>CAJVGK010000019.1:562093-689459 GCA_910950805.1 Acrocephalus scirpaceus scirpaceus | reverse complement strand
TTGTCATGATTATTACAGTCAATTATGAGATGCAAATGTGCTTAGGATATATAATAGGAAAAAAACACACCACTTCCTGTGGCCCATTCTATGACAAAATGACAGTTCATTTCAGTGTTAGTATTTTACAGTGTTTGGTGAGGAAGAATTTCAAACAAGAGATTTATACCTATTTAATACTGATGGTAATGACTGTCAAAAATGAGATTGTGTAAACAAGGACATATTTGGATGTGATTCAAAATGTATTAGAAGCAATGTTTCTGAAAACTTTTTGGTTTTAAAAGTATACCTGAAATGGATTAGTACTGGGACCTTGTTAAATATCCTGATTTTTTTTTTCTAATTCACATGTTGAATTAATCCATCTCCAAGTTAGCATACTCTGAGACCAAATTTGGTCACAGATATTATATAAATCTATTTATTTTCTGTTGGAAAGAAAGCTTCATAAAAATATTTTTCCCTTTTTTCTAAGTTGTCACATCTTGGGGTAGCTTTCAGTTCTGTCCTCAAAGTATTTGAATAATAAACCATTTTTTACATAGACATGGTTTCACAGCAGTTAGAAATATAGATGCCAGTCTTGTAAGACCTCCTTTTATGATTAGAACCAAACACTTGGACTCTCAATAAAGAAAATGATTCTTTGTGCATGCCATAGCTTTCCTTTCTGGAATATCTTGCAGGATTAGAGCTCTAGAGATTGCTATTTCTCCATTTTGTTTGCAGTGAGTGGTAGAGATTAAGATTTTTTACAGACAATGTTTATTTTGTATACTTAAACTTATGAAGTTATGTTTTTATATAATAAGATGCAAGTTTAAAGCATCAGCTGGGATTTACTGACATAATTCTGCTGCCTTTTAATGGAGTTATATAAATTTAGATCAGCTGAAGGTCTGGTCCATGCGTGACATTAGTAAGACTACAATTGAAACATCTTATTACGGGCATTGTCCAAATGCCTCTTAAACACTGACAGACCACCTCTCTAGGAAGCTTATTCCAGTTTGACCACTCTCTCAGTAAAGAAATGCTTCCTAATGTCTAGTCTAATCCTCCCTGGGTGCAGCTTTGAGCCATTCCTGCACATCCTGTTGCTGGATACCAGGGAAAAGAGATCAGCACCTCCCTCTCCACTTTTCCCCCAGAAAGTTGCAGATAGCAATGAGGTCACCCCTCGTCCTCCTTTTCTCCAAACTAGACAAACTCAGAGCCCTCAGCCACTCCTCATAGGACATTCCTTCCAGCCCTTTCATCAGCTTTGTTGCCCTCCTCTGGATGCATTTAAGTACATTCATGTCTTTTAATTCTAGTTTAAAGCTCTCTCCATCAGCCCTGTCAGTTTATGCCCAAAGATGTATTTTCCCTGTTTGGACAGGTGGATCCTATCAGGCCTCATCATACCATATCTCTCAAAGGCTCTTCCATGGTTTTAAACCCCAAAGTTTTGGTGCAGGTACTGGTCCTGGAGCCAGGTATTGATATCCTGGGTTTGCCCGTTTCTTCCAAAGTCTTCCCCTGTTACTGGGAGAACTGAGGAAAATACTACCTGTGCTCCAAAACTTTTTATCATTCTTCCCAGGGCTCTGGAGTCTCTTTCAATTGACTTCAGACTTTTTATTGTGACATCATTTGTACCCATGTGAAAAAGTTAATAAAAAGCTATTTGTCAGAATAATTACATTTGTTTTCGTATTTTTGTTTTGTGACCCTTAATTAGGGGAAAACAATAAAATGAAATAATGCATTTCAGTATTTGAAGTTAGGAATGCTCAGATTTTATTTGCAGAACATTGTTACTGTTAAGTTACTGCTTAGTGCATTCTAGTTTTTCCTACTGTCAAGTGATGTGATATTTAAATAAAATAGCATGATATATATCTATTAAAACTTGGAGAAGCACAGGGAATTTATATATTACCTTATATAAATATTTAAAGGTTTTCCTGGTTTTGGACAAATTGAACAGGTCTGACTTTCTAAGCGAGTTGAAGAAAATATAGGTTGAATTTGCACCTTTTAACTTTGACTGACCTTTCTGAAGAACAGCTATTTTTAACATGTGTTTAGATCTCTCCAAATAATAATTTTACTTTCACAGTTTGTGTATTTTACCATTGGGAAAAAAAAACTCCTATACTTTCATGAGTTAATTTGTAGTTATTAGGATAAACAGTACTTTTCTTTATAATGGAAGTCTTTTCTACAAATTGCATATGACATCACCTTTTCTGGATACAACTTGGAGTTGGTTAATATGAAAGTGGAATAGTATTCCAAGTGCCATGATGAGCTTATTAATTTTTTTCATATTTGATTGAAAAGTGTCATAATAAATGAATGATTCTTGATATTTGCTTTTCTTTCAGTAAGATAAATGCAACATTATCAAAAATGCTTTATTTTATATGAAGCATCATCATCAGTGTTCCACTGACATGTTGATCCTGGAACCATAAACACTTAAAATGTCTATTAAGTTGTAAGAAAAGGGAACCCTAATGCAGGAGCAGTAGTTCTGTATTTCTCCATGTTGCTGTAATGGATTCAGTAGTAGTTAGTGTTAACATCGGCACTGTAAATTTTGTTTCCTTCTTTGATCTTGGATAACCTATAATAGCATGACGTCTAGTTACTCATTGTTTCCAGAAAGTTTGAACTTCGTTTGCTCCCCATTGCCCAGATTCTCTTGCCCACAAATCTAGGGATAATATTGCTATTCCAGTGGAGTCAGCATCCATGTTTTTCTTCAGCAGGAATAGAATTTCACTGGTGGTGCTAGATATAAGGCAAGAAAGAGTATGTTGGATGATTTCAGTAGATGTTGATTTGGACTTTGGAGGCTACATCCTCAGTTAAAGAGGATTTCTTAATTATTATAGACTTGAAAGGTGCAGAATTTCAGGGCATACTTTTTGTCTATGAAAAGCAGTAGTGGTAGAGTAGCTCTGAAATGTTAAAGCAGTGTTTAGTTTGGCTGTGTATCCATCAACTAAAATTTAAATAATTTTGAGTTTGTTACCTTCTTTTTTAGTCAATATTTCATATTTTTAAAGATTAATATTTAGTCTCTAATTGCTTATGATCTTATTTTACCTTTTGTTTGCAGAGATTTTTTCAAGTGAACTATATTCTCTTTTCTGCACTGGATTCGGGCTAATGAAACTTGTAAACTTCTTTTTTAACATACAATTTAAGAACAAGATAACATTAATATGATAGTAATAACTTATAAAACTTTCTTAGTACAAAGAATACTCTTTAACTAGTATAAACTACAAAGACAGTCTCTCCTTTGAAAATGCTCTAATGTCTATACTGCTGGGTTGTGTCAAAGACAAAAGTCTTTTTTGAAGACATGGTCTGTGGTCACTCCGTGTCTTCTTGCATGTTCTTCTTTAGGTGTGCTCTTCTGTTTTTTCTTTCTTCTGTAGTTGTGACTTGACTTCTTTTGCAGGAACTTTGTATCTGTGGAGACAAACACAAACCTCTCTCCCTGCCACAAAGGACAGGCTCTAAAATTGTCTTGGTTCTGGATTTTTATGAATATGAGAAATTAAAAAACATATATATATAGCTTTGTTCAACCTTTCTCTAGTAACACATACTCCTCCATTTTTATCTTTTTTTCAGTTATTTGTGTGGTTTTTTAACAATAGATTCGTCTTTGAATGACTTAGTTATACTGTGTGGTATCTATTAGCTCTTAATTTTGAGGGCTAACTTCTGCTACCATTGATGGCACAGCTAGTGTTTGGTAATTTGGGCATGATTGTTTTTGCCTGACCTTGAGATATGTGAGACACTTTTTACAAGTGCTCATATATTTTGATACATGGTCTAAAGCTTGCTATTGCATTACTATTTGCTATAAAACTTAGGAATCTAGTGTTTGATTTAATATGTGACACAATATGGCTGCTGTTGAGAAAAAGAAAAAAGATTAGTATTTTTACTATTGATTAGAACTTTTTCTTCAGTAGAGAGGTCTTTGCTTTTTCTATTAAACCTGTAGCATATAAAGAATTTGTTAATAAGAAATATGAACTTTAAAAAACATGCAGATAGCCGCTTTTTTGATTTTGAGATATGGCTTTTAGACTTTCTAAAATCTGATTTCTATTTTTTGGTGTTTGGACTGCTACATGGCTTTAAGGTTTTTAAATTTCTTTGAGCAATTTATAAAAATATTTGTTTTAGGGGTATATGAATTTTAAAAGATTTTCAAATTAATTTTAAAGATGAATTTAATAATCAGAGATTTTTCTTGTAATATTTATAAGGGTAATTTGCAAAACTTTTGAATTTTGAATTAACTATTCTAAATAGACACTTGGGTAAGCAAATCATTTTTGCAAAATCTTTTCCTGTAAAGGAAAAATTATTTAGGAATTAGCTTTGATAATTAGCTTAGAATATAGATTTTGGGGCAAGTTACTAGAATCTTATTTAATTGACAAAACAGAAAAGCTTATTTTAAAATTACTAGATGGTTTTCTCTTGAAATTTCAATGAAATATTAATTTATAAAGTGGGACTTTCTCTTAAAGCTGCAAATAAAAAAATAAAAAGGTTAGGTTTTAAGGTATTTGAGTTTCTTCTTTGGTGAATTTCTTGTGATGATTTTAATGTGTGTCTTTTTGGATAAAGTCTATTTTGCATTTTGGTTGCTACAACTCAACTGCTAGCTGTCTCTGCTTCATAAAGTTTCTTCTTTTTGTTCAAAGGCCCCCTCTTACTAGGGACATTCTGCTTCTTTTTCTTCTTTTACTACTGTTTGTTTCTTTCTGTCAGAGAGTTTGAAGAACGAGAGATTACTGTCTTGGCTTGTGTTTTGCCCTGCCTCCTGCTGGAACTGGGGCTGGTGCAGGGGTTACTGTTTCTTTCTCCGACGCTACTTTGGCGCTGGGGCCGGGGCTGCTGTTTCACGGTCTGTTCTTGCTGGGTTCTGTTGCTGCAGACACGGTCCTTCACATGGGTTGGTGACTGTCTCTCTCGCTGGACATGGGAGGTTGCGGACGGGGAGGGAGCTCCCCTTGCGCCGCTTGTATGGGCTTCTTCAGGCACCTCTGGGGCTGCTCTGCTCGGCCTCGCTTCTCCCCCCACTCTGCTCATGGGGGGTAGTTTTCTGAGACATTGCTTTGTTTATCTCAGCTAAAGTTATAGTTAACAATAGATGTTGCTGAATTAGCTGAAATTAATAGATGAGCTTTGCTGAAATCAGTTAAAACTAAGAAGATGGTTAAGAGAAACTGGATTTAAGATAAGC
This sequence comes from Acrocephalus scirpaceus scirpaceus, assembly GCA_910950805.1. Taxonomy (NCBI): domain Eukaryota; kingdom Metazoa; phylum Chordata; class Aves; order Passeriformes; family Sylviidae; genus Acrocephalus; species Acrocephalus scirpaceus. The sequence goes on along the minus strand of CAJVGK010000019.1, from coordinate 684,184 downwards.
CACCCCGGATCTAATAACTCATTGCTTGTCAACTTTATGTTTGTGTAAGCTGTGCTTGTAATGAAAAAAAGACAAACTAATGAATAGTCCAGGAACACAAAACAATTGCAAACCTCCTGTTTTCAAAAGCCTAGCCCTGGAAAACAGGAAACTATAGGTCCTCCCAAAGAAAGGTTGAAAGTTTAGAACGAGGAAGACTAGTTTAACTTCCTCCTTTTGGTAACCACTCCTCACAAAAGGACCACCGACTCATTTCAGAGAACAAACTACGCATGCTTAATAGCCTTTTTGTCAATTAGCATACGAAGCAGAGAAGAGGAGGTGACAAGGGTATGAACACGCATTTGTATTTTGTGTATTCAACACTTTTTTGGATAAAAGGCTTTGTAACTACCTGTGATCTTTGTAGTGCACATTAGGGAAATATCCCAGCACTGCCCAGCGTCCATACCCTTTCTAACTTAACTGTTAGGGAGTCTTCTGTCCGCCACAGTTGAGTATCAATATTAGATCGATATTCATATTTTAATAAATCATTAGGATTATTACTACTAGGAGAACAACAGGAACATGAAGGAATTGGAGGGACAGAGGGAACGGAGAGCTTGCTTGAGTGGCCAGTGCTAACTCACTCTGCATGTGGGAGGAAGGAGTGGGGCAAGGGGGAGCCGTCCGGACTGTTCCGCGCCTGCCTTTCAGCGTCAGTGTGAGGAATAGAGTGCTTTTCGGGATTACAGAATCAAAGTATGCTTTTTTTTTTCCTACTTCTACTTGGTTGGAGCTCCAGTTTTTTTACTTTTTAATTTGCTTTGCTCCGTTTTCTCTGCTACTTTTAAATGTATGTTACAATTTGTCTCACAGTTTTCTCTCTCTGATGTTACATGATTTATTAAAATATGAATATCGATCTAATATTGATACCCAACTGTGATGGACAAAAGACTCTCTAACAGTTTAAGTTAGAAAGTGTATGTTTATTTCCCTAATGCACGCTACAAAGATCACAGGTAGTTACAAAGCTTTTTATCCACAAAAGTGTTGAATACACAAAATACAAATGCATATTCATACCCTTGTCACATATACTAATTGACAAAAAAGGCTATTAAGCATGCATAGTTTGTGCCCTGAAATGAGTCGGGGGTCTATTCTGGGGAGGGGTCATGAGAAATGAGGAAGTAAAATTAATCTTCCTCGTTCTAACCTTTCAACCTTTTATGCATCCGTGATTGATGGATTTTTGGTAGGACTTCTTGTTTCCTGTGTTCCAGGCCTATTTCAATAGGTTGTTTCTGAAAACAGGAGGTTTGCAATTGTTTTGTATTCCTGGGGTATTGATTAGCTTCTGTTTTTCATTACAAGCAAGCTTACACAAACATAAAGTTGACAAGCAATGAGTTCTTAGATCCGGGATGGCTTATCTAAAATCCGATCTCTTTTTAACAATCCTTTAAGTTTTAACTGATTTCATCAAAGCTTATCTTTTCAGCTAAATCAGCAATATACATAGCTTTTCTAAAGTCTTCAAAATTAGTGTCTCATACAAGGTAATTCTTTTTTCTCTAGACTGCATTTCCTTCACCCCACTCTGTCTTAAAAGTCCCGTTTCTACTCTCAGGGTTTTGGGGTTTTTTTATAGACTCATTTTTAAAAGCCTTTCGAGGTGTTTCTTCTCAAATTGTGGTCTTAAATTGTTAAATTATAATCAAAATAAAATAAGAAGTCTCGCTTTACTACAGTCTGCTGGTTTCTGATTCCACTCACCGAATTTGGCTTTCTGTGGTATCCTAGCCATCTTGGTCTATCGCCGATCCTCTGCGGACATGCAGCGGTCTTCTGCTTTTTGGCTTTGGCTCTGCCAGCCCTGTACAGGTTCTCTCTGGTCATTCGGGACTTTTTCCTGCTCGGCGTTCCAGGAACGATGCTTTCCCGGCTGACACCCCTTTCCACCGGGTAGGGGTTTGATCTGAGAAACCCCCTCTGGCTCCTAGATCCACAATGTGGTTTTTTCACGACCAACAACCACAGACGAGCTTGATTTAAAAATGAGACCAATGGCAAAAAATTGGCCTAGCTGACCAAGGGCTAGTCAACAAAAAAAAAAAATCTGAACAGGTCCACTTAATATAAGCGTCTCTGTTCCTGACGCCAAGTACTGGGGTTCCCAATACCTCTTAGGGTCCAGCCCTTGCAGAGAAATGGCTTAAATTAATTAGCAAGACTGCTCTTTGGGTGTGTTTTGTAAAAGCAAAAGGTTTAATAAATGAAAAATAAAACATTACTGAAATGATTCCTGTGCCCACTGGAAAGTGGCTTCCAGCTAGTCCTGGCTGCCCTGGCTGGGAATCGTTTCAGATCCGGTTAGGCAGTAGCAGGCGGACCGGCCACCACCCCCCGGTGGGTCAGAGCTACACGAGAGCTGTCGGTGAGGCTACGACGAAGGTAAGAAGAAGGAGACTTCGTGGCAAGATGGTTTATTGTCACCTGCTCTGCACGCAGGCGAGCCACAAGTCCCCGAACAAAAGGGGCGGGGTGTGCTTATAAGGGACCAGGAGAAGGGGGCGGACACAAGAGGGAAAACCAATCAGGGGAGTGGGGATGGCACACAGACAACGAATAGGAAACGAGGGGTGGGGGATTTCCCAGCCTGCTCCAATCCAGGACCGAGTCTCTCCGAAGTCTCTGGAAGGAGAGGAGAGGCTTTCCGGAGAGTGACAGGCACTAGGGAACAAAGGTAGGGGATTTCCAAGGCGGGAGATATACCAAATGAGGAGAAATACAGGGGGAAACTTAGGAAAAACCATTACAGAACAGATTAATATTAACAATAAATAAAAAGATAGAAAACGCGCCACTACATGTTACAGAAATAAAAGCCTAGCACAGGTGTCCGAGAAGCCTCTGACACCTTGCTAAGAAACCCTAAAAAGCCCTTGAGTTCCTTTGTGCTCTCTCTTTTCTACTTAACGATTGAGGATGGATCTATTGGCAAACTGCCAATAGAAAAAGGCACAGGCCCTGACAAACAGCGACAAGATCCAACAGGTGCTTTCTTCTTGGCACCGAGCCAATTACTGTCAGGACAGCAAAGAAGTTTCTGTGTCTTTTATATTAGAAGTACAAGTGGTGAGTCTCAAACCTTTCCCTATATAGAAAACACTTACTTGGGTGTGGGGTGCATTACTACAAAAATTAAACTTATTTTCCTCCACTTTATGTGCGTAATATTATTTCTGTATCTCATAAATGTCTTGAGGTAGTTAGCAAATGTTTTTAAAATGCTTTGTAGATAGAAAGTACAAAATATATTCTTCAGTTTTTCAAATTACAGAATACAAATTTGTTATTCATGTTTGGATATCTATGAGCAGGTTCTATACTGTAGCGGCGCGTTTTCTAGTTCTTACTTATTGTTAATAATCATTTTTTCTATAATGGTTCTTCCCAAGTTCCCCCTGTACTTCTCCCCATTTGGTACAATCTCCCGCCTGAGAAATTCCCTTTGTTCCCCTCTGTTACTATATGTAGTCAATCATCTGTTAGTCTCCTCCCAGTGCCTGCCCTCCTCCGGGAAGCCTGCCCCCCTCATTCCAGAGGCTTCGGAGAGGGGCTCGGTCCCGGATTGGAGCAGGCTGGGGGTGCCCCACCCCTCGTTTCCTATTTGCTGGCTGTGTGCCCTCCCCGTTTCCCTGATTAGTTTTCCCTCTTGTGTCCACCCCCTTCCCCTAGTCCCTGATAAGCAGTGAGCCTCCCCCAGCTCTCTCTCTGCCTCTCAGCCTCTGCCTCGGGCTGGGGCTTCGCTCAGGGCCCAGGCCCCTGGGCCTGGGCCTGGCTCTGGCCTTGGCCCTCTTAGCTCTCTCTCTCTCCTGGGACGCGTGAGTGCCTGCACCATGGGGTGCATGTGACAATAAACTCTTATCTTGCCACGAGGCCTCCTTCTTCTTACCTTCGTCGAGCCTCACTAACAGCTCTCGTGCAGCTTCTGAACTACCAAGGAGGTAGTGGCCGGTCTGCTAGCCACTGCCTAACCAGACTTGAAACAATTCCCAGCCAGGGCAGCCGGGATTCGCTGGAACACCATCTCCAGCAGGCACAGGGAATTATTTCACTATACCAGCCTTGGTATGTGTACAAATTTTAAAATACATAACCTTTGACAGAATGCTATCAATAACAATTAACAATACATATGTGGAACATGGAAACAACAACTAGAAATATGTGCATACATACTGATGTGAGATGTGAGCTTTTTTGTTTTTCACACTTTACTGCATAGTGGTTTGTTTTGTTTATTAAAAAGACAGTGATAAATGCATGGTTCTTCTTTAAAGTGAGAAATTGATTTGCTTTTTTTTTTTTTAAGGACCGAGGTAAATTTTTATAGACACAGCCTGACAAAAGTAAAGTTTGTTTGAAAGCATCTGCTTGAAATGGGATTTAATATAGTTTTGTAGAATTGCTATCAAAATGTTAGATCAACAGAACTGAATAATTAGGTATCTCATTACAGAATATGTTTTGAAAAACTGAGCTTGGAGATAATGTGTACTTTGATAAATCCAAATAATAATGAGCAGTTACTCTGAAGAAACACGTATGTGTGGAGGCCTATTTGTGTATTGTAAAGCAGAACTGATTTATTTAAATTACAAAGAACAGAGGCAAGATTGAAGGTCTGGATCACAACTCTGACACATTTCAAGTACATTTCAATCTGAATACACAAGTCTCCAGAGTCAAATTCTTAATGTACAATTTTGACATTGATAAATTAAATTTTCCTGATTTCTGTATATGTAATTTCTTGCTTAAATAGTATGAATTCTGTGGAAGTCTCATTAATATTTGGATCTGAGATTGTATCCTGCTTCTATTGAAGCCAATGGTAAAATTCCTATGGGAGCAAGACTGAATCTGTAATTGATAGGGTCAAGTGTTATTACACTGTTACATTGGCACTCAATGTTATTAACACCAAGCAATAACAACAAAACATCTTTAATAATGACTAGTGTAAGGTATTCTTAGATCTTGGGTTTATAATACTTTATGAGGAAGTGATAAAGCAATTGAAAAATTATTCACGAGGAAAGATTGGAATTTGAAATACAGTCAGAAGAATCATTATAGTTCATTAATTTACATGTAAATACTGATGTTTTCCAGTGGAAATATAAATTGCAAGTGAACTGGAGACTATACAGATAGATACAAAAACATAGTTCTTGTCCTGAAACAGTCTTAAGAGAAAACATGTTGCTTCTGTATTTGCCAGAATCATGTGTGCGTTTACTAGTTTCAATTTGTTTGATCAAAAAAGGATGTTAAAACATGAAATATGTGTGTATACACACATTCACACAACACGCATTTTATATATAAATTTACAGGATACAAAAGCACTAGTTAAATGTTTAATAACTTTATGGATAGCTGTGTTATTTTAAGACAATAGAAAGCACTCTAGCTTCTCTAAATCAACTTGTTATTTTTGGTCTGTGGAGGACCCAACTTGCCAAATCATGCACCACAGCTGTATTCTGAAGAGATGTTTTAATTTGAAATGACAAGATACTTTCCAGTGCTGCTCATCAACATGTATGGTGTTCAGCAGTGTTAAGTGCTAGGTTTAGTTGGTCAGTGATATTATGGAAAGTTGTGTGACATTTTTCTCAGATCAAAATTCAAAGATATAATTTCTTTTATTAATTTTCCTTGAATCATATTGTATTTGTTTTGGAAGCAAATCTGCTATCTAGGTATCATAAAGCTTAGAATATCAGTTGTTTCAGTGTCAAGCTTCCTTCATATTACAGCAAGTTTAATGAATCAAATGCTAGTCTAAGCTTTTTATTGAAAGTTACTTTTGAATGCCAAAACCCAGAATTTCCTAAACAGTAACCAAATTCTAAATTTTTTGAAGGTTATTTAGAGGATTCTCATCACCTCTGCCAATAAAATTGAATCTAGACACTGCTGTTTGAGAATATGAAACAAAAGGAAGGATATGCATGCATTTTTAAAGTACTGAAGTCGTGGTATGAGAAGTACTAGGGAAATAGTTTGCTCTGTTGCTCATTGTAGATCTATTACAAATTGTTTCTGGTACAGCTGAGAAAAATGCAGACCCTTAAAAAGGAACATGGACCTGTTGACACAATTAGCAATGGGGACAAAATCATGGTACTTAAATCTACTTTAGCAGAAGTGTCTGAAGTATTGTCTGCAAATGTAGAGATGCTACTCACTGAAGCTAGTGGAAAAAGCAAATCTTCAGCTTGCCAGAGAAAGCGAGAATTCATTCCAGATGAAAAGAAAGATGCTATGTATTGGGAGAAAAGGCGGAAAAATAATGAAGCTGCTAAAAGATCTCGTGAAAAACGGCGACTGAATGGCCTTGTCTTAGAGAGCAAACTAATTGCACTGGAAGAAGAGAATGCCACTGTGAAGGCAGAGTTGCTTTCTTTGAAACCGAAGTTTGGTTTAATTACTTCTGCAGCCTACGCCCAAGAGATACAGAAACTTGGTAGTGCAACAGCTGTGTATTTTCAAGATTATCAAAGTCCCAAATCAAATATTAACTCATTTGTGGATGAACGTGAACCATCTATAGTTGGTAGCAGTTATATTTCTGTCATTAAACATTCTCCTCAAAGCTCTATGTCTGATATGTCTGAAATATCACTAGAGCGTACTCAATCAAGTTGTACGTGAAACAACTGCAGAAGTCCTGAAAATAAGTTCCAGATGATAAAACAGGAGCCCATGGAATTAGAGAGAGAGACAAGAGATGACAGAAGTTCACAGAAAGCATCCATATATCCACACTACATGGGAACTACCTTTAACATGTACTCACATTCTCCTCCTCTGTTCCAAGTCAATAGGTTCTCAAGTAATTCGCCCAGAACTTCAGAAACTGATGATAATGCAGTTGGAAAGTCATCTGATGGAGAAGATGAATAGCAGGTTCCTAAGGGTCCAATCCATTCCCCAGGTGAACATAAAAATATTTGTGCAACAGTTAAAGTTCCAGAAGTGAATTCTTCCGCTTTGCCTCACAAGCTTCGAATTAAAGCCAAAGCCATGCAAGTTAGGGTGGAAGCAGTAGATAATGACTATGATGCTGCACAGAAATTATCATCACCTATTGATATGTCATCAAAAAGACATGCTAAGCTTGAAAAACACACTACACAAAACTTGGTGCATTCTTCTCTCACTCCTTTCTCAGTTCAAGTGACTAATATCCAAGACTGGTCTTTCAAACCAGAACTCTGGCATCAAAAGGAACTAAATGTAAGAATTCAGAGTGGTTGCAAAGCTGAAATAGTTGAAATAAAAGACAGTATCTTCAGTGTCTCTGAGTCAAAGAAGCTGTATTTGAAGCAGGGCATGGAAAACTTATCTGCAGAGGTTGCTTTCCTTAAAAGAATTGTGACTACAGAACAAATCTCAGCATCAGACTGGTTAAGTTACTACTGAATAAAGGCTTATTGTTGTTTTTATATTTTAAAAAGTCATTTCCAGTAGATAAATTTGTTTTGTATTATGCTGACTTATCACTGGAGTTGTGATGTTGTTTCACTTTAATGTTCATATAATGTCTGGTGTCTTTTTGTGCACAAATTATTATGGAGACTAGGCTGTGTTATGACCATTATGCCTTGTTGTCATGGTTTAGGAATAGTACTCTCTAATTTAGTGCTACCACTGAGACTCTCCAAACCACAATGGTGTTTGCTTGCTCTTCCTTCCCCTCCTCTTCCCCTGTGGCAGCTGGAGAGGGGAAATGGAGGTACAAAAGGTGAAGATCATGGGTTGAGATAAGAACAATTTACTAGAAACAGCAATGAGATAAGAAAATTAACAGTAACAGCAACAATATTACTAACAAATGTGTACAAAAGAGAAAGCGACTGCTCCCTCCCTTGGGACTGGCACCCCCAAATTGCTCCCTCCAGCTTGGGACCAACACCACCCAACCACTCCATCTAGCTTGGAACCAGCGTTAGCCCACCGTTCTATCCACCATGCTTGCTTGACCAGAAGGAACCCCTTCTCCCCAGAAGAGTCCCTTTCCCCTGCCCCTGGCAATAACTTGAGGTGGTATAGAATAACTTCCAGGTCCTGGCCATGCCCCCTCCTGGCTACTGCAAAAATCAACCCTATCCTGGCCAGAACCAGGACACTTGGTTAGAGTCGAGTAACCAGTACAAATTATATATATAGTGAACTTAGTTTTCTTTTTCTTCTTCTAAACTGTGCAAAAAAACAGTTACAATAAAATACTGGTGACAAGCAAAAAACATCTACTCCAGTTCAATAGTTTTTTATGAACTTGTAAATATGTTGTGAATTAAAAAAAAAAGAAGGCTTGCTTCTTACACTGTGTTCAACTTAAATTATATGTTTGGTTTTTACAGCCAAACTAATACTATTTTAAATTTTTAAGACCTCTTTTTAGAAGAGAATTTAAATAAGTGGATATTTATAAATGAAACAGTAGCCAATTCATAGCCTTAGCTTTCCTTAAATAACTTAGTATGAATTAAACAAAAGCCACACAAATTCTAACACAGTAATTGTAATATCAAGGAAGTTTTTCTCCTGTCTCAGATGAGAGAGTGTTGGGTTTCTTGAATGGCTTACTATAACAAACTTTTTCATTATTATAGTTTTGTGGTTTAGATGAAATTAGTTATATTGGACTTGTGTATCTTCAAGTTTTAAGAGTCCTGAAGTAATTGGACAATGTCATCTTTGCCAAGGGTTGTGCTTATGTCTGTCCAGGCATGGAAAGAAGGATAGTCAAAGGCTGACCAATCTGTAAACTCTGAGCATAACCTGGCAAAATCTATATAAGGACAGACAATAGTAGGTAGCAGCATTAGAGGTGATAATCTGCTATTTCAGTTCTAACTATGGTGTGTGACAGAATTGTAACTATGAAATAAGGCTTACAGCCAATATGGCTTTTAGTTTTAATAGTCTGGTTAACTTGTCACCCTGATTTTTTCAGCCTTCAGATGTTTTCATAGTTTCTGAATTCTTTCTCACACGAGTGTTATAAATAGAAGTAATGTTTATGTTAATACAAGTATGTTTTTCATTCCTCTCTTGAGGGAACAATTGATGGACTTTTGGTTTGACCAATGTGGTTGGAGAGGTGGCAACCTTATCCTCCAATCCGTGGTCTGGGTGAAAATACTATATAATTGGGGTCAGACAATAAAGGTCGGGGCTTTTGCCCTGTGAACTGGACGGAGTCCATGCGTTCCTTTCGTGTCCTATTGCGACATCTGTTGACGGCTGAGTGTAAGTGCAGCCGTCGGCAAGGTACCGTAACCCCCCCACCCTGATTTGACGGGGGTGGTCGTGAGCTTGACTCGCGAGTTTTTGCCTGCAAATTTTTGACAAAATGGTAACTCCTACGCTCTCCCCGAAAGACGCCTTGGTTTTAGAAATCTGGGGGGACTTGTTGGAGAAAAAACAAGCTGCCGTTTCCAGGGACAGATTTAAAAGTTTATATTTTTGGGGGAAACGGTTTTTCCCCAATGCTGAGAGAGCATTTTCTAGAACAGCATGGCAGCTGTTGGGTGACCGTTTGCTTGAGATTCTGTCTGCGGAGTATGACGCAGACGTGGTAAATTTGCCAATATACTGGAAACGCTTTGGTACGGTCCTACGGAGCTATGGGGGGTCGTCAGATTCTGAGGTTTCTGCAGATGCAGAGAACTCCTCAGATGACCTCTCCGAACAGGAGACGGACGGAGAGGTTGAGGCAGATCTCCGGTCTGACTGTGCGATGAAGCCCTCCCCTCTCCCCCGGGCCACTGCGCTGGGAGGGGCTTCCGTTTCTGATTGCGAGTTTGATCCATGGGGGTGATTTACTAAAATATGAATACCGATCTAATATCGATACCCAACTATGACGGACAAAAGACTCTCTAACAGCTTAAGTTAGAAAGTGTATGTTTATTACGACACCGGGCAGCGCTGGGATATTTCCCTAATGCAAGCTACAAAGATCACAGGTGATTACAAAGCCTTTTATCCACAAAAGTGTTGAATACACAAAATACAAATGCATATTCATACCCTTGTCACCTCCTCTTCTCCGCTTCGTATGCTAATTAACAAAAGGGTATTAAGCATGCGTAGTTTGTTCCCTGAAATGAGTCGGGGGTCTATTCTGAGGAGGGGTCACTAGAAATGAGGAAGTAAAATTAGTCTTCCTCGTTCTAACCTTTCAACCTTTTGCTGTGTCATGATTCATGGATCCTTGGTAGGACTCCCTGTTTCCTGTTTTCCGAGCCTATTTCAATAGGCTGTTTCTGAAAACAGGAGGTTTGCAACTGTTTTGCATTCCTGGGGTATTGATTAGCTTCTGCAAGGAAGCTTTACACAAACACAGAGTTGACAAGCAATGAGTGATTTGATCCGGGATAACTTATCTGAAATCTGGTCTCTCTTTAACCATCCTCTAAGTTTTAACTGATTTCCGCAAAGCTTATCTTTCCAGCTAAGTCAGCAATATACATAGTTTTTCTAAGGTCTTCAAAATTAGTGTCTCAGGGGGTGGATCGGGTCCCAGAACAGGTGGTCCTGAGCGGCTGGCAGATGGGAGGGGACCCTGTAGTTTCCGGGGGTTCCCTTGAGTTGGCTGCGCTGGCGCCGCCCCTCCCTGCACCTCGGGGGCTGGGGAACGGTGGGAAGCTGCCCTCCCTCCGTGCCTTCACGGCGCTTGGGTGCGGCGAGCAACCAGCTCAGCCAGCGACGGCGCTTGGGTGCGGCGAGCAACCAGCTCAGCCAGTGCCGGTGCTGGGGCCGGACTTCGTAACAACATACTGCCCTCATTGTCGAATTGTTACGAAATACCCCCTCGGCGCGGCGGGTGCGGGACCGGCCCCTCCCGACGGCGACGCAGCGGCCATTTCGCTGCTGGTCTCTGCCGCGGTGGGGGCGGCTGCATGTGGCTCTGCACCGCCCGCCGTGCCTGCGCAGTCGGCGGGAGCCCCGGAGGGCGGGGTTTTGATTGATCTTCTGTCGGACCCGGCCACCGTGGGCGGGCAGTCGGTTACGCTCCACTCTGAGCCGGGAGCGCCGGGGCAGGGTGGTGGAGGGGCACGGGCGAGCCCGAGCTCGGGCGGCCCTGAACTGTTTCTCTCCCTCCCTGCAGGTCCTCCCCCCCCCCGCCGTCCCGGCTGGCCGCTCCGGCGCCGGCCCCCTTGGCCGAGGCGGTGCCGCGGCTCCTCAAGCCACGCCCCTGCCTGCGCTTCATTCCCTCCCCGCGCCGGGTGAGGGGGCCCCGCGCGAGCCCTGCTCCGTCCTGCGCCGGGTTCGCATGTTCTGCCGGGGCCTGCGGGTGCTGCAGGGTCCTCTGTGCAGGCTGCGGTGACCAGTGCCTCTGTGCTGCAGACTGTGGCGAGCCCGGCTGTGGCTGGATTGGCCCCGGTGGCGTCTGCCCCGGCCCTGTCACCCCCACCTCCCACGGATACCGGGACTGCGACGAATGCAGACCCCGCGGAATTCACCTTTGGCTCAGGCGGCGACACGGCCGTCACGAGGCCGGTGCTTGCCCGGGTCAGAGGGTCCCGGGCTGGTGGATCTTCTTCCGCCGGCCTGTGGACGCTGCCTACGTGTCAAGTTACAGTGCGTCCCAGGGATCATATGTGTTTCTAGGACCATGTGAAAGCCAAAGTTGTGGAAATGGAGGATTGGGACTTGGCAGACCGCCTCCTGGGTTGGGGTGAAAGGTCCCCTGGCCCTGCTGGTGCTGAAGGGAATGTGATATCGGGTGGTGTTGAGGTGACTCCCAATCAGGTATCTGCTCCTCTTGTGGGTTCCACGGAATGGAACCTAACAGATACTACCACCTTACAAGGAGGTTGCCAGGCTTTCCCTGTGATTCAGGGTGCTCCTAATAACACTCATCAAATTCTGTCGTGAAAAGCCATGATGGACCTACAGGATAAGGTTGGAAGATTTGGTCTGGGGTCTACTGAAGTCATGCAGGTGCTTCAAGTTCTCAATGCTGACATACTGCCACCCTATGATATCCAACATCTGGCTCGTGTTCTTTTTCAACCTGTCGAGTATGAGATCTTTGAATCTAAATGGAATCAATTGGCAGCCAGAGCAGTAGCAGGAAATGCTGCTGTGGGTTGGCAGGATCCCAGGCGTGGGATTGGAACTGATGTGCTGCTGGGTGTGGGCAGTTTTGCTGATGCTAACAGGCAGGCTGCCTTTGACCCTCTTGTACTTGACCAGTGCCAGAGAACAGGTATGGCAGCATTGATTCAAACCATAGAAATGGCTGCTCCGAAGGAGTCATTTGTGACTGTTGTCCAGGGTTCTGGGGAACCTTTCTTGTGATTTGTGGAGAGGTTCACTGCCTCTGTGGAGAAGCAGGTGGAGGATGCAGAGGCGAGACAGCTTTTGCTCAAACACCTTGTGAGAAGTAACTGTAATGCCGATTGTAGGAAAATTATTGAGGCCCTTCCTGGTGATCCTTCTGTAATGAATATGGCCGAAGTGTGTGCAAAAATAGGAACCACAGGTTATAAGGTGGCTGCCTTGGCTACTGCTCTACAGTCGGTCTTGAAAAGGCTGCAAGGCAGGCAGTGGAAACAGGGAAATGCACAGGCCAGGAAAAAACAGGGAAAGAAAGTACAGGTGACAACTCCCTTGTTTTTGTGTAGTCGGTGTGGAAGGCCAAATCATACTGCAAATGTGTGTAAGGCAACAGTCCATGCCAATGGTCAGCCTTTGCCGAGCTCGGGAAACAGGAAGCGGAGCACAAGGGAGAGACGCGCCCAGACACAAGCTTCTCTCCAAGCCCCGGAGCCGATGCAGGTTTGCTTGGCTGGCTTGCAGCCAGCACCCACGGCTCAGCAGGTGTTGCTGTCTGCACAGCAGCAACAGTTGTTTTAGACTCTTGCAAAGTGAACAAAGTCCCCCTGGATGCCTTTGGGCCCTTGGGAGGGGGCATGAGTTCCCTCCTCATGGAGAGGTCTAGTGCCACTCTTCAGGATATCATTGTGCATCTAGGACTCATTGATGCAGATTACACAGGACAGCTTTGTGCCATGGTTTCCACACCCACTCCCCTGTCACTATCCCTGAGAAGATTCGAATTGCTCAACTTGTGCCTTTTAAGTCTTCTGTTTTCAGGACAGAGAACCAGTGGCAAGGAGGCGGCTGCTTCGGATCTACCGGGCTGCCTCGAGTTCACTGGGCCACTGTCCTGACCGAACAACGTCCCAAGATGCTGTGTACCCTGTCCATCCCTGATGCAACACCAACAGAAATTTGCCTCCACAGGCTGATTGACACGGGAGCGGACATTACGGTTCTCTCCATTTCCGCATGGCCGCTGGAGTGGCTCTTGGATCTTGTGGAGACGCCTGTCATGGGATTGGGTGGAATGGTGCAATGCTATGTGAGCCAGCACCGTGTATTGATCATGAACTCAGAGGGACAGATGGGCATGGTCTGGCCTCATGTCACTGCAACTATTGCCAACCTCTGGGGGTGGGATGTACTGGCCGCGTGGGGGGTGCGCAATGGGATGGATTTTTGATGGGAGCCACTGTGATGAAGGGCGCACAGTGTCCTACGCCTCCTTTATGGTGGCTGGTGGACAAACCCGTCTGGGAGAACCAGTGGCCCCTCCCTGAAGACAAACTAGTCGCCCTTCGAAACTTAGTTCAGGAGCAGTTGGACCAGGGTCATCTGGAGCCTTCTACCAGTCCCTGGAACACTCCTGTCTTCTGCATCAAAAAGAAGTCTGGGAATTGGAGGTTGTTACAAGACCTCTGGAAAGTCAATGCCGTGATGGAAAGCATTGGGACATTGCAGGCTGGTATGCCATCGCCCACCATGCTTCCTGCAGATTGGCCGGTCCTCATCATGGATCTGAAGGATTGTTTCTTTACAATTCCTTTGCATCCCGATGACAAACCAAAATTTGCCTTCATGGTGCCAGCAATTAACAATGCTGAGCCCGCACAGCGATATCAATGGAAGGTTTTGCCACAAGGCATGCGTAACTCCCCTGCCATATGCCAATGGTATGTGACCCAGGCCTTGTCTGGAGTTCGCAAGCAGTTTCCTGATGCCCATCTTTATCACTACATGGACGACATCCTGGCGGCAGTGTCCACTCAGGATGATTTGCTGAGGATACAACCTCAGCTGATTGATGCTTTGCATTCTCATGGGCTGCAGGTGGCTCCAGAAAAGGTCCAACAACAATGTATGTATCAGTATGAGTCTTTTGGAAACAGTTTACTATGAAGAGTCAGGGTTAGTCAACGAAAATAAAAATGAAGGTGCTAATTTACGGTATACATGGGCTAATCAACAATTCCAATTAATTTAAACTTTTTTTTTTACGATTATGCATCTTCAGTTAATATGTTTTCTTCAGGAAAGGTATAAGGGCATAACCTTAAAGCTGCAGGACAAACCATTTTTGTTAATTAGAAGTTCTTGTTAATACCTTCTCATGTATAGTTTTTTAACCTTTCTGTAATCTCAAATGACTTCAGTTTTGTGATTATTGCATCTGCATATTTAGCTGCAAAAACCCAACATTAAAAGCCATGGTCATATTTTGGTTCAAAGATAAGAAAACATGCAAATTAGTATTTTAGTGATAGCAGTGAAAGACTTGCTATAATCAGAAACCTGCTATTGACTTCAACAGAAGTTGGCATGAGTGCTTTAGCTATAAATAAATATGAAAGGTAGTTTTTAGTGATTTTCAGCTTGAAAATTATTTTATAGACATTGTAAACAGAAGTGACAGGTGGAAATCTAGGCTTGGGACATTACAATTATATTAGCAGTAATTCTCTAAGTGGTTTCAAGAGATAACAAGTCCTGAGTTAGAAGTTGCTTTAGGATGAGAGGGTAAGGTCTTTCATTTCAGTGGTAATCTTTTCACATCAGGGAAATTGCAAGGTGGAAGCTGTTTTTCCAGAAAACAGTACCTTGAAAAAACATCAGTTAATTTCTGCTTGAAAGGATAGCTTATGAATTAGAATTATTACAGGAGCATCTATCACAAAAAACAATCAAAGCAATGCAGGTGTTATAAATAAAGAGCTTGACTCGGCCAATATATCAAGCAGCAATCTATTAATACAGAATGGTAAAGTGTGAGCAAAGCAGCGCTGGGTACAGTGGGGGTTTCCCCTCCAACTGCACGCAGACTGTTGATTTTCTGCTGGTATTTATTGAGATTTTCCATAAGCACTTCTCAGCAACTTTTTTCTAGTTTCCTCCTCATTTCTATTTGTGAAATCTAATTTCTATACCCATTGTGATAAATTTTTCTATACTTCAAAGGTGTGAAATTGGTGAGGTCAGAAATAACATCTTGTGATGATGAGGTCCTCAGGACCATAAATTAGTGGTGGTGACGTCCAGATTTCCTTTTTCAGAAGAAAACACCAGACATGAGAGATTCAGCCTTCCTTCTCAGGATCATAAATCAGGGGTTTTTTGGTGGTGTCCAGCTTCCAGATGGTGGTCTATCTCTTTTTCCAGGACTGTCCAGCCTTTCTTCCCATGATTATTAATTTTAGCTTGGGATAAGCTCACTTCCTTCTTTTATTTAGGCGACTACAACTCTTTCTATATATATTCTAAAGCTATAGTTCAAAACCTTTTATTAAAAACCTTATTAGGCTCACATGGTTCACTTATAAGCAAGCAAAATATTAGTTCAAAAGCCCCTTTCCATACTTTTTCCGTTTTGTTCATTAAACAGATGTTTTTATAATTACCCTATGGCCTTTTCCACACATTTCATAACCATAACTACAAAGGCCATCTTTTTCTACCTGACACGAAACACAACCCCACATTTCACACCGTGTCTCCCTTCTCTGAGCTGAGTGGCAGCGGCGATGGAGCGGGGCAGCTTTGAGTTTCTTAGAAAGCAGCCTTGCAAGGACCCTTAATCCAGCGCAGACAGAGACAGGGCTTAGAAGGGGATCTGTTGCTTCGATCCAAATTTAATCCCGAATTATCAGCTGCAAACAGACAAAAGAAACATGCGAAAAACAGTGTATATATGCCCCTGGACTAGGAGCCATGGGAACCTTTAGACCAATCTGAGAGGACATTGCAGGTAAACATTCCACCTTTCCAGCTAATGGCTTAACAGAGAAAGGATAACTAATTTTTCCAACAAATGAAATCACTTCATGGGGCAAATTGACTTGGAATTTTCGGGGAAAAGGGCTGTGTTCTGAGTGAATGACAGTAACAGATGCTGGGGGAAAAATCCTTGCCACAGACAAAACATAGAAAGGTACTGCAGGGTGAAACTTCCAAAAAAAACCTGTACAGAATGCAGTTCAAACAGGCTGCAACACTGTCTTACACGTTTCCAGGGAATGTGTAAGAGGCTTCTACCTCCATAATAAGTTGTGTGGCTTTTATAGTGTAGGACAGGGCCTTTTGGCAGCTAATATTTATTTTCTTTTCTCTCTTCCCACATCTGCTCTCCATACCAAGATCTTGATTCTTGGTCGGGCTGCAGACCTTTTGGCACTAGGAGATGACCCCTTGCTGGGCCTTTGACCCACCTGGGTTATCTCTCCCATCTGCAACAGCCATCTGTGGTAGAGAGAGAGGGAGGATGCCTTGCCACATCAGGCCTGGCCCAGGCCTATTGATCCATGTCACCCACTGCCCAGTAACCTCAGGGGGGAAAGAAGGTCTCTGGATCTGACAAAACAACAGGCCCTGCAGCTACTCCGATGATTTATTAAAATATGAATAACGATCTAATATCGATACCCAACTGTGATGGACAAAAGACTATCTAACAGTTTTAAGTTAGAAAGTGTATGTTTATTACGACGCTGGGATATTTCCCTAATGCGTACTACAAAGATCACAGGTAACTACAAAGCCTTTTATCCACAATAGTGTTGAATACACAAAATACAAATGCATATTCATACCCTTGTCACCTCCTCTTCTCCACTTCATATGCTAATTGACAAAAAGGCTATTAAGCATGTGTAGTTTGTTGCCTGAAATGAGTCGGGAGTCTATTCTGGGGAGGGGACACTAGAAATGAGGAAGTAAAATTAGTCTTCCTCATTCTAACCTTTCAACCTTTTGCTGTGTCATGATTCATGGATCCTTGGTAGGACTCCCTGTTTCCTGTTTTCCAGGCCTATTTCAATAGATTGTTTCTGAAAACAGGAGGTTTGCAATTGTTGTGTGTTCCTGGGGTATTGATTAGCTTCTGTTTTTCATTACAAGGAAGCTTTACACAAACATAAAGTTGACAAGCAATGAGTTATTAGATTAGTTATTGCTAAATCAGCAATATACATAGCTTTTCTAAAGTCTTCAAAATTAGTGTCTCACCAACCCCAGCAACAGATATTGCTGCTGAACCAGAAAACCAACATGTGCCGGGGGCAGTTGCCCCTGTGCAGAAGCAGAAAAAATGTACATGAAAGTCATCTTTTAAAAGAGCTTTAGTAAAGGAGGGCAAAAAGGTCAAGGAGGACCAGGAGGGTGAGGAGGATGAAGCAGCAGGGCCATAACGGGCCATTTTCAGTGCCGTTACCCAGGCCATCACAAGGTTCATCACAGGAACAAGAAGAGACAGAAGAGGCAACCACCACTCAATCCCTGTCCTTGAGTAAGCTGTAGGAGACAGGAAAAGGTTTTAACCATCATCCTGGTGAGCATATTACTTACTCTTATAAATGACAATTTCCGAATATTTTCGGTTAAGAAATTTATTGGAAAAATTACTAAGTGAGAAGTCGAGCAGAGCCACAATCAAAGTACAGTTCCGACCCCAGGTGTCTGAGCTGGGTGAACCTCAGACACAGCCTCTCTGGACTAATGCCCCCCCAGTTCACATCAGCCGTTTCCCAAAGCCGGGTTTTATACAGATTTTGTGCCCTGAGGCTTGTCCATTGTTTAGTCCAGCCTTTTGAATATGTTGATGGATATTCTTTTCTTCAGGTGTATATGGTGAACAGAGTTCCAGGAAGACAAAAATGTCCTGATTGCATTTTCCTTTGGCTGGGTAGGGGGTGAATGACCTTGATGAGCGGCTTCGATGCTTATCTAGTGTGATGATCCAGTCGTTGGTATTATCTGATTCCTTCCAGTTTCGCTACACCCTGCACTGTATTGTGGAATCTCCTTATTGTTCCTGCTTGGAGGGAGGAAAACATTGCTCCTGTTCACTCATCCATGAACTGATTTTGTACAGGGGGGGTATTTCAGAGATACAATTTTCTTATACAGATATAAGGTTGCTTTAATAAAACGCGAATTAACCATACATTTATAACACTTACTACCCGGCTCCTGTGATGCTGGGACACGGGGCTAGCAGTTTGGAATTAGAGGGTAAGGAAGCCAGGCAGCTGGGATCACTTACTAAGGAACCAGGCATTGACAAAGCAATGGGAGAAAAGACACAAGCCCTTAGCTTCTGGAGACAACTCCTGTCAAGTATGAGGGAAAGGTGTCCCTACAAGGAAGATATTCCATGTTGCCCTGGAAAATGGACTGCAATTAAGAAAACTATCCAATACCTGAGGGAATTAGTCCTGCAAGAGATGAATTATTATGACCTGAAGAATCTTCAATTACCCACAAATCCAAATGAAGGCCTATGCCTACAACACATGTGCATGCCAACCCCTTGGCAACATTAATTTGGAAAGATGATGCACCACTAACAGTGGATTAAGCAGTTATTCAACTTCAGAGATATGGAGACAATATTTCTTCTTACTTCATCTCAGCTGTGGAGAAACCGTCCCAGGAGTTCCAGCAATTCAGAGAGGATATGTCCTGCTCCCCACCCATATTGTCCTGTATCTCAACAATTGACAGCAGGCATCCTCTTACTCAAGAGAGAGGATATAGAAGGTACACACCATAGGGTACCCTGTGGTTTTACCCACGAGACCATGGAGAGGACATGAGGAAGTGGGATGGAAAACCTACCTTGGCCCCAGAGGCACAGGTGTGGGAATTGAAGGGAAAGCCAATCACAAATGGGGGTTCTTGTGGAAGGAGCTTCCAGTTGGCCTAGCTAGCTAAAGAAGCTGAGAAACAAGAAGAAGCTGAGAAACAAGAAGATAAGGAACCTTTTTCAAGGCTGTTACTAAGGAGACCAAGAGAAGAAGAGAACAGAAGAAAGATAAGAAGTTTGCCGCTGGATGAAGTATTTTTAGAAGTTACTGTCACGTTTCACCAATAGTGTTATGTTGATTTATTGTGGCCAATAGTTGGGGTAGAAGAAGTATAAACAACTGGAAAGTGTATAAAAGATCAGCCATGTTTGATAATAAACAGTTGCCGCTTGAGACTGCTTGTGGTCTCTGCTTTGTGTTGTGACCGCCTCGACAGCGACACCTGGTGACCACCGAGTGATATAACAGCCTGAGTAATATACTCAGGACCCATACAAGGTCCTAGGGACTGGCAACACTGACACACTGGGAAGAGAGTGGGGGAGGCAGCATTGGTGAAGCTAAGAGTGGCATGTGGAAGCCACAGGGAGGTCCGGACCTGATTTTCTCCTATCAAGACACCTGGAAGGTGAGCCACCAACTAGGAAGAAAAAAAAAGGAAATATAGAAAAAAATTGGAAACAGTTTATCTAAGGAGGAAGAGACTGTTTTAGCTACATGGAAAGCTTTGTTAAGAAATAAGGGGATTAATACTTCAGATTATGCCCTTCATAGTATATTGTTGTGGGCTAAATCACAGGACTTTGGCACTGATCCTAATACAGCATTCAGTGTTAAAGTGTGGAAAAAAGTAGGGGATAGGCTTTGGGAAGTCATCCGAGCAGGAGATAAAATGGTTGTTGATCTAGTGGTTACCTGGGGATCGCTTTTTGAGGCATTGAAGGAGTGGAAAGCACAGGGTGAGAAAACAGAGTGGGAACAAAGGGGGCAAGACACGGACGAAGGGTTGGGCTCGGTAACGGACTTGGAGTCAATAATGGAGATGGACAGGGGGGTTGAGACAGAGACAGAATCTGAAGGGGAAACTGCTTCAGGCACGGTTACTATGGAAGTTTCTGGGAAAACTGCCAAGGCTTCTGGGAAAGCTGCCAAGGCTTCTGGGAAGACTGCCAAAGCACTTTCTTATCAGTTTCCTAAACCTCTTTATCTAACACCTGCACAGAAGCTCCCAATGGCACCTATATAGACTACCCCCCAACGTCAGCTGGCTGAAATTACTTTAGCAGAGAGAGAGACCCAGCCGTCTGCCCCCCCGCTTCCCTCTGAGCTGCATGAGCAATTTACAAGGTCATATCCTTCATTGCCTGACAGTGACAGCGAAACAGGCGAAGAGTCACCCACAGTAATGCCTGAGTTGGGGCAGGGAGCTGTTGATAGTCCATCTTCTAACAGATCCAGCCCTACTGCCCCATGGACTTTACCACCATGCCAAGTAACCGTGCTTCCTTGACAGCCTCAGCAGTTTTGGAAATTCGTTAGGAAGAAAGCAGCTGAAGAAAAGAATTGGGACATAATAGAAAGATTAGGTGCTCCAAAGGTACTTCAGGAGCAGAGTGCTGATGTAAATGTTTCCCGTGATAACCCTATGGCTTTTCCAGTTTTTAAAGCAGTTCCTGGAGCAGGGCAGAATGACAGTCATCACGTCTTTGCCTGAAAGGTTGTGCAAGATCTTCAATCGAAAGTGGCTCAATTTGGTATTAATTCCCCAGAGGTAATTCAATTAATATGTGTAATTAATACTGATTTACTTGCACCTTATGACATTATGCACCTTGCTACAATTTTATTCCAACTGGTACAATATGGTGTATTTCAAGAAACTTGGAGGCGAGCGGCTGAACGCACAGCTTTAACAAATATGCAGTTGCCTCAGCATGACCCTCGTCATGCTGTGGGTGTGGATGCCTTATTAGGCACTGGACCTTTTGCTAATCCAGATTTACAGGCAAGGTGGGATCCTTTAATTTTGATACAAGCTCAACAAATAAGCATGGGCGCCTTACTTAAGACAATGGAAATGGCAGCCCCAAAACAGAGATATGTCACTATACAGCAAGGAATGAAAGAACTATTTTTGCAATTCATAGAAAAGCTTGCCTCAGCTATTGAAAAACAGGTAGAAGATGTATCTTTGCGGGATAGACTGTGTATACAATTGGCTAAAGAAAATGCAAACCCGGACTGTAAGAAAATTATTGAAGCTTTACCTGGGGAACCCACATTGCCCGAAATGGTTACTGCTTGTTCAAAAGTTGGTTCAGTAGAGCACAAAATGGCAGCTCTTGCTGCAGCCATAAGGCCTCCACCGAAATGCAATCTTTGTGGGCAGCAAGGGCATGTAAAGACACAATGTAATAAGCGGAAAACACCTCAGTCAAATGCAAGCAACAATGTCATGTGTAATCGTTGTGCTAAGTTTGGGCATTACGCTAAACAATGCAGGTCTAAATATCATGCCAATGGTCAGTTGTTACAGGGAAACAGGAAGAAGAGTGCGAGGGGGCGCGTGGGGACACAAATACCCCAGCAACCACAGCAGCAAGTATGGGCCTTCCCAGCACTGCAAAACACCCATTTTTGAACAATACTCAGGGGCAACGAGTGGTTCTGCAGGGATTGATATACCCACCGCCGACACAGTAACTATCTTGACAAAAGAAATATGCAAAGTACCCCTCGATGCCTATAGTCCAATAGGATGGGGGTTGAGTGCCTTTTTGATGGGGAGATCAAGTAGCACACTTAAAGGTATTTGTGTACATTTAGGTGTTATTGATTCTTACTATTTAGGACAAATTCATGCTATGGTGTCAATTGAAAACCCTCCTGTAACTATTCAGAAGGGAACCTGCATTGCTCAACTTGTACCTTTTGTGAGTTCTGTTCCAAATACAGTGCACCGAAGTCGCAGCACAGGAAGTTTTGGATCAACGGGAGTGCCTCAAGTGTTCTGGACTAAAAAAGTGACAGAGAAACATCCAAAAAAGACATGCATCCTCGCCGCCAGCAGATGTCAACCAGAAACCATATCTGTAGAAGGTTTGATTGACACTGGAGCAGATGTCACGATACTCTCACGACACTGTTGGCCTCAATTGTGGCCTCTCACTCATGCAGGTTTTGGATTTATGGGGTTGGGTGGTGCTACAACAGGTGACCTGTCAGTCATGGTAATTAACGTGAAACACCCTGATGGCCAACAAGCTAACATCAAACCCTATGTTGCCGATACTCCTCAGAGTTTGTGGGGACGAGATTGTCTATCTCAATGGGGTTTCAGAATTACCACGGATTTTTAATAGGGGCCACTGTGATGCAGGGCAATGAACGTCCAGTCGTGGCCTTGACATGGCTGACAGACAAACCTGTCTGGGTTGACCAGTGGCCCCTTACTACCGAAAAACTTATTGCCCTGCAAGAATTGGTCACACAACAATTGCAAGCCGAACATATTGAGGAATCATTCAGCCCCTGGAATACCCCAGTTTTTGTAATAAAAAAGAAATCAGGAAAATGGAGACTCTTACACGATTTGCGGCACATAAATGCTGTAATGGCAACCATGGGAGCCTTGCAACCAGGCCTTCCTACGCCTACAGTGATTCCACAGGGATGGGAAATAGTTGTCATTGATCTTAAATATTAGTTTTTTAACTATTCAATTGGCTGAGCAAGACAGAGAAAAATTCGCTTTTACTGTGCCTTCCACAAATCATGTTAAACCCAATAAAAGATATCAATGGAAAGTGCTTCCCCAAGGGATGAAAAATTCACCAACTATCTGTCAATGGTTTGTGGCACAGGCCTTGTTGAAAGTGTGGGAGCAATTTAATAACTGCTATTGCTACCATTACATGGATGATATCTTCTTGGCATCTGACAACAAACAACAGTTATCAGCTCTTAAACAATGTACTGTGACAAGTCTGAAAGCTTTTGGTTTAATCATTGCTCCAGAGAAAGTGCAGGAACACATGCCTTGGAAATATCTGGGTATGTTGGTGACTAACACTCAAGTTATGCCTCAACCTGTGAAATTAGACATTGATGTCAAAAATGTTACTGATGTACAGAAATTGGCAGTTTCAATAGGCTGGATTCGGCCATATTTGGGCATAACCAATCAGCAGATGCAACCATTGTATGATTTACTGTCAGGGATCACTTCCTCTACTGATGAGAGGCAATTGACCCCGGCAGCAAAAAAGACCTTGGAAGAAATCGAAGTGGCCTTAGCACACAAATTTGTTAACAGAATAGATACCTCTGTTACTGTTCAATTGTTCATTTTGAAAGATCATAAAATACCATGTGGAATATTGTGTCAATGGAGTGATAAATGGGAAGACCACCTGCATATTTTAGAATGGATCTTTTTTTCACCAGGACTTTATTAGCTCTTTGCAGATATTATCATCAAAGGCCGCAGGCGTTGTCACGAAATTTTGGGACACGACCCTGTGACCGTTGTCATACCTGTACAACAGTGGTATTTTGAATGGTGCTTTCAAAATAATCATGAATATCAATCTGCCTTATCTTGTTTTGCAGGCCAAATAAAGTACCATTTGCCTTCTCATCCTATTCTAAAACTGGCCAAAGAGATCCCTTTTGAAGGGAAGCAAATTTGTTCTCCTGTTCCAGTGGAAGGTATAACAGTCTTTACAGATGGATCAGGGAAAACCAGAAAAGCAGCTGTAGCTTGGAAAAAGGATGATCACTGGGAGTATAAGACGATGATTCAGCAAGGGTGTCCTCAGCTGGTTGAACTTTGTGCAGTTCTTTTGGCTTTCACTTTATTTCCTGGTTCTCTAAATATAGTCATTGATTTTATTTATGTGGCTAATTTGGTTAAGCATTTAGATCAAGCAGTGTTAAGCTTTACAGCAGCAATTAAAACTGTTTTCTAGTGAAGCAAAATTTATTCTTTCTTCTTGTCCTGACTGTCACATGACTCATGTTTCTCCTTATTATGGTACCAACCTTAGGGGTTTATCCCCTTTAGAGGAATGGCAAACTGATGTCACCAAAATGCCAGAATTTGGTAGTTTCAAATATGTCCATGTTACAGTTGATACCTTTTCTCATGCAACTGTTGCTTCAGCATTTACAGGAGAAAAAATTTGTGATGTCATTCATCATTTTTGTCATGCCTTTTCCATCCTAGGTGTTCCATGTCACATAAAAATGGATAATGGCCCAGCATATGCTTCGCAGAAAGTGCGAGCATTTTTTCATGCTTGGGGTATTGAACATTCCACAGGTATTCCACATGTTCCTACAGGCCAAACAATCATCAAAAAGGCTCATGGCCTTCTTAAACATCAGGTTCAAAAACAAAAAGGGGGAATGCAACAGGAGTCACCTCAAGTGAGATTAGATAAAGCTGTTTATTTGTTAAACTTTTTGCGTCCCCTACCTGACTCACAGCTATATCCAATTTTTTACCATTTTTCTTCTTTGAATTCTAAACAACCAGATTTTCTTAGAAATGTTAAGGTATGGGTCAAGGATTTAATTACAGGTATGTGGTCTGGTCCAGTGGAACTAGTAACCTGGGGGAGGGGCTATGCTTGTGTTTTGAGAGATAATGGTCCTCGATGGGTCCCTGCTCTCTGTGTTAAGCCATATCAGGAGCGTGCAAGAAGAGACACGACGGATGGTTCCACAGCTGAAGCAGAATGTGTGGACAACACTGGCTAGTGCCATATATCAGGACATGTATTTCATCAGTTTTTCATGTGTTTTCATAGTTATTAAAGGGTGTGTTTTGGGTTTGTAAGTGATTAGGACAATGCAGATTATTGCTGTATCTTTTTTGAGCACTTGGGTGGTTATTAGATCACTTACGGATGATTAAAGCTGAGAATGATTGTATTGTTAGGTGGTTTAGGAATAGGATTGTTAATTCTGTTGATGGTTGTGATTGTTGTGTTTCCCCTGTCTGCTTGGATTTTTGCAAAGGGCCCTGCAAAAGTCCATAGCAGCTGTGTTTGCAGTTCTAAAACAAAAAGGGGGAATTGTGGAAGGAGCTTCCAGCGGGCCTGGCTAGCTAAATGTATAGGTCGGCCCGAAGACCCTTTTACAATGTCTCACGCTTGTCCGTCATGGAAGATGACTTTGGGGAAAGAATGGGGGTTTTGGACTCTTGGTGTTAACAGGAACTACATCCGCCCAGGTGTTTACTTGGGAATGTGTGAAGCCGGATTTTATATCCTGTTCGAAACAATGGAACCACCAAGTGTTGCCTTCTCTCAGGTGAAACAATCGCACCTGCATCGAAGAGGCCAGCTTGCCCCGCTTGTCCCCCATTGTGCATGGGGCCTGGACTCCATCACGGGACTTCTCCCCCCTCTCCTCGTGCATTGGGCCTAGACTCACGAGATTTCTCCCCCACCTTTGGCTGATTGCCTGTTGCCTTGAAAACAACTATATATACAGCCTCAGAGGAAGACCCCTTTCAAGGACCTCCCCACAGAAGAGGAAAATCTATCATCTCCACGAGGGTTCTGCGAAGACAAATCTATTGGCTGCATGCTACGAGGATTTGCGTAGGCGGACCTATTGGATTGCTGTGAGGACTTCGTCTCTCTGTGGTAATTATATCCTATCTGTCCTATCTCTCTTTTCTCTCTTGCTTTTATCTATATAGCTTTCTCTCTTCTGTTTCTTTCTCTTGTTATTGCATATCATTTTGGTGGGTACATTGAATAAAAGCATATCAGTTTTTAGTGAGTACATTGATATTGAATAAAGCATACTGATTTTGGTTAAACAGCATTTTCTTAGCCTCCTTTGTACTCTAAGAACCAAATACGAACTTAGTTCACTTTGAACGGGTCGTAACACTAAAGAAGCTGAGAAACAAGAAGAAGCTGAGAAACAAGAAGATAAGGAACCTTTTTCAAGGCTGTTACTAAGGAGACCAAGAGAAGAAGAGAACAGAAGATAAGAAGAGATAAGAAGTTTGCTGCTGGATGAAGTATTTTTAGAAGTTACTGTCACGTTTCACCAATAGTGTTATGTTGATTTATTGTGGCCAATAGCTGGGGTAGAAGAAGCATAAACAATTGGAAAGTGTATAAAAGATCAGCCATGTTTGATAATAAACAGTTGCCGCTTGAGACTGCTTGTGGTCTCTGCTTTGTGTTGTGACCGCCTCGACAGCAACAGGTTCTTCCAGGGAAATTGCTGCTCCAGTCTCCAGTGGACAGTTTTCCAGACAGAATGGAAGGTCTGATCATACTGTTGACTCTATGGAGAGAAGCTGTGTGGGGATTGACAGTGGTCAAATAATAGATTTCTAGGCTCCAGGCACTAGCTTGGGGCCTGTGGGAATGCTGAGTGCATAGCTCTCTGTGG
This sequence comes from Acrocephalus scirpaceus scirpaceus, assembly GCA_910950805.1. Classification (NCBI taxonomy): domain Eukaryota; kingdom Metazoa; phylum Chordata; class Aves; order Passeriformes; family Sylviidae; genus Acrocephalus; species Acrocephalus scirpaceus. The sequence continues at coordinate 657,779 of CAJVGK010000019.1, read as the reverse complement.
GTTCGATATTTCTTAGCCTGAGAGAATTTCAGCTTGCTAACCATTGCCAGCTCCTTTCCCAAGGGAAAGCTTTCAACAGTTTCTCTTCCCAAAACATCTTTCTCCTTTTCCCAAAACATTTCTAAGTGGGCAGTGTTTTTTTCTCATAACAATCTTCCTCAGCTGTTGTTTCCTATTACTCAACCAATGGAAAGAGGTGTCAGTCCTATTGACCAATGAATACCTTTTTTAGCAAAGCATGCTGTATAAGAAGCAAAAAAATTGTAAATAAAGCCTTCTGATATTCTCTTTGTCAAAACTGGACTCAAACTATCTTTATTTTGTGTCCTACTGTGACAGGGTGCTCACAGGCACAGAAAAGAACAGAATAAATAATGTTAAATAATAAAACCTCTCGCTGCAGAGAAAAGCCAGTAGATTCAGAGTACTCTCTTTAGGTGTGGCTCAGCTCCCTCCTCAGCTGGAATGTGGAATCCCAGGCCCATCTGGGCCACGGCGTGGGGGCTCCCAGCAATGGTCTGGTCTTTTAGATCGGAGCAAAGATGAACAGTTCCAGAGGAAGAAGCCACAGTCCCAGGAAAACAACTTGCCTCAGCTAACAAACAAGCTAGCTAAAAAGCAAAGATGGACCCCCTCTATCTGTGCTAGACAACACAGCACAGCAAACCTGGGGGAAGTCTGTGAGCACTGCACACAAACTGTGTGCTGAGGAATTTCCCTGTCCCACCTCGCTTTGAGCTTAAAGGTAGAGGTGATATGTTAAGTTTTAGCTTTCATGATTTTCGGATTCTGTGCTGCCTAGGGGTGTAGTTCTGAGCCTCATATTAAGTGCTAGTAAGCTCTCTTCACAGAGTAGGTAGACAAAACAAATCCTTTTCCTGCTGAAGACCAAGGACAATGAGTACAACTTTCAGGCCCAAAAGCATAAACAACGATGGGCTGAAGAGAGAAAACAAGAAGGATGGGACTTCTGAACCTGAAGCTGTAATTGGACAATTGTCTTGATTTTGAAAGACAGTTGTCTGCCAGGGAAAAGCTAAAGCTTCTCTTGGAGCAGAGAATGTAAAACCCCTCCCCACCAAATTATTATAATTTTGCAATTAGGGGCTTTCAGGCAAAGATATGGGAATAGGAGTAACAGTTCTTTTCTAGGGTTATTTAAAAAAAAAGAAAATACAAATGTAGTAGTACAAAAAAACAAGTAAGCAAGCAAACAAAAGTCCTGGGAGAAACCCTGACAGGGTCAGGTATACAACCTGACACCCTGTTGGTCAGAGTGTTGGAAGTAGTCCAAATAAATCCTCCTGGACTAACAAATGTGGTTCTGTGGAGTAGAGATGGTCCTCTAGAAAAGTCCAGAGGAGGCGAGATGGGTCTGGTCTTCCTCCAGTGGAAAAAACCAGGTTGCTTTGTGTTCCTGAGTCTAAGTTTTTATCTAGGTAGGAACAGTTGGCTCCTCCCCCCCCCCCCCCCACTGGGTGGAGCAACTCACAATGGGATGATGTAATGTGTCATGTCATTGGTGAGCTGTCATGGGTTTAAGTCACTGGCCCAATGCCAGTGCACCCATGAGAATATAGTTCCTTAAAATGATGCTGTGAGTGGGACCAGGAACAGAGCAGAGCAGGCTCCAACTTAGAAATGAAAAGAAAAACTTTATTAACTTACACTATGTGGAAAAAAACAAAAACCAAGATCTAGAATGAAAACCCTTCTAAACCACTCCTCCTGCCCCCACAATAATTCCTACCAAAACTTTCTGAGAAAAAACCTGGAACTCCCAGCTAATTTAGTACTTCTAAAACAATCATTTTTCAGTTTATTACGAGAGAGGAGTCTTCCTTGTGCCCCATAGAAACTCCCACAAGAAATGCAGTCTCTTGTGGCCTACACTCTTCACAAATGGCCCACCCCACACAGAGGAAATATGCCATTGAGAAGCCCTCCTTCCATGGATGGTGCTCTCACCACCACCCATGGACCAAAACTGCTTGTAGGGTTCCCTTTTTAAGGATGCCTCTGGGACACAAGTCCCCCCCCATTTCTCTCTCGGGGCAAAGGGTTTTAAGAACAGAGGCCTTCTCTGAGGGCACCACCACACCCTCTTAATCCTCCTCTGTTCGCTCACTCCTGCACTGGCATCTCTACTACACAGTGCCCACCTTGCATCCCCCTAACACAGTTTCTGTAAGTTACAGGAGCCTTAATTCAGTCTCTATGGCCACTAAAAAGAAAGTCCGGCCAAAAGGCCACTCCATCTATCTCCTTTATCTTCTGCTGGCATCACAAGTCCCAGGCTGTCTCTCCCATCATTTCCAGAAGCCGCAGTCGATGAAAAGTTCATGATATCAGGTTTGAAGCGGCGCTAGTCAAACTCTCCGGGGAGGAGGGGGCTCGGCACCCAGGACGTCCCAGTGATAAATTTTCCACCCCTCCATTCTCAGTAGGCCTGACGAGCTACACAGTTCCATTCCCTCCTTTCTCCAGTCCGAGAGAGGGGCTCGGCCAAGGCCACAGAAACAGCAGCCTTGGCCCAAATCTAACAGCAGCGAAGCTCAGACAGCTGTGCTGGCAAGCCGGCAAGTGCTATCCAGGCTTACCCCAGCCTAGGCAGCATGACAGGCTTTGGCCTTGGCCAGGGGAGGCCTCCCTTCCCCCTCCGCAGCCAGGAGGAGGAGGGGAGCCTGAGGAGCCTTTTAACTCTCTGAAGGCCAGAAGGAGAAGAAAACCACCCCTGCAACTTCACATCCTGAAATGTGTGTTCACAGAGATGATATGACCTTTCATTGGTTTAACAGGGTGCCAATCTCAGAGCCAGCTCTCTTTCACTTCCTTGGGCGGGTCAAACCACGACATGAGCCTTAGTGGCCCATTATCAGAAGATATCCCCGGAGGATGGACGGGTGGTGAAAAAGATAAGAAACACTGCTTCACCTGGCCTTAATGGCAGGCCCATTATCGCAAGGCATCTGCCCCCCTCCCCCTGGAGATACAGGAGATAGAGAAAAAAATCTCAACTGCTTTCAACAGATGAAATAGAATACACATTTTTTTGTTACATAACCCAAGACAACCATTAAACCCCAATATGCAAATGGATCAAAACTTATAAAAGTGTAAGACCTCATGATTGGTTGTTCATTTTTGTGACCATTTTAAGTCCACCTTGGGTGTAGCCCTGGCAGGAGTCTTGTGCTGCCCAAGGTGTACCCTTAAAGGCCTTTCAATAAATATCTACTTTATTCTCTAGCTTTGTCCAGTCTCTGTTCCAGGTCAGCCTTCCCAAGGCATCAGAGTACTCATGTCTGGGCATAAAGTAGATGATAGGGGATACAGTATCATAAATTCACCCCAAGACATTCCACCCCTTATCCCATATCGTCAGCTTAATGCCCAAACTAATATATTCCAATTCTATACACACACATTTACACATACATATATATACACATGTATACAGCTATATACAGATAGTGGCAGTGACATTAAGCAAACAGTGGTACTTACACATGGTTCTCACCCAACATCAAATCTCCCTGCAGTACACAATGTGTTGTTCCATCCCTCTGCATAACCAACCATGTGCAATCTAGTCCCTGAGCAAAGATAACCCCATGGATGGGTTTGTCTATACTCAAGGCAGAATTATTCCAAAAAGTCTTTCCTAACAGTCCTCTGACGTACTACTGGGACCTTGTCACCATCTACTGTATGCAGGGGCTCAGATTGGGCAGGGTCTGCTTGGTTAGTGGAGCCTCGGATGTTAGCCAACCAGGTGGCCTTTGCCAAATGCAGCTCCCAATTTTTGAAAGATCTCCCACCCAGTGCCTTCAAGGTGGTTTTTAACAGTCCATTGCACTGCTCCACTTTGCCTGCAGCTGATTCATGATAAGGGATATGGTACACCCACTCAATGCCATGTACTGTAGCCCAGATGTTGATAAGGCTATTCTTGAAATGAGTCCCGTTGTCCCACTCAATTTTCTCGGGGGTACCAAGCCTCCAAAGAACTTGCTTTTCAAGACCTAGGATGGTGGTACAGGCAGTAGCATGAGACACAGGGTAGGTCTCCAAGCATCCAGTAGTGGCTTCTACCACTGTGAGTATGTAGTGCCTGCCTTGGTGGGTTTGAGGCAGTATGATGTAATCCATTTGCCAGGCCTCCCTGTAGTTATACTTTGACCATCACCCACCATACCATTGATAACTAAAAAGGCTACCTAGAACAGAGGCTAGACAGTGTTAAAGGAATAAAGTAGGTATTTATTAAAAAGACCTTTAAAGGATACACAAGAGCCTGACCATGGCCCTACCCAAAATGAACACCCGATCATGAGTTTTCACACTTTTATAAGTTTTGGTCGATTTACATATTGGGGTTAATTGTCCAATTATAGCTTCAGGTTATGAAGTCCCATCCTCCTAGATTGCTCTCCTCAATTCGCTATTGTTTATACTTTTTGGGTCTGAAGATGCAATGGTGTCTTTGGTTCTCAGGCTGAAAAAAGGATTGTTTTGTCTAACTAAACTGTGAAGAGAACTTGCTACCACTTTATATGAAGTTCAGAGTTATATACTAATGCAGTTCAGAATCTGAAACATATGAAAGCTAAAACTTAAGGCATCATTCCCCCCTTTCAGAGGCTTGACAAGGCCTTTACCTTGTCGAGTTTCTATTCTAAATATCTACTAATAATAGATGTTTAATAATAGATAAATATCTAACAACAGTAAACATCCAACAGTAATGTTTTGACAGTCAGCTATCATGCAAAGAAGAATAATGATTATTACAGACAGTTCTTTAGGCACAGAAGAAGAAATCATTTAAAACACGCTTTCATCTGCATCAGTCTCTGTGTTTACAGTTGTTTCAGGAGCAGAAGCCTTCTTAACTCTAGAGTAGTGAATCCAGAGTCCTTTGCCAGCAACTTTGACTGTGGTATGGGTAGTCAGCAGGACTTGAAATGGTCCTCTCCACCTGGCTTTTAGAGGATCACTGTCCCACCACTTAACATAGACCCAGTGTCCAGGTTGGAAGGGATGTGCAGGTGTTTCCAGTCTTATGGGTCTGGATAGCACAATGGAAGTCTGGAGCTTCTGCAAAGTGGAACCTAAAGCCATTAGATATCTCTGTAAATCAAGTTTCCCCTTCAAGTGAATTTCACCTGGAATATGCAGAATCTGATAAAGCCTACCATACAGTATTTCATAGGGACTGATGTTATGCCTTCATCTTGGTTGTATGCGGATTCTCAGTAAAGCTATAGGCAAGGCTTGAAATCATGTCATGGATGTTTCCTGACAAATTTTGCTAACTTATGTTTTGAGAGTCCCATTCATACATTCAACTTTACCACTCACTTGGGGTCTATAAGGTGTATGCAGATCCCAAGAAATTCTCAAAATCTGGCTAACTTCTTTTACCATTGTTGCAACAAAGTGTGGTCTGTGAGTGCTTCTGGTTTAACCTGATCCTGCCTTTGTAAACCCCATCCCTACAATACCCCATATAACCCCCCACAATCCCGTTCCTGTCCTCTCTTGCCCCTCTTGACCTTCCTGCCTCTTGGCCTCCTTGCCTTCCCCCCCTCCCCGGCCCCGGGGAGGGGGGAAATTAATGGACTCCCGAGCTAAACAAACAGAGATTCGTCTCCTCTGCTTCTCTGATGGTGCTGTGGCCTTCCTGGACACGATCGATATATATTGTTGCACCCTGATGGAACAAATGGTCCCCTATCTGATGACATCCCCAAGGGAACCCCGAACCTTTGAATTATATGGTTGAGCAAAACTTCCACTGCTTCCTTGGTTGTGTTAGTGCAACAGGGGTATGCCTCTGGGCATCCACTGAAGGTGTTAACTAATACCAGTATGTACCGGTATCCCTCTTTGCGTGGTAACTCCAAAAAATCTATTTTCCAGTAATCTCCAGGAAGATACCCTGCTTTTGTTACTCCTAATACAACTCTTTTCCTCGTGTCAGGGTTGTTTTTGCAGGCAGATTTCACATTTGGTCACTACTGATTGTAAAATATCAGTCATTTCCTTTCCTATTACTACCTTATTTAGATGTTTCAGAAGATTTTCAACCCTGAAATGTGTGTTTCCATGTTCTCTCTAAGCTAGCTCCTGAAGGATCAGGGTGGGACTACAACCTGATTTGCTGGTGTAACAGCTCATCCCCTTTCTGTGATCTCAGATTTAAGGAACTTTATTAGTTTGTGGTCTGCTTGATTATATTTTGGGGTGAACCGTGACAAATCAATCTCCTTTTGTGGAATTACTGAGAGAATACCTTTTTCTGCAATGTCTCTTGCTGATTTATCAGGAAAACGATTTCCCAGTTCTGGGGTGGTTTTCCCTTTTTAGTGACCTCTACAATGCATAATAGCTACTTCTGTAGGTTTTTTTAATGCTCTCTAAGAGGACGAATATTTGTTCAGCGTGTTTGATTTGATTACTTTGAGTGTTCAGAAGTCCTCTCTCCTTCCAGATGGCTCCATGGGCGTGGACAATACTAAATGCATATTTAGAGTCAGTCCATATATTTACCTTCTTTCCTTTGCTCAGGTCTAGGGCTCTTGTCAGTGCAATCTGTTCAGCTTTCTGTGATGACACATCTGCTTGCAGGGCCTTTGCCTCGATCACCTTGTCCTGGGTGGTTACTGCATAGTCCATCATCCGTTTACCATATCTCATGAAGCTGCTGCCATCTGTAAAAAGCACTTAATCTGGATTTTCTAGGGGCACGTCTTTCAGGTCTGGTCAGCTGGAATAGACTTCTTCAATTGTCTGCAAAGTCATGCTCAGGCGCATCATTAATTAAGGTGGAGGACAGAAACATGACAGGGTTAACAACAGAAGTTGTTTTCAGGGTAACATCATCCTGCTCTAATAACAGTGATTGATATTTAAGCATTCAGTTGCTGGACAGCCAATGTCTTCCTTTTTGTTCAAGTACAGCTGCTATGGCATGGGGTCCATACACTACAATGTGTTGCGCAAGGGTGAGTTTTCGAGCCTCCTGGATCCAGATGACAGTGGCTGCCACAGCCTTCAGGCACCGTGGCCATCCTTGGGCAACATTGTCTAGCTGTTTGGAAAAGTAGGCCATAGCCCTCCACTGGTTCCCGAGATGCTGTGCTAGTATCCTCAAAGGCACATTCAGTCTCTCATATGTAAAAAGTTAAAAAGGTTTAGTTAAGTCTGGCACTTCCAGTGCTGGGGCTGACATTAGAGACTGTTTCAGCTGTTTAAAAGCTGCTCTAATGTTTTCAGTCCATATGATAATTCCTTTTTCAGCACCTTTATTGCTCCATATAGGGGTTTTACCAGCAGTCCATAATTTGCTATCCACAAATGACACCAACCTACCATTCCCAGGAAAGCTTGCATCTCTCTCATGGTATGGGACTCTTGGAGTCGACAGATGGCTTCTTTCCATTCTTTGCTGAGCTGTCGGTGTCCATGAAAGATCTTAAGCCCCAAGTAAACTACCAATTCCTTAGCAATCTGTGCTTTGTCTTTAGAAACTCTGTACCCACTCAGTCCTAAGAAGTTTAGTAAACTTAGGATAAATGGTATACAGTCATCTCTGGTTCTAGCTGCCACCAAGATGTCATCAACACATTGGAGAATAACTCCTTCTGGCTCTTGTCTTTTCTAATCTTCCAATTCCTTTGCTAGCTGGTTTCCAAATATTGTTGGGCTATTCTTGAAACTGTGGCATAGAACTGTCCAGGTAATTTGACTTTTTCTCCCTGTCTTTGGATTTTCCCACTCAAAACCAAAGTGCTCTTAGCTGGTTTTGTGCACAGGAATGCAGAAAAAGGCATCATTCAGGTCTACAACAGTAAACCACCCTAATTCATCTGTCACTGTGGTCAAAAGGGTGTAGGGATTGGGTTCCACTGGGTGTATGTTCTCAGTAATTTTTTTAATTGCTCTTAAATCTTGTACTAATCTACAATTCTTAACATCTGTTTTCTAAATGGCTAGTATGGGGGGCATTGAATTTGGACTCACATTGCACTAATAACCCATGTTGGAGGAATTTTTCAGTTACAGATTCCAATCCCTTACGGTTCTCTAATTTCAAAGGGTATTGTTTTTGCCTTACGGGTGTGGCTCCTGGTTTGAGTGCAATACTCCCTGGTTCTGCTCGTTTGGATCTTCCTGGGATATCAATGGCTCACAATATTGGATTTACCACATTTTCAACTTCAGCAGGGATTTCACCACATTTTTCATGTATAACAAGTGCAGCAACTTCGACAAATTTGGATTCAGGAATTACAACTCGTACACCTTTTCCTGTTTTAAATTTAATTTCGGCTTCCAATTTCTCTAACACATCCCTCCCCAGCAATGATTATGGGGAATTAGGCATATAGAGGAATTGATGAGTTACCCAGTGCTTCCCCAGTTTCAATTATAAAGGTTGGAAGAAAGGCTGTGTTTGGCTTACCCTGGTCACCCCAACAGCATGTACAGTATCTTGACTTGGTTTCCCTTCTAAAGTATTTAATACAGAATATGCTGCTTCAGTATCTACCAAAAATTTGATGTCCTCTTTTCCCAGGTTAGCTATAACCAAAGGCTTTTCTAGGGGAGAAACCTTTGGTCCCCGTCATTCTGAACATGAGCTTTGTTCTACTGGTAGTTGGGAAACTGGGGATTTTTGTTTCAACGCTGGACTGTCATTCTTCCCCTGTCCCCATTTTTAAATATGCACACTGATCTTTCTTCGTAGGGGAAGAGTTTTCTTGGATGACTTTTCCTGAGTCGTCTCCTTACTAGGTTGGTGTCTAACTCTTTCATTTGGGCCCCTGTCTCGAAATACCTTCCAGGCCACGTCTAGCAATTTATCTATGTCTTGAACTCCATTTAGCTTTTGCAGATTTCTTCTTATATCATTTGTAGCTTGTCACATAAACAAGAGAACTAGATGTGCTTTCCCATTGAAGCATAGGATAAGGACTTTACAATTAGAAATTGTAAAGCAGGTATGTTTTATTTCCAGCTGGGACACACAGGACGATGACACTGTTTTAAACCACAACAACACAGACTCCATGCTGCACGCACTGGCTGTCCCCTCCTCCCACCCCCGCTCACCCAGGAGTGAGAGGGGATGGGAGGCTGGGCACCGGTGGAGCAGATGTCCATGGTTGCAGCGGTGGTGGCTGCGGCGGGGGGGGGCCGGGATGGGAGTGCCTGGAGCCACAGCTGGAGGGAGGGGAAAGGGCACAGGTGTCCATGGTTGCCAAAGCCTGCTTCTCTCCTCCTTTACTGGCAGGGACCCCTCCAGGGCCACGTTCCCCCCCGCTGCCGCCTTCCCCCATTGCTGTGGTGGCAGCGGCGGCTGCGCGGAGGCCGGGACCACGGCGGCAGAAGCCGCGGCCGGTGGAGGGGGGACAGGTAGAGACGGCGTCCAACCAGAAGACGGCAAGGGCGCAGGCAGAAATGGAGGAACTGGAGCCGGGGCAGAAATGGAGGAACTGGAGCCAGTTCTCAAAGAAGGAGCCATTTGGTCTGACTCCACCTTCTCCTTGCCTTTACACTGGCTGTTTAATATTGGTTGTTCCATTTTATTTTTCTTCTCTTTTTTCCTTAAAAGCCGTACATGTTGTTCTTTCTTAGGTGCTGATGGGCTTTGCTGACATGATAAAAGCATAAAAAGCCTAGCATACTCTAATTCTTCAAAACACTTGCCTTTGTATATGCGAAACATCAAGTTTGATATTAATTTCTTATCTAAGCTGCCGAATTCAGGCCATGTCACATCGTTATCTAATTCATAAGTTGGCCACATTTTTTCTGAGATTTTGATATGTTTGGGTTTTAAAAGCAATGACTCTCCACCAGTTAGCTCTCGCCAGTTTTTCAATATTAGAGCTAAAGGGCTATCTCTTGGGATATTATCATTATTCTCACAGGAGAGTACACACTCCATGTCTTAATACTTACGAATAAGAAAATCCGCAGTGAGATTGACAAGGCAATTTTGTTGCAAATGAAGCCTTTGTTAGTTCGATGTTCCTTGTTAAATGTTCCTCCCTTGTAAATCACCCTGCTATTGTTGCCGAATTGCTGAGTTAGCATCGAATTGCCAAGCCCTGCCACTGCCCCCACCATGGCAGCAAAGAATAAGAAGGGGAGGAAACTGCAGACATGCAAATAGAGGGGACTCAGTGCCAGCTGGGAGAAAAAAAATTAAGAAAAGGTTGCTCCAGAGCAGAAAGACTTTATTAAACCGAGCCACCAAAACACATGGATGGACTATGCAAAGAGTAAGACTACCCCCTCCCAAGGTTGAGCAGTTTTCACCCCCTCACCCTAACTCTCAAAGACATTGCCCAGAGAGGGACCCCTAGACTTTCAGAGCCAGGGTGTGCCTTTGGGAGTTCCCATGAAGATGGAAAACCCAGCTCTGCCTGCACTCCAGTGGATGAAGCTGCTGCATACCTCCTCCTCTGAATCGCTTCTGGGCGCAGCGGCGGCGTGCACATGACCTGTTGGGCCCCCACCCTTGAGCTGATCCTAATAAAGGCTTTTAAAAGGAGAAAAATCTCCTGCCCTGTTTATTATACGATCCACCAGCCCAGGATCCCTCACTGTTCCATCTTGGTGCTTTTTGGAGTCCCAAGAGATTGCACTGCCCCGGGTTTTGTGAAACAAAGCCCTGTCAAGGTCCCTGGTTCTGTTCGCTATTAATGCTGTAGTTGTTATTTGTTTTGCCTTGTTATACATATTAGTAAAGAACTGTTATTCCTATCCCCATATCTCTGCCTGAAAGCCGTTTTAATTTTCTAAATTATAATAATTTGAGGGGAGGGGATTTGAATTATCCATTCCAAGAGAGGCCCTGCCCCTCTTTAGCAGATACCTGTCTTTTCAAAACCAAGACACTAAGTAAACAAATGCCTATGAGTTGAATGGAGTAAATCCAGATTTTCCCTTGAAACCCTGACAGTTGCTTTGCCTCTTTGAACCTTTATTTCCCATTTATAGAGTTGATGAGAATGTGATTCTGGTCTATCACACTGAGGCTTCATTCATTATTACTTGCAAAAGGTTTTGAGATCCTCAGATGGCCAGTGCAAGAGAAGTAATTATTTATTAACAGCCTCTGTGAAGGTATGGGTCTCTCACCTGGGTATTTCATTTAGGTGATGCCAAATTTACTGTTGCTTTTCTATATTCTTCACATATATTTGGAGCTCTATAGCCTATTATTGTATATTCATAGCTAGCATTTTACCCACTCTGTTAGACAGAAAGACAAAACACATTTCTAGTCCCCTATCCTTATCTTGGTTCTTCTGAGAACCAAGGTTGAGACACTCTTCCATTAACTACTATTGAGGAAGAGGGGCCATAGAAAAGGGTCAAACCAAAAGGGGGGATTATCTCATCACCTGTGTCTCTAATTGGGGATTCTTGTCAGCTATGCAAATTTGCCAAACTTATTAAATTGTACCCACTGTATGTTATGTGTGCACCTTTGGCACATTTTTGGTGTGTTTTTCAGTGTGTTGTGCACCTGAAGGGATCCTTTATAAAGGTAACCTCATTTTTATCACCTAACCATGTCTGACTTGTGATTTTAGGGACCCGAAAAAGGCATCAAGATATTGAGCATTTATTGTGGGTCTGTCCTTGTGCGACTTTATAATGCTTGTATCCCCAGTCATCTATTCTGCTTATTCTGGATATTGAGTTTTGTGCCTTTAAGACTGGTTCCAAGAGCAAAGGGGAGAAGAAGAAACGTGCAGCTTGTGGGCAGAAACTGCACTTGCTCCCCCGCATTTCCTCACGGACTGTGTTGTCTGTAGCACAGACAGTAGGAAAGAGCTCTCCTTTGCTGTTAGTTATTTTAACTGGCTGAGGCAGAAAAGTTCCCCAGACTGTGGCTTTTCTTTTTCTTGGAATGGTTCAGCCCTGCTTTGGACTGAAAACCCAAAAAAACCACTGAGAATTCATGCCTGTGGCCCACCAGGGCCTGGGACACGGCATTTTCCAAAACAGGAAGGCCTAACGAGACTGAGCGAGCCAAGCTACACCCCAGGAAAAAGACTCTCTGAATTTGCCATCTCTTCAGAACAACGAGAAGTTCCATTGTTTAATATTATTCATTTTTTCATGTTTGTGAGTACTTTGCTTGTTAAATAAATAGTTTTTTACAGTTTCTATGGCCACTACAAGAAAAGTCCAGACAAAGGCCAGTCCATCAATCTCCTCTTCTTTATCTTCTGCTGGCATCACAAATCCCAGGCTGTCTCTCCCATCATTTCCAGAAGCCACAGCCAATGATAAGTTCATGATAGCAGGTTTGAAGTGGTGCTAGTCAAACTCTCTGGGGAGAGGGAGGGGGCTCAGCACCCAGGATGTCCCAGTGATAAATATTCCACCCCTCCATTCTTGGTAGGCCTGGTAAGCTACACAGTTCCATTCCCTCCTTTGTCCGGTCTGAGGGAGGTGCTCTGCCAAAGCCGCAGAAACAGCAGCCCTGGCCCAAATCCAACAGCAGCGAAACTCGCAGACAGCGTTGCTGGCAGGCAGGCAAAGGCTGTCCAGGCTTATCTTAGTGTAGGCCACGTGACGGACCTTGGCCTTGGCCAGGGGAGGCCTCCCCTCCCCCTCCACAGACAGGAGAAGGAGGGGAGCCTGTTCACTCTCTGAAGGCTGGAAGGGAAGAAAACCACCCCTGCAACTTCTCTTCCTGAAATGTGTGTTCGCAGAGATGACGTGACCTTTCATTGGTTTAGCAAGGTGCCAATCTCAGAGCCAGCTCTCTCACTTCCTAGGGCGGGTCAAACCACGGCAAAGGGAAACTTGATTTACAGAGATATCTAATGGCTTTAGGTTCTACTTTGCAGAAGCTCCAGACTTCCATTGTGCTATCCAGACCCATAAGACTGGAAACACCTGCACATCCCTTCCAACCTGGACACTGGGTCTATGTTAAGTGATGAGACAATGATCCTCTACAAGCCAGGTGGAGAGGACCATTGCAAGTTCTGCTGACCACTCTCACCACAGTCAAAATTGCTGGCAAAGGACCCTGGATTCACTATTCCATAGTTAAGAAAGCTTCTACTCCTGAAACAACTGTAAATACAGACACTGATGCAGGTGAATACATGCTTTAAATGATTTATCCTCTGTACCTGTAGAACTGCGCACGATAATTATGGCGTTTCTGCCCTCCGTGGATCACTTTTCAGTGATCCCTTGCCTTGCCCGGCTTCTGGCAGCAGTCGGTAGGGCCCACTGGACAGTTCTGCAGCAACCCCCACGCGGTGGGCTTTCTGGCTGGCTAGCACTAGATGTAAATTAGTGGCGATGGCGAAGGAAAAGGAAGGCTCTCTTCTGAGGGTTAACAGGAGATGTTTATTGCCTCATGGATGGTGGGTGAGAGAGAGAAAGCCCGCCCAGGCCCCCCTTAAGAGGACAGGTACCAGGGGGCGTGTACATAAACTTTCCACCAATAGGGGGATAGAAAGGGAGGAGTTGGGGGGTAGATTGACACACAAAAGGGCCAATCTCTGGAGAGGAGGGGGGGAGGGGATTCCCAGAACCTGTTCCAATCAGAAGCCCGGTCTCCCCGAGATTTCCAGAAGGGGGAGAGGCTTTCCTGAATGACTGGCAGGCTCCAGGGGAAGGGATAAACATGGATAAATAGAGGGGTTTGGAATAGACCATTTTCCCAACATAAATAACATAAACCCAAAACTTGTGAGCACAGCTCACGCACCACTACATCTCCCCCTTTCTTTTTATATAAAGATAGTAATTTAAACCATAAAAAGCTAGTTGGTGGCCACAGCTCGGGGTCTTCTTCAGGGAGGTCCTTTCCTTCTTCAACTCTCACTTCTGCTTCCGGTGGAGCTGTGACAACCACGACTAGGCTTGCATATGGGGGGGAGACAGTTTGAGACTAACTTTTTAACAAAGTAACGAATGCAGGTAACAGTGCCCAGAATATACAAAACCATAAACAGAACAATTAACACAGGACGAAGAATAGATCTTGCCCACCCAGGCAGCCCCCAGTCCTCAAAAAGTCCCTCCAGCCAGTCAGATGTTTGAGGACAGCTTGTTCGTGACATGGATGCCTCCGACAGGTCTGCAGACTGTGGTATAGATGTCTCTGACCAATTTGCTGTTTGTGGCATGGATGTTGGCACTGTCCACGCCACGGTCGGAGACTGCAGGCTGGAGATCAGCAGCAGGGATAGAAATCTGGCTGCTGTCAGTGGGGCCATCGCTCTGTGTGGGTTTGACCTGAACTAAATAGAATTTGAGACAAGAACATAATTAGTGACAGACCAGTGGGGTAGGGGTAGGACAAATTCTTCCCAGCTCGTCCACTTGTGTCTTTTCCGTCTCCAGGACGCCACGGACACCTGTGAAACCTTAACTCCCTTTCCAGAGGCCTTTGGAATATAGGGTCTCACCCACTTTGAAGGGATCCACCTTAAGCCACTTGGGGTGGACACGCAGGCATACCCACGTCCCCAAGTAACCAGGTGGTGAGGGCCCTCTGTTCCGCCGGTCTCTGGGTCCTTTATAAGGACAGGTGGTCGAACCTTGGTGGAAAACTGGTCGCTGCTGCCGAAGTGCCTGACGACTGGTGGGTTCAAAACCTCAAAGGAACAATTTAGAAAATTGATTGTGAACAGTGCTCTGGACAGGCGGATAGCTGGAGACTCTAATTTTAAGACCTGTTGTTGCTGGCCCAGGACCCTTTTGATTTCCCGGTGGGTCCTTTCTACCACCGCTTGACCTGTGGGGGAATGGGGGATGCCTGTTTTATGCTCCACCCCCCATTGCTGCAGGAAACTGCTGAACTCCTTGGATCTATATGCAGGCCTGTTGTCAGTTTTCAGGGCTTTTGGGACTCCCATAAAGGAGAAAGCCTGGATGAGATGGGTAATCGCATCCTTGGATTTCTCCCCTGCGTGGGCAGAGGCAAAGACTGCTCCGGAGAAGGTGTCCACTGAGACGTGCACATATTTCCTCCTTCCAAACTGAGGGATATGTGTCACATCTGTCTGCCACACCTCACAGCTGCCTAACCCTCTGGGGTTGGCACCAGCGCTCAGGGTGGGGAGCGCATGCTGCTGACAATTTGGACAAGTGGCCATGATTGCCTTGGCCTGTTCCCGGGTAAGGTGGAACCGGCGAACTAAACCTGGGGCATTCTGATGGAAAAGCTGGTGACTGATCTTTGCCTGCTCAAAGACATTTGGGAGCGGGGCCATCTCTGCAGGGGCAGCAAGGGCATCGGCTCTCCTGTTTCCCTCAGTGATGAACCCAGGCATGTCCGTGTGTGATCTCGTATGCATCACATAAAAGGGTTTCTCTCGGTGGGAGACAAGCTTAACTAGCTTTGAGAGCAACTTGAACAGGGCAAGGTTGGTCACTTCCTGGAGAACAGCATTTTCAGCTCTGGATACTACACCTGCTACATATGCAGAATCGGTTACCAAATTAAATGGTTCAGAGAACCTCTCGAAAGCCCTGACAACTGCGGCCAACTCAGCAATCTGAGGTGATCCTTCTACCTCAGTGACATCTGACTCCCACCGCTGAGTCTGAGGGTCTTTCCAAGTCATAACTGACTTGTGAGACTTTCCGGACGCGTCTGTAAAAACTGTCAGGGCCTTTAAAGGCCTTTTGCTCTGAATGCTTTCTAATTTTAGCGTGAATTTGGCTTCTGAATTAAAAATTCTGTGGGCAGGCCGATGAATAGAAATTTGTCCTGTGTAGGAATCCAGAGCCATTTGCAAAACCTCATTCTCCTGGATGTATTTTTCCAACCTTTGCTTTGTAATTGGGCCCGTTTCGGTCCGAATTGGAATGTGAATGCATTTGAAATCACAGCCAGCCAGGTCCCTAATACGGGTTCTGGCCTTCTGGATTAGATCAGCTGCCAGCTCCTGTGGCGTGGTCATTCTTTTGGACCTTTGGTGGCTAAGAAAGACCCACTCTATAATGAGAAGAGGATCTCTCCCGCCTCTGTCCTCACGAGGTAATTTGCTTACCTCCTTGTCCCACTGAAAAATGACTCCGTGGAGGTGTGGCAGATCTCCTAATACAATAAAACTGAAAGGCAGTTCAGGTGCACACCTGTTTGCCTGTCTGGTGGACAGTTTTACCTGGACCTTCTCCAGTGCCTTCTGTGCCTCTGGGGTGAGCTCCCGCGGAGAATTCAGCTCCTCTCCCCCTTTCAATAAATTGAAAAGAGGGTCTAGGTCCTTGGTGGTCAGACCCAGCCAGGGCCGCACCCAGGACAATGCCCCACACAGCTGATGGACGTCAGCAAGAGTCCTGATTTTAGTTTTTATTTCCAATTTTTGCGGAACAATGGTCCGCTTACTGATCTCCAGGCCTAAATATTTCCAAGGCGGCACCCGTTGAATCTTCTGCTCCTGCAGCTCGAACCCTGCAGCAACCAATGAAGAGATTGTCAGGTCAAGCGCATGGGACAGTACATCCTCGTTCGGGGCACAGACAAGCACGTCATCCATATAATGATAGATGATTGCCTTGTCTGCGGCTGCACGTACAGGGGACAGCAAGGAAGAGACGTACCACTGGCAAATCACAGGCGAGTTTTTCATGCCCTGCGGCAAAACCTTCCAGTGATACCTTTTCCTCGGGGCCTCTCGGTTAAAGGTGGGAACCGTGAACGCGAAGCGTGGGGCATCGTCAGGATGAAGGGGAATTTGAAAGAAACAATCTTTAATATCTATAACTGCCAATTGTCAATCTCGAGGGAGCATTGTCGGGGAAGGCATCCCTGGTTGGAGAGACCCCATATCCTCAATGACATTGTTAATTTGTCTGAGGTCGTGAAGGAGCCGCCACTTGGTCTTGTCAGCCTTTTGGATGACAAAGACAGGGGAGTTCCACGGGGAGGTAGTCTCCTCTATGTTACCCTTGGCTAGTTGCTCTTCCACGAGCTCATTCAGCGCCTTTAATTTTTGTTTTGAAAGCGGCCACTGCTCTACCCAGACTGGAACATCTGTCTTCCAATTCAGTTTTTGGGTAGGGCGCCTCTCAGTGGCCACCGCACAAAAATCCTGTGGGGGGTCGGGAATGTCAATTGTGACTCCCCACTGTGCCATGAGGTCTTGCCCAAGCAATGGTTCCTTGTAATCTAAAACAAATGGGCGGATATTTGCCAATTGCCCATTTGGCCCCGTAATTTGCACAACGCTCTTTGATTGTTTTGCCAATTGAATGCCCCCAACACCTTGAACGTGTCCAGCCACGCTTTGCAGAGCCCATTGTGAAGGCCACTCCCGGGACGGGATCACGGTTACATTGGCGCCCGTGTCCAGGAGGCCTTTGATGTCCACGATCTCCTCCCCCATCTGCATCTGGCATTCCAACCGCGGTTTCGCGGTAGAAATTGCCTGCACCCTCCCCACCGATGGACTTCCTTCTGTGAGGAAATCAGGGATGGGAATTACCTGGGCGATTATCTGCCCCTTCGGGAGAAAAGCAGGCGGGGAAGTACAATGCAGCCAAACCACGAAGCGCTCGGGATCAGAGTCAACGATCCCTGGGGCGACTTCGAGGTCGAACGGGGTGTACTTACAGTCTCCGAGTACCATGTACTTGCATCCTATCCGATGCCAAGTGCCCTGTTCACTGGGGTTCACTGAAACTAAATGCCAGTCGCTGTCCTTCAACAGCAGCGAGTCAGTGAGTTTTAACCTAAACGGCTCGTACCGCGAGTCGGTGGTTAAAACTGAATCGGAGAGGTCGATCTCCCTGGGTGTCAAGTCCGGTGACTCAGAGTCCAGGGGGACTCTGGTGTCGGTCCTGGTAGACAGAAAAGAAAGGTCATCTTTGTTTCCTTTTCCCCCCTTCCCCCTCCTGGTCCGGGCCACCCGTTTTGCATCTTCACGCAGGGTGGTCCCGCGCTCACCCCCTAGTTTTTTGGAGCTGCTTGAAGGCTCCCCTGCAAGCCCCCACCTGCACCTCCGCCCCCACCCCCACCCCCTTGAGTGGCCACGAATTGCTGGAAGGCAGTCCGCATCGGGCAAGCGTGCTGCCAGTGGCCGCTTTGCCCACAGAGACTACAGCAATCTTTGCCCGCCCGAAAAGGATGTTTCTTTGCCGGCTGCTTCCTGGAGAAACCCTGTGAGTCCAATGCTGCAGCTCTCGGATTGGCTCGCTGCAGCTGCCTTGATGACTGCTCCGTTGTAGCAGACATGAAGGGAACCTTTGCCTCACAGACGCGGAGAAAGTCCTGCACCGTGGGCGGAGGGTCCAGAGGCAAGCTAAGGATGGCTGCCCTGCACTGGTCATTGGCATTTTTCTGAACCATCACTTCTAACACGCTTGCCCTTGCGTCTTCTTTCCACACCTGCGTCTCAACAGCCCTCGTCATCTTCTCCACGAAGGCGACGAATGACTCTGCAGGTCCCTGCCGGATGTCGGCGTAGCTTGGCAAAGGCACTTGTCCCTGCAGCCCTAAAAATGCCTTTTCGGCCGCTCGTTTTATTTTCTCCAGCACCGGTGCCGGAATTTTTCCAGCCTGGTCTGAAGCCTGAGCCCATCTGCCCTCCCCACACAGATGATCAAGGGTAATAGGGTCCCCTTCCTCATCTGTAGCAGTTCCAGGATCTAGTAACAAACCGGGCAAATCAGTCCGCAGCAGGTTTTTCCATGCCGCCTCCCACAGCTGAAATTCTGTGGAGGACATGAGGCAGGAAAAAAGCTGCCGCAGGTCAGATGGGACTGCGACTGTGCCGGCAAGGTTGGCCTTTAACAAACCCCGGAAGTACGGGCTTTCCCTCCCGTAATCTAGGTGGGCTTTGCACAGATCCTTAATGACACTTTGCGAAAAGGGTTGCCAGGTAGCTTGAGTGATGTTCCTACTCCTTGACCTGTTATATGTAACAGGCGCAAGGGAAGGGAGCTCACCGCGGCATGGGCTTTGGGTCTCCGGCCCCCCCCCCTCCGGTTTCCCCACCGTGGGAACCGGATGCTGGACCGTGAGAACCAGGAGACCAACGTGGCTCCGGCGCGGGCATGGGCGTGGCTCCGGGTGCTGACATCACTCGGGGGGTTGGGACTGGGGCGGAGCTTTGGTAGGGAGGAGTTTGGGAAGGGGCGGAAGGAGGAGGGAACAAGGAATCCTGGGAAGAAGAAGGCGCGAAATTTGCATGCGACTGCACCATGCGGTTGCCGCCATCTTCCGCTTGGGGAGGGGGGGAGAAAGGGGAAGCGCCGTCCCGTGACGCACCATCTTTTTCGGCGAAACCGAAACGGACTCGGGGTTTGGGCACTGGGTAAGAGGGGGGAAGGGTAGAAACTCGGGAAGCCGAGCCAGGGCTAAGCCGAGCCTCCTGAGCAGTCCGGCTAAGACTGTTCAGGCGGGGGGATTCGGAAGCTTGCGGGAAGCCAGGGCCGACAGGAGAGGTTTCTCCTGCCGATCCCCGCAAGTTATCCGTTTCGGGTAAAGAGGGAGCGGTAAAAAGGGAAGGAGAAACGGGGGAAAACTGCTTTCGCTGCTCTTCCTGTACTTTCTGTTTTTCTAAAAGGGCAGATCGAATCTGCATAATCCAATAAATTAATTTAGCTGCGTGTTTGTCCCCTGCTTTGCCTAATTGAAAAAATTTCGAATAGGCTGCATCCCAAAACTGAATGCACACCGCTTGTGCAGGGGGCATTTTCGGAAAGTACAGGAAGAGCAGTTTTACGAACTTTTTGAGCTCCTTTTTCGAGATTTTAAACTCGGAGCCTTTCAGCACAAGAACCAATAATTTACAAACTTCCTTTTCTTCGGTTGAGAGCTTAGCACCCATTTTTCTCAACCGTCACGCGCGCACCTCAAAAACTAAAATAGCAAACAAAAAACAAAAACCCGCGACTTAAAACCCGAGACCGGAGACCACTTCCCCGCGCCCTCGGAGCGCGGCTAATTCAAACAAAAACCGACAACGGGAAAACGAATCCGTGCCCCACGCGACGGAGCCCGTGTCTGAAACAAAACAAAAAAAAACCGAAAGAAAAAAAAATGCCGCACTCAGACAACCTGACCCTGGGAGGGCATAAGGCTTCTCCACAGGTGAAACGCGTTTCTTGGCTCTAAAAGAGCCCCCAAAATTGTCCTAAGGGGAGGGAAAATCCAGCTCCCCTAGGAACCCCAAAATGAAAGGTGATTATACTCACCCGTCCGGTGCTGGCGAATGAAAAAAAAGGTGCTGGCGGCCCTTCGCCTGAAGAAGACTTTCCGGGTGCTTGGAAAGCTGCCTTCTTCTCTTACCAGAAAGCGTACTCCACGGAGCTGCTTTTCTGGTAAGCACGTGGCTGTCTGGCAATCCTGCTGCACTGCGTGGAGGCTTCCAACGCAGGCGAGAATTAAGTCCACGGGGTCTGGCGGTGTTCTCAGACCTTTTTTCCCGTGCAGAGAGCTCATGCTGCCACTGAGTGCTTTGCCTCGTGCTGCAGTAGCTCGTGTCCACGTGGTCTGTCCCACGTTGTGGCGCCACGTATGGCGTTTCTGCCCTCCGTGGATCACTTTTCAGTGATCCCTTGCCTTGCCCGGCTTCTGGCAGCAGTCGGTAGGGCCCACTGGACAGTTCTGCAGCAACCCCCACGCGGTGGGCTTTCTGGCTGGCTAGCACTAGATGTAAATTAGTGGCGATGGCGAAGGAAAAGGAAGGCTCTCTTCTGAGGGTTAACAGGAGATGTTTATTGCCTCATGGATGGTGGGTGAGAGAGAGAAAGCCCGCCCAGGCCCCCCTTAAGAGGACAGGTACCAGGGGGCATGTACATAAACTTTCCACCAATAGGGGGATAGAAAGGGAGGAGTTGGGGGGTAGATTGACACACAAAAGGGCCAATCTCTGGAGAGGAGGGGGGGAGGGGATTCCCAGAACCTGTTCCAATCAGAAGCCCGGTCTCCCCGAGATTTCCAGAAGGGGGAGAGGCTTTCCTGAATGACTGGCAGGCTCCAGGGGAAGGGATAAACATGGATAAATAGAGGGGTTTGGAATAGACCATTTTCCCAACATAAATAACATAAACCCAAAACTTGTGAGCACAGCTCACGCACCGCTACAGATAATCATTATTTGTCTTTGCATAATACTTAACTGTACAAGACACTACTACTGTTAAATGTTGATTACTGTTGTTTATTATTTTATTATTGCTAGATATTTATCTATCATTAGATATTTACTGTTGACAGATTATTAGATGGTTGTCTATGGTTAGAAGTTTATTGTTAGCTGTTTATTATTGTTAGATACTTATTTGTTATTGAATACCTAGTATTAGTAGATATTTAGAATAGAGACTTGACAAGGAAAAGGCCTTGTCAAGCCTCTAAAGGAGGGAAATGATGCCTTAGATTTTAGCTTTCATATTTTCAGATTCTGTGCTGCCTAGGGATGTAGTTTTAAGCCTCATATTAAGTGCCAGTTAGCTCTCTTCACAGAGCAGGTAGACAAAACAAATCCTTTTCCTGCTGAAGACCAAGGACAACTTTCAGCCCAAAAGCATAAACAATGGTGGACTGAAGGGAAGAACAAGAAGGATGGGACCTCACAACCTGAAGCTGTAATTGGACAATTAAACCCCAATATGCAATTGCACCCAAACTTATAAAAATGTAAAATATTGTGACCAGCCAGCCATTTTATGACCATTCTCAGCCCACCCTGGGTGCAGCCTTGGTCAGGCTTCTGTAATGCCCAGGGTGGATTCTGAATACCTTTTAATAAATGCCAACTTTATTGTCTAGCTCTGTCTAGCCTCTGTTTCAGGTCAGCCTTCCCAAGGCATCACCATACTACATGCATTTGTGTATAGGCGTCTGAGCTAGGCCCTGGATAAAGCCGACTCGCTGGCTGGAGTATCTGAAATGCCTTTGCACTGTTCCAGGCATCCATTACAGGTGTGGGCACCCAATTGTCAGGATTTGGATAGATAGGTGCCTGCCCCTGAAAAATCTAGTTTTAAACTCCCTTCACCAGTCTGGCAAATGCCTAACCAAAGATTCTTTTTCCCTTCTTTGTCAGATGGACCTCATCAGCCCCCAGTAAACCAGGATCAGCAAAGCAAGGCCCATGGTCTGAGTAACCAAAACCCTGACTACAGTACCATCTTTCTAACCATTTGTTGACCTGCCAGATTCGTCTGGCTATTTCAAGTTCCTCTCCTTTGACCTGCAGAATTGATGAAAATACTACTTGGGCTCCAGAGCCTTTTATCATCCCTCCCAGTGCTCTGTAATCCCTCTTAAGGCTTCCCAGACTGCTGCCAGCTATATCACTGGCTCCCACATGGAACACTAATAGTGGGTAATAATCAGTGGGTTTGACTAGGCTTGGCAGCTTCTCAGTAACATCCCTGATCTGGGCTCCTGGAAGGCAGCACACCTCCCTCGAAAGAGGGTCAGGCTAACAGATGAGTACTTCTGTGCCTCTTAAATTAGTCACCCACTACTACCTTTTCTTGGCTGAACTAGTTGTTAATTTCTTTATTTGTGGAGCAGATTGGTCTGCTTCAGTTAGCTCTCACTGTTCTTCTGCTGTGTTGGGTGTCACCTTGTGAGCCTGCAGAGCTATGAAGTGGTTCTGGATGAGGATGTGCAGCTGGGTGGGGATGTCTGGTTGTCAAGGAAGCTTGTTGCTGTTGGACACGAAATAAAGATTATTGACTCCAGTAAATTCGGAAGGCAAATGAGCATAGAAGGTTTTATTTCCAATTCTTCCACCTATTTTGTAAGGTATTCCGATACAGTTAACATGATTGGTGAACAGGAATGACACGTCTCTAATTCCATTGGTTAAACTAAAGAAACAGAAAAACACCAGCTGGGGAAAAATGTTTTGAGAAAGAATATTATTTGCCTAGATTGTTTTGAGAAGAAGACCTTGTCGAGAAGTTTCCCTTGGGAAAGAGCTAGCAATTGTTAGCAAGCTAAAAAATTCTCTCAGGCTCAGAAATATCAGGCCCACAGAAGCTCCTCCTTTTATAAGTTCCTTTCCTTTGATTGGTTATTTTTTCACTACTTTTCAAGCTGTGTTGGCTTTGCATGGCCTGGTTTTTGGTAGTGGGGGGAGCTACAAGGGTGACCCTTGTGAGAAGCAGCTAAAAGCTTCCAACATATCTGGCAGAGCCAGTCCCTGGTGGCTCCAAAGATGGACATGCCACTGGCCAAGGCTGGGTCAATTAGAAATAGTGGTAAAGCCTCTGTGATAACATATTTAAGAAGAAATAAAGAAAAAAGGGTGGCACAGTTTTAACTGTGACTAGAGAAGAGCAGAGTGAGAACATGTGAGGAGAACAACATGCAGACACCAAGGTCAGTGAAGAAGGAGGGGGAAGAGGTGCTACAGATTCCAGAGTTGAGATTTCCCTGCAGGCTGTGGTGAAGACCATGCTGAAGCAGGCTGTCATCCTGCAGCCCATGGAGGTCCATGGGGATGCAGAGATCCACCTGCAGCCTGTGGAGGAGCCCATGCTGAAGCAGGAGGATGCCTAGAGGAGGCTGTAAGCCCGGGAGAGGCCTGTGGAGAGAGGGGTCCTGCTCCCATGCTGAAGCAGCCTGTCCTTGGAGGACTGCACCCTATGGAAGAGTGACCCACTCTGCAACAGTTTGAGAGGTACTGTTGTCCATTGGATGTGCTCACACTGCAGCAGTTCACAGAGAGCTGTTGCTCGTGAGATGGACCCATGTTGGAGAAATTAATGGAGATCTGTCTCTCATGGGAGGGACCCCACAACGCAACAGGGGAACAACTCCTCTCCCCTAGCAGCAGGAGAAGCCATGAGTGATGGGCTCCCCATAACCCCCATTCCTTGCCTCCTTGCATTGCTGGTGTTGTATTGCAGCCACGGAGGCTGTGAGGCCTCCCTGGTGGTCAGTGGCCTGAGATAAGGAAATGCAAGTCACGATGAGTGGCCAAAAAGAAGCCCCTTGGAGCCCCCGGACCTGTCTTATCTATCTGTAAGACTATAGGCCAAATTGTACCTCAACTCTCCCATTGGTCCACTTTTCAAAACCCCTCTACCCTATATAAACCCCGAATATTGCCCTGTTAAGTTGGAAGAGCTGTCACTGCAACCCTTCGAAGAGGATGCCGAAATAAAGGAAATCATCTGAGGAACTGCATACGGCCTTCTCCTCTCTCTCCCTGTGTCTGCTAGGGCATTTAGCAAGCTAGAGCTGAATTACACTGCTAAGAGCTATTACACTGCTGAGCTGAATTCACTGATATTGCTTGCTAAGTTTGCCTGAGGCTAGATACCTCGTCTGAGCTTCGGGTTGGGTGATCCCTAAAGGTGTCATTCTATCCGGGACTTGCGGCCAGAATTGGACCCTCATAGAGGTATCAAAAAGCCCAATAACAAGTGGCGCACCGAACTGAATGCTAAAATAATAGCACTTCAGAGAGCAAAACTTCACTGCCTTCGGTTCGTTAATTCTTCAGAAGACGGCACCTTCGTTCTAGCAGGCGCTATCTGAAGATGCGTCTGAACGACCCTCACACCTGACATCTGGGAAACACCTTCCTGAGGAGTTCAGACAAGGCAGACCACCCATCAGCAGCTGACCCATTAGGCTGAGAACGTAAGTAAGTATGAAACAGCCTTTTCTGCGCGCATATTTCTTTTAATCTTGGGTGTTTTGGGATTTTATTTTTTTTCTTTTTTTTTTTTCTCTTTTTTACTGCTGTTTGGGGTACGGGAACTAACATAATGGGATCAAAATTCAGTAAATTAAAGCAATCCCAGAACGAGAGAGAATTATATCTGCAACTTCTTTTCATTGCTAACCCTAATCTATCTAATTGCAACATCTCAAAAGCTAAACTTAAGGACTTTGCTAAATGGCTAAAATCTCATTTCCCTGATGTACATATGAACTCTATTACTTCTGATTCCTTTTGGGATGAAGTCGGGACTAAGATCTATATTTCTCAGATTAACTCAGACTTCTCAGTAACGTGGTTTTTGCCGATCTTTCATGTTATTACTAAAGCTGTAGAAAATATGAATCTGAAAAAAACTTTCCCGACTGAAAACACTCCTACCCTTTCAAATGCTAATTGACCTCTATCTTCCTCTGAAACTGCTGTTACACCCTTAGCCGATTGCTTGGGCACAGGGGCCCCCCCTCACCCCCTCCACGCCGCTTCCCCCCACCCCCTCAGCGACTCTGATTCTGATGATGATATAGATCCATGGGCTGTAATTAAGTTGGAAGCAACAAGGGCTGGAGACTGGGAATTGGCACAGAGAATTTCTGCCTTCCCTGTAACATACATTAAAGGCAGAAGGGGTGGTGCATCCACTAAAGCTACCTGGGAACCAAATAAAAATAAAGAGCTCTTTGAACTTAGAAAAGTAGCTAAAGAGCATGGACGGAGCTCACATATTTTTAAAAATTTCCTAGAAGCTATCTTCTCAACACATGTTTTAATACCCCACGATGTTAAGAATATTGCCCACTGCCTTCTCTCCCCAGCTGAATATATGCTATGGGAAAGGCATTGGAAAAGACAATTAAAAACACTATCAGACACCTATACTAGGGATCCAAATAGACCAAATTACACACTCGAACAGCTGGCTGGAGAAGGAAATTTACACAAACCCTCAGACCAGGCTGACATCTTGTCTGAGGCAGCACTACAAGAATTGGCTATTGCAGCAAAAACCTCCTTGCTTCTTACCCCAGATGACTCTATTCCTACCCAACACTTCTCTAATATTAAACAAGGAGTAGATGAAAGCTTTATTAAATTTGTGGATAGGATTAAAGATGCTCTGGATAAACAGATAGAGAGCACAGAGGCAAGAAAGGAACTGTTGTGTAAACTTGCCATGAGTAATGCTAATGATCAGTGTAAAACAATCCTGAGAGCCTTACCTTTGGATACAGAACCCACCATTGAACAGATGGTAGAAAGCTGTACACGTCATTTGTCCACAGAAAATGCTGTGGCCCAAGCAGTTGCTAAAGGTATTGCAGAAGGAGTTTCTGGTGCATTTGCAGTAGTGGCTTCTAAAGATCAGTCCCGCTGCTATCATTGTGGGGAGTTTGGACATTTTATAAAGGACTGTCTAGGTAAATCACCTACCAGAATACCCCGTAACACCTACCAAAAACCCCAGAATCAGCACCGCTTCCAGCAGCGTCCGGGAAATGCCCTACGGAACGCGGTCGGGCCCCGCGTGAGGACAGCAAATCAGAAGCCCTCCAGACCAAACCATGCACCGTCCCAGGAGACTCCAGGACACATGAAGAGGATGCAACATACGGAGCAATACAAATGGGAACCCAGCATCAGCTGGTAACTGCTTTATCCATTGACTTTAATAATAAAGATGTTTATCGTGTTCCCACTGGCAAGTATGGGCCACGAGATGGTCCTTTTGACATTTTAATTATAGGTGACACCTTTCATGGCCCAGAGGAAATCTTTGTTTTTCCAGAAGTACAAACAGTGTACCCAGGTCAAGAAATCTTGGTTCAAATATGTTGTACAGACTCACCTTTTTATCTTTCAAAGGGTACTCCAATTGCACAGGCCTTTCTACTCCCAAAAAACCACAGGGAGCAGCTGCCTCTCAACCCTGCAGTGATATGGGCACAGGTTTTGGGACCAAATAAGCCTACCATGGAGTGTGGCCTATCCTGCAGAGGAGAAAAAGTCCACCGACTAGGGATGCTGGACTCGGGTGCGGACATTACCATTATTGCTCGCTCAGAATGGCCAGCAAACTGGGAACTACAACCTGTACCAGGTATGATTACAGGGATCGGTGGAGCCACAGTGTCCATGCGGAGCAAGCACAACATCCTTGTCGAAGGACCTGAAGGCAAGTTGGCAACCATCCGCCCGTTCGTGGTAAGGGCCCCCATCACCCTTTGGGGAAGGGACGTTCTATCCCAATGGGGGGCTTCCCTACGCATTCCCAGTCGGGATTTTTAATTGGGGCCACTGAGGAACGCGCACTACCAGATACCCCTCAGCTCACCTGGAAATGCCATGACCCGATCTGGATCGAACAGTGGCCCCTTTCTAAAGTAAAGCTGCATGCACTACAAACCCTTGTAGAAGAACAGCTTGCCAAAGGTCACATCGTCGAGACCACCAGTCCTTGGAACTCTCCAGTCTTCGTACTACCAAAACCTGGAACGGACAAATGGAGACTCCTCCACGACCTTCGCAAAATCAATGAGGTCATCGAGGACATGGGCCCCCTTCAGCCCGGCCTGCCTTCACCATCGATGCTGCCCAGAGACTGGACACTTGCTATCATAGACATCAAAGACTGCTTTTTTAGCATACCTCTCCACCCACGAGATGCTCCACGGTTCGCTTTTTCTGTCCCCTCTCTTCACAGAGAGGCTCCACTCAAAAGATATCATTGGCGTTATCTTCCTCAAGGACTTAAAAACTCACCCACTATATGCCAGTGGTACGTTGCTCGTGTTTTGTCTCCCATTCGGAACTTATTTCCAGATGCAATCATCTACCACTATATGGATGACATACTGATTCGTGCATCAGAAAAAGCTTACCTAGATAAAGCAGTTAGAGACTATTGAAACCATAGAAAAAGCAGGATTTGAGATTCGTGAGGACAAAATTCAATACACCAAACCATGGACTTATCTTGGATACCAGATCCGTGAGAGGACCATCGTTCCCCAGCAGCTCACCATCCAAGACAACCCAAAAACCTTGAGAGACTTGCACAGTCTATGTGGATCTATAAACTGGGTACGTCCTCTGCTAGGGATCACCACAGAGGTTCTTGCTCCTCTATTCAACCTTCTCCATGGTAAAGAAGATCTGGACTCTCCACGCACTCTCACAACAGAAACCCGAGATGCCATCACCAAGGTCCAAGAAGCCTTGTCTTCACACCGAGCCCATCGCTTCAAGCCCAGCCTGCCTTTCCAGTTCGTCATCCTAGGAAAAGCACCTCGCCTCCATGGACTGATTTTCCAATGGGATTCTCAACTTAGAGACCCTTTGTTGATACTTGAATGGATCTTTACAAATAACCAACCTTCAAAGACTATTACCACCTTCCAAGAAATCATGGCACATTTAATAAAAAAGGCCAGAATCCGCCTCCGTTCCCTTGCAGGGTGTGAATTCACATGCATATACTTGCCATTAGAGACCAGTGGAGATCTGGAGCACTTGCTTCAGACCAATGAAAATCTCCAGATTGCCCTAGATAGTTATACAGGCCAGATTTCTATTCATATCCCAAAACATAAACTTTTCAAAACAGCCTTTAATCTGACCCCAAAATTGGTGCAGAGCAGAACACCACTCAAAGCTCTAACAATTTTCACAGATGGCTCAGGGTCATCCCACAAGTCTGTAATGACATGGAAGGACTCTAAGACTCAAAAATGGGAATCTGATGTCCAAATAGTGGAAGGATCTCCACAGATTGCAGAATTAGCAGCTGTTGTCAGAGCCTTTGAGAAATTCAAAAATGAACCCTTTAATCTGGTCACAGACTCAGCTTATGTTGCAGGTATAGCTATGAGGGCAGAACAAGCTCTTGTCAAAGAGGTTCCTAACCCAAAGTTCCACCAATTGATTTCTGCATTAACACGCTTAATCTCCCACAGAAAGCAACCTTATGATGTAATGCATGTAAGATCACACACAGACCTTCCAGGATTCATCACAGAAGGGAACAGGAAAGCAGATGCTTTGGCCATGCCAATAGAAACTGCAAACATTCCTGACATCTTTGCCCAGGCAAAGTTGTCACATGCATTTCATCATCAAAATGTACCTGCCCTTATTAGAATGTTTAAGCTTTCAAAAGATCAAGCAAAAGCTATTGTTGCCACATGCCTGAACTGTCAAAACTACCAGATACCATCTATGGGGACAAGGGTTAATCCCCGAGGCCTTAACAGCTGCCAACTGTGGCAGACAGACATTACTCACTTCCCATCTTTTGGAAGGTCAAAATATGTGCATGTAACGGTTGATACATTCTCTGGAGCAATATTTGCATCAGCTCATCCAGGAGAAACTACACAGCATGCCATAAAGCACTTCCTCCTTGCCTTTGCCACCCTGGGAGTGGCAAGATCAAAACAGACAATGGACCTGCCTATGTCTCCCGTAAGTTAAAAGAGTTCTTCAGTGAGTGGGGAATAGAACACAAAAAGGGCATACCTGCAAATCCCACAGGACAATCCATGGTCGAAAGGTCACATCAAACCCTCAAAAGGGTCCTCAATCAGCAACGAAGAGAAACAAAAACTGTGTCTCCAGTTGAAAGACTCTGCAAGGCTCTCTATGTCATAAACTTTCTAAATGGTACAACATCAGAGCCTGACCCTCCAATACTGCGACACTTTGCAAATACCACCCAAGCAAAGCTCACTGAAAAACCACCTATGCTTGTGAAGGACCCAGAAACACATCGAATTTCTGGACCTTTTCAGTTAATTACCTGGGGAAGAGGATATGCGTGTGTTCTCTTACCAACAGGCCCAAGGTGGTATCCGGGAAAAAACATAAAGCCATACCTAGGCACTACAAACACCATTCAATCAAATGCTCCTGAATCAAATACAAAACCACCTCAAAACCAGACAAATTCTGCCTGGAGACAAAGACGTCACCGAGTGTTCACATACCTACGAAGGGACCATCCCACCACCCGACAGCAGACGAAACAGAAAGATAAACAACGTCCTGCTGCAAGCCAGACATAGCCTGAATGTAGATTATTCTCTGAATTATATGTTTTTACCCCTTTTTACCCCCCAAAATCCCTATTATTCCCTTTCTCAACGCTTACCTAACCTCATACCCACTTACCCACCCATTGCTTACATATATATATATAAAAAATATATAATAAAAAAAAAAAAGGGGGGGGAGGGGGAGGAAGAAGGAACAGAGGAAAGGAACAAGGGAGGAAAACCCTCCCCTCTCACCTTTAAGATAACAAATTTTGCTTATATTCCTATCAGAAGCCCCATCCCTGTCCAGAGATGAAAACTATCTCCGTTGATGTTCTCCTTACCACTGCCTGGATGCTCTTCACCATACCGTATGCCTGCGGCTGGATTAGCCCACAGCCTAGTCATAATGTTTGGGTAACTTTAGCAAAAACATTAAAACAGGATAACATGTGCTTATCCATGAGCAATGTTGATAACCCACTTTCCACATGTCTAGTAGGGATTCCTTTTGTACCAGATGATTGGCCCGTCTATAACTCAGAACTTCTTCGAACCACAGGTAAGAGACCCAATGCAGTAAATACTTGGGATGAGTGGACAAAAATGCTGCCTGACGCTCTAGAGGAACTCCAGGAATTGGACCTGCTGGGGTCCTCCAAAGCAGCATATTGTGTCAAATTTTACTTTAGACGTCCAAAAAACTCCTGGCCAGACATTGATCAGACAAAAAACACATACAGAAAAGACATATCACCCATTAGCAAAGCCTACAACTATGTGGATTGGTGCAATTACACTACTCGCGTACTATCTGTATCCACTCTCCATCCCAAAGTACTACCTAAGGGAATGTTTCTCATCTGTGGTGACCGAGTATGGGCTGGGATCCCCTCACGCCTCCAGGGAGGTCCCTGTAGCCTTGGGAGACTTTCTACCCTCACGCCAAACATCACTTTGTTACATAATTGGAGGAAAGAAAGTGAGGCAAATTGCCACAAAAGATCCTACACGGAATTTGATGAAAGTTGTGATCCCAAATTGTACAATTGGAATAGACCAAAAAAGATTGCTGTCTCCCTATTCCTACCATGGGAAGCTGCAGCTAAAGCCCTTGGTGAAATAGATCACCTAGGGTGCTGGCTTAGCAAGCAAGCCAACGCCACATCTGCTGCCCTGAGTGATCTCCTAAAGGACGAGGAAACCACAAGACACGCATCACTTCAGAACCGAGCTGCGATTGACTTCCTGCTCCTCGCCCACGGTCACGGATGCCAAGATTTCGATGGGATGTGTTGTTTTAATCTTTCTTCACGCTCGGAATCCATCCACGCAAACATCCAGAAATTGAAGGACCTTGTAAAGGACTTGAAAGTAGAAAAGAACCCAGACTGGGTTAATGATCTCTTTGGTCAATGGGGAGTGACAGGATGGGTTGCATCCTTGGTTAAAGGGATTCTGTGGATTTTTCTTGTAATTGTCATTGTGTTAGCTATCTTCTCATGCTTTGTCCATTGCTTTAAGAGAACCATTGGGAACACTTTTTTTTTAAATACAGAAAGTGGAATTGTTGCAGCCACGGAGGCTGTGAGGCCTCCCTGGTGGTCAGTGGCCTGAGATAAGGAAATGCAAGTCACGATGAGTGGCCAAAAAGAAGCCCCTTGGAGCCCCCGGACCTGTCTTATCTATCTGTAAGACTATAGGCCAAATTGTACCTCAACTCTCCCATTGGTCCACTTTTCAAAACCCCTCTACCCTATATAAACCCCGAATATTGCCCTGTTAAGTTGGAAGAGCTGTCACTGCAACCCTTCGAAGAGGATGCCGAAATAAAGGAAATCATCTGAGGAACTGCATACGGCCTTCTCCTCTCTCTCCCTGTGTCTGCTAGGGCATTTAGCAAGCTAGAGCTGAATTACACTGCTAAGAGCTATTACACTGCTGAGCTGAATTCACTGATATTGCTTGCTAAGTTTGCCTGAAGCTAGATACCTCGTCTGAGCTTCGGGTTGGGTGATCTCTAAAGGTGTCATTCTATCCGGGACTTGCGGCCAGAATTGGACCCTCATAGAGGTATCAAAAAGCCCAATAACAGTGTTGGAGGTAGAGCTGGGAAGGAGGGAGGGGAGGAGGGAAGGTGTTTTTTAAAGGCTTGTTTTACTTCTCATTAATCTTCTCTGATTTTGTTAGTAATAAATTCACTTCATATCTCTAAATTGAGCCTGTTTTGCCCTTGATAGTATTTGATGAGTGATCTACCAGAGCCCTTATCTTGATGCCCAAGCTTTTTATATGTATTTCATATATTTGTAGCTTTGTATATTACTAATGCATGGCCTTAGCTTCTGTACCTTTCCTACCTTTTCCCCTAGACTTTAGAACAATAAGCTAGCTTTGTAATAAATTCCTGAAATAGTGTTTAGTCTTATTCCAAGTTGGGAACCTACAATAAGTCATAATAAGAAGTGGGGCAGAGAACCCCTTGGACCAATTCCAAGGGGATGACCCAGCAGTGGGTTATGGGGGCAATTGAATCTCTTATTAGATGTACCTGTTAGATATCCTAATTAAATTAGCCTTATAAAATCATGGAAATCCAGTGTTGGGTGTGTCCATCACCACTGGGACACCTGGAAGCTTCCAAATAAAGGTCTGCTTTTTACTTTACTATTCTAACACTGTTGCAAGGGTTTTTTTCTTTTTTGATTATAGGCAACAATCTCAACCCAAGAACCCTACATTAAATTTTCTCTCATTCCAGCTGCAGAGGGGAGTGAGGAAGTGGCTTTTGTGGGTGCCTGGCATGTGGCCTGGGTCAACCCACAACACAAGTCCATGTGTTAATGCCCTGCCTCCCTTACATGTGTGCCAGGGTGTGAAATTTTTGCCTCTCCTCAGCAGTCTGTGGTTTCCGCACCATAGGGGCTTGGAAGCAGCTGTCCAACTTCCTCTCAGCCTGCTTGATATCTCTTAGCCTTTTGACTGTCTCCTGCAGCTCGACCACCATGGTTCTGGAGGTCCTCCACCAGGGCACACCTGCTACAGTTCAGTGAACTACCCCTGTCTCACTCTCTGATAGTCCTTGATCTCTTCACTTCCTCTTTTAGCTCTGCCACCAGGCTGAGCAGCTCGTCCATCTTTTTACACCTCAAATGGATATTGTCTCTGCTGCCCTCCAGTATCAGAGACAAGCTCAGGCACTCACTGCAGCCATAGACCTGGACAGCTGCATGTTGATGTCTGAATCCCAAAGAATAGTTTTAAAGCTGGGAAAGTAAAAATGCAAGGATTTTTGGCTTCCAATCCTTGCCAAAATTGTTTTTAACATAACTCCAGCATTTTGTGTATACTCTGGGTGAAAAAGGTTCCTCTTGGTAAAGCTGAAAGCCATGTATTGCTCTGTTGCAACACGTCCCAGAAATGTCACGAGACAACATGATATTTCCAAAGCATAAAGGAAACAAGTTCCACCAATGTTGCCAGACATTTTAGATTTCTACAGCTATATCCCTAGCTGTATATCTGCCTCTGTATCCTTCTCTCCTTTGAAGCATGGTGCACCTTGAAGCCAGGGGGTCTGTGGGAGGCTGAAGCTGAGCAACACACGATCCAACCAGTATGGCTAATGCATGTATTCTCCCTTTATTGCTACAAAATGGTGGGTTATATACAGTCTCAGATAGTTTATGTTAACAGGTGTTCTCTAATTGGTACTAGATTAGAAAAGAATGCAAACAATCCTAGCTTTAAGGTCACTACGGTAAAGTTACTAAAACTACACTAATTAAATCTAAGCACACCTTAATCTAATTTCTAACTGCGCCACAACTCTACTCACTACTAACTAGGCCCAAATCTGAGGCCTAATTCAGGCCCAAATATGAGGCCTAGTCTAGGATAGCTCAGGCTATGTCCCATAGCAAATCATGCCCTTGCTCACTAAGAAATTCTTCTACAATTCCCCTTTTTTCTTTTTGGGCTATCCAAATTGAGTTAAGAGAATGGCTGATTAATTTTCGCACACACTGCAGCAAGCAAGGCACAATAACTAAAATAACTACGATAGCTATGAGAATTATAACACCAAAACAAATTAAATGTTTAATCCACCCAGTAAAACCCCATGAACTAAGCCACTTGTCAAACGGAGTGTCAACAACTACAAGTTTCTTCATGTTATCTTTCAGCTGTGACAGCTGTTTGTAGATTGATTGGGAATGGTCTGACAAGTTCATACAACACATGCCGGCGAACTCGTCACATCCATGCCCTTGAAAGAGAAGGAGAAAGTCAATGGCAGCTCTGTTCTGAAGAACTGCATTGCGGATGTCGCTAATGTCTGCAGCGAGTTCACTTAACATGTTAGATGTTATATTTATTTGCTTTCTTGCCCAGCAGGCTAAGGTTTTCAGTTGCGTGAGAGCATATGCTGACGCAACTCCTGGGGCAAAAATTGATGCTGATATCACAGCTGCACGGCTCCATAAAATTACTTGATCTTTACAATCACTATTTAGTTGAATGACACTGCGCTTGACTCGTTGGGTTTTATGAGACAATCCAAGAATTTGATGAATGCTGGGAGCAAACATTGTCAGTTTGCAAAAATAACTTGGGCCACCTACAGCTCCTCAAGGTATTGCCGACCAGGCTCTGTCTCCACAAATGAGAAAGATTCCTGGTGGCAATCTCTCTACAGCACCTTTTAACGGTGTTACAGATGCAGTCCAATTGTTACAATATTCAAAATTATTGTAATATAACGGGGATTTTGGAGACACCCAAGTGTCGCTACCTCTAGACCATTCTTCTTTTATGATTAGTAAACTTGAATTTAAAACAAAGCAACCAAAAATTAAACAGTAGTGACCTGGCACAGAACCCATAAGGTCAAGTTCTTGGGGTCCAGTACCAGTAACTCTAAGATTTTGTGCAACAGCAACAGCTTGTGCTCCCAAAGCACTTTTTGGATTAATTTTGGCTTGAGTCAGAGCTTTAAAATCTGACATGGAATTCACTGGGACTCCAATCAAACAGGTACGAAAGGGATTAGATGGCGTGGTCAAGGACAGACAAAGTGAGTCCTGCCCAGTTCGATTGGCCCAGGTGACCCACATATTTTGTCTTGAGTCAATATCAAGCAATTCTGACATCCCTCCTATTAGGACACTAATTACAACAATCAATCGAAATCCCAACATTCTGCTCAGCTTCTCTTTGTCTTTTCTAATTCTACATAAAAACCACAAAAAAAACCCTATTAACTAAAAAAAAAACCAACTTATCACTAAACTTATTCTTACTAACTAAAACTTAATCTTAACAACTTAACAACTAAACTTAACAACTGTAGTTATATGATTATTTTTCTGCTCTTAGTAAAATTAGTTTTCAGGAGTCTCAGGGTTGTCACGAGGCTCTCCAGGTAAGTCGTCGGCGGCACTGTTGTTATCACCGTTAGCTGATATCTCTGATTGAGGACACGCACGAGTGAATCGACTCGGCACCCAGACAGATCTTGATTTTCCTGTGGAAACACACATGTATCCAGGACCATTAAACAAAACAGGACCGGGTCCCTCCCATTCTGCATGTTCTTGTGATAAACATAAAGTCCTGGGATCACTTGTGGTTTTCCCTCCTTCACTGCATAATGATGTATCACAACTGCAGGTTCTTCTCTTCCTTCTGCTAAACACAAAAAGTTTAGAGTAAATAATACCTTGGACAATCGACTAACTACATAAGTCTCATCATTCTGCTTTTGCTTAGCTAAGTATTGGCCCTTTCTACAATGGCTTGGCCTGTAGGAGAGTGAGGGATTCTGGTGGTATGCTTCACCCCCCCATGTCTGCATAAATCTGGCAACTCGCCGACCGGCATAGGCGGGGCCATTGTCGGTCTTGATTTCTACAGGCACACCCATCACAGCAAAGCAGACAGATAGGTGTCTCTCAACATGCAAGGCCTTTTCCCCTGGTTGTGCTGTGGCCCAAATAAATTTGGAATAGGTATCAATTGTGACATGGACATATTTCAATCTCCCGAACTCCGGAACATGGGTTACATCCATCTGCCATAATTCTAAAGCTTTCAACCCTCTTGGGTTTGTGCCCAAGCCAAGGCCAGGCCCATGATGACTACATTGAGGACAGGCACGCACAATCCCTTGGGCATCATTCAGGGAGATCTGAAATTGTCGGTGCAGGGCCCTAACATTTTGGTGGAAAATGTCATGACTGTTGCGAGCCCTCTCAAACTCATTCTGTGGAGGGACATGGACAAGGCAGCTGACGGCAGCATGTGCCTGCGCGTTGCCTTCTCCTAAACCACTGTTGCATAGATGGCTCCGAATGTGCATGACACAGAAGACGTGCTGACGCTGCCTCAGCACGCTTCGCAAGTACAGGAACAGTTCTCCAAGGCTCTGATTTTGAGTTGATCTGATGAGCGCATCTTCAATCTTCTGCACAATTCCAACTACATATAGAGAATCTGAAACAACATTGAAAGGTTCTTTGTCCCAAGTCTGGAACGCCCAACACACTGCTCTCAGTTCAAGGGTTTGCAGACTGTCTCCTGGTTCATTCTTAATTATGTGTTGCATCCATTCTCCTTGCTGTTGCCAAACACACACAGCCTTTTTTGTTTTGCGACTGGCATCAGTAAAAACTGTTCTTCCTTCAACTGGTTTCAGGGAACACAAGGGTCTTTCCAACCACTGGTGACGCTGGACTAAACTCCACATTGGGCCTTTTGGTTGTTGGTTGTGGACCACACCTGTGAACCCTAACAATGCTTCTTGCAATGCAACAGAATGTCTCAGCTTCCATTCTAAATCTTCATTTTTCACAGGAACACTGATATCTGCTGGCTCCTTTCCATCTATCTCTACAATTCTGTCTCTGCCCTTTCTTATCAATGCAGCAAGAGCATCTGTTCTGGTCATGACACAGGTCTTTGGCTGCACAGGTAAAAACACCCATTCCAGTAAATTTGCTGCCGAGCCAAACTTGGATTTGCGTTCCCCCTTTTTCTTTTCCCATTGAAAAACAATGGCAAGTGGGCAGGCATTGGCATTGGAAAGAAGCCCCATTGCAGCTTTTCTGACACCTGAACCAAAGCTCTTTGCTGTTTGGGGGTACAGTCTCGGGGGCTGTCAGCATCACTACCATGAAGCCATGGCACAAATGGTTGCAAATCATCATTGGTGATTCCTACAATGGTACGAACCCATTGCAGGTCTCCAAAGAGTCTCTGGGCATCATGCAAGGTGGAAATGTCGGCATGTAAAGTGACTTTCTGTGGACCAATGTGCGCATCTGTGATCAGCCAGCCTAAGTACTTCCAAGGAGCTGATCGCTGTATTTTTTCTGGAGCTATAGTCAGTCCATGGTGTTTCAATTGCGAAAACAACCAGTTTAAGTCTGTTTCTGCCAATGGCTGTTTGGTGGCGATGCGAATGTCATCCATGTAGTGATAAATCATTGCGTTGGAAAAATGCTGGCAAATTGGTCTCAAAGCCCAATCAACAAACAACTGACACATTGTGGGTGAGTTTCTCATGCCCTGAGGCAAAACAGTCCATTTATATGGCTTCTTTGGAGCTGCTTTGTTGATGGATGGCATAATGAAGGCAAAGCGTTGAATGTCTTGTGAATGAAGCGGGATGGTGAAAAAACAGTCCTTCAAATCGATGACAACAATGTTCCACCCTTGAGGTATCATGGTTGGTGCTGGCTGGCCAGGCTGTAAAGCACCCATTGTCTGCATTTGTTCATTGACCTTTCGCAGATCATGCAACAGTCTCCATTTTCCTGACTTCTTTGGCATAACAAAAATTGGTGTGTTCCATGGACTCACAGAGGGCTGAATGTGTCCAGCATCAAGTTGCTCTTGTACTAGCTGTTCAGAAATTTGCAGCCTTTCTTCAGTCATTGGCCACTGCTCAACCCAAACAGGGGTTTCAGTCAACCAGGTGATCTTCTGGATGGGCGGCTGCACTGCAGTGGCCGTCAAGGAAAATGCTGGTCAGTGGTTAAAACCATGCCAAGTTGAGACAGCACATCCCTGCCTATCAGTCCTGGAAGTGTTCTGGGTAGAGACATGACGTAGGGTTGAGTCACGATAACTTGATTGTCTTCAAAGATGATGCTGATGGGATCTCTACTTATTGAAGGAAATTTCATTCTGCCCACCCCCACAACGTGGGTGTGTGGACCCTGCAGGGGCCAATCAGGCGGCCAGTACGTTTGATTGACAATAGAAATGTCGACTCCTGTGTCGAGCATTGGTTCCAGGTTGATGCAGTGGGAACCACGCTGCAGCTGTACCTTTTTATGTGGGCGATTCTTCATATCTATTGTGAAGAAGACATCATGGCCTGTTGAACCAAAGCCTCTATCTTCTCTTTGCTTTTCACTCCCTTGGAGAGTGTGCAGCCCCTAGGCTGCCTCAGTTAACAGGAACTCTCCTTTGGGAAGTCCCCTTGAGAGATTTCCTTGTGGCTCAAGGTGAACAAAAATACTTCAACCCATGAGCCTTTGCAGTTCTATGTTAATGTTTCATACCCTATTGGTTATTCCCTTTGTTCCTGGTTTTTACCCCTCCTGATTGATTCTTTTTGGATCCTTTCCCGGATTGGTCCCTTTCCCAATTCCTTTCCCCATTGGCCAAGTTGTTAAACCCTGCCCCTGGCTACCCTATATAATCCCTCTCCCCTAGGACCATTTGGCTCTTTCCCCTTCAGACCTTGTAGAATAAAGAAGCTCTCCTGGAGATCGGAAAGACCATGTCTCGCTGCTTCTACTCCTTTGTCACCTGGGGTGGCAAGCGTGGCTCTGCTGCTCAGGCTGCCTCACAAAGAGCGAATCACTCTGCACCTGAGAGTGCACAAAGAGCTGATCACTCTATGCCTCAGAGTGCCTGTACCCCTGTCGAGCTGGGTGACTTTTTAAAGACACTTCTTGTGAGGAAGGTTGTGGCACCTCCACCACTGGACCAGACTGCAACATTCATCTTTAATTTCTTTAAGAACTTCCTTTAATTCATTATGTTTCAACAATTGTGCAACCAAAGTTAAATTCATCCCTATAGGCACAGGCGATATTTCGACAGGTGCCTGATAGGAAAAGTTACACCCTTCAATTTTGACAAAGTTACAAATGCACAAGTTAAACTGAGTTTCATTCATAGTGATCTCATGCACCATTATAGTGGGACATGCTTTCCTGAGGCAGACACAACCTTGTCCTGTATACATAAGCAGGGTTGTCTGGTTAATGGGATGCATTTCAAAGTGACAAATGGTTTGCTCTGTATCCAAACAAATATCTTTGTCATCATCTATATTGCCTTCACATATAAACCCCAGTTGTTCCCTGATTGAGCAGGGTTCTAAGTTAAATAGCTTGCCACCTTCCTTCAACTTTCTGTGCCCACATTCTGTGTTCAGAAGGATATAGTATGGTCCCCTCATGATTTAGCCCTAAGGCGACAATTGGATGTATCAAGCTGACTGATGCATCTTACATAGTTAAAACAAAAGCCTTTACCATACTTGTCATGGGATTATAAGTAAAATTAACAAAAACCCACCAGGACTGGAGTTCTTTTTCTAGATACGAGGCATTATCCTGATGCCTTAGCTTTTATATTTTCAGATTCTGGGCTGCTTAGGGATGAAGCCTCGTATTAGGAATTGTACTAAGCTCCCTCTACGGAGCAGGTTGACAAAACAAATCCATTTCTGCTGCAAGACCAAGGACAACTTTCAGGCCAATAACACAAACTAATTTTACTCTTTAGTTTTGCCTAGCCTCTGTTTCAGGTCAGCCCTCCCAAGGCAACAGTTTCTGGTGACCCAGATGGGACAGGTGAGGCATCTGTGAAACCCCCCTGGACCAAGAGAACACCCCGACTTATTTTGAGAGGGGACAATCCTGCTGTGGCCCAGGAAGTGTCAGAGCTCAAGAATCCAACACTCCGGGGACCTGACGGAGGCACGTGAGTAATCCGAGAGCACCCGAGTCAGGTGGGGGCTAGATTGCATTGCATTGCATTGCTGGGGTAATGCTAGTAGTGGATTCTAGTGCTCTAGAATCTCGGTAGGGCTGCTGGTGCTGGTGTGGCACCAGCAGTGGAGTGGGGGAGAGATCCTCCATGCTAGCATTTCTCGCATTTTTGCAGGGCTGCTGGCCTGACGCCAGCAGCGAGAGGGGGAAGGAATCCTGCTCAAACCCTGAAGGGCAAGAGTTCGAATCCAATCCTCGCTTGTTTGTTTCTCACTCTCTTTTCAGTCATAGTTGATAAGGTATGGGGTGTGCATTTTCCTGTAAGGGCTGCAATGATAACATCCCAAGAGATAGCCCCCTGGCATTAGTCTTGAGAAGCTGGACTGGTATAACTGGGAGGGATCCCTTATTCCATAGATCTAAACTTATAAGACTTTCAAAGCATACGTGGCCAATCTATGAACTAGATAGTAACCAGAAGTGGCCTGAATTAGGAAGTCTCAATAAGAAATTGATATCTAGTTTAATTTCTCGCATACGTGAAGATCGATATTTTGATGAACTGGAATATGCCCATCTGTTCATGATAATAGCTTCTCGCCAGAAGCCAGAGAAAAAGGACAATATACTAGCCTTAAAGAAAAAACAAGGGAAAAGTAAGAAAGACGATGAGTTAATGTGGAATAGTGATTATAAAATCAAGGAAGAGGCAGAGTTCGACTTTGCCGCCCCTGATCTGAGAGGCGGCCCGGGTCCAAGCGGGGCAGCTGCACCCTCACCAGCGCTGCCCCTGATCCCGCCCCTGCTGCTGATGGTGCCGGCTCTGCCACCCCCCCGCTGCCGTACAGCAGGCGAGGGGGGAGAGGCTCTGGCTGCCACCGCCACCCCTGATGGGGGTGGGCCCCTCACCCCTGCCACACACCCTAGTCGGAACAGCAGGGCCACTGCTGCTGCTGCTGCTGCCCCCGGTTGGGCCGCCCCTGCCCCATCCCCAGCAGAGTCCCTCCCATCACCATCCGAGAAAAGGGGGGGAAGGGGGGGGTGTGCCCCCGACGGGCCCCCTACCAGTGAAAGAGGAGCGGAAAGGGGGCGGGGACAGCCAGCGTTTGCAGCCCATGGCTCCGCCTCTGGTTGTAGCTAAACTGGGGGAAGAGGACATTGAATTTCTAATAGATACTGGAGCTACTTATTCTGTGTTGAATGCTGTGAAAGGGAAACTGAGTCATGATACTGTACACGTGTTTGGGGCCACCGGGGTAACCAAAACACGGCCTTTCTTTCAACCTTTAAAATTTAAGCTGGGGAAGCACTGGGTAACCCATCAATTTCTTTATAAGCCTAACTCCTCCAAACCATTGCTGGGGAGGGATTTGTTGGAGAAATTATAAGTAGAAATTAAATTTATAAAAGGAAAGGGAGTACAGGTTGTAATTCCTGACTCTAAATTTGTCCAAGTTGCTGCACTTTCAGTACAGGAAAAATTTGATGAAATCTCTGCTGAAGTTTAAAATGTGGTAAATCCCATAGTACGGGCCAGTGATATCCCAGGAAGGTCCAAGCGAGCAGAACCAGGGAGTATTGCACTTAAGCCAGGAGCCACACTGGTAAGGCAAAAACAGTACCCTTTGAAACTAGAGAGCCGCAAGGGATTAGCACCAGTAATTGGAAAATTCCTGCAACATGGTCTATTAGTACCATGTGAGTCCAAGTTCAACACCCCAATTTTGGCTGCTAAGAAAGCAGATGGTAAGAGTTATCGATTAGTACAAGATTCAAGAGCAATTAACAAAATTACTGAAGACATACACCTAGTGGTTGCCAATACCTACACCCTTTTGACTACACTGACAGACGAATTAGGGTGGTTTTCAGCTGTAGGTCTAAAGAATGCCTTTTCCTGCATTCCTGTGCTTAAAAGCAGCCAGGAGCGCTTTGCTTTTGAGGGGCAAAATCCTGAAACAGGCAGGAAAACTCAGCTCACTTGGACAGTTCTTCCCCAAGGGTTCCACAACAGTCCCACAATATTTGGAAACCAGCTGGCAAAGGAATTAGAAGACTGGAGAAGACAAGAGCCTGAGCCAGAAGGAGTTATTCTTCAATATATAGATGACATCCTGATTGCAACCAAAACTAAGGACGATGGCATATGCCTTACTGTAAGTTTATTAAGCTTCCTAAGACTGAGTGGGTACAAAGTTTCTAAGAACAAAGCACAGATCGCTAAAGAAGCAGTAGTTTACTTGGGGCTTGAAATCTTCCATGGACACTGACAGCTCAGCAAAGAACGGAAGGAAGTCAATTGCTGACTCCTTGAGCCCCATACTGTGAGAGAGATGCAAGCTTTCCGGGGAATGGTAGGTTGGTGCCGTTTGTGGATAGCCGAAAAAGGAGTTATCATATGAACTGAAAGCACTAGAGCAGCATTTAAACAGCTGAAACACTCCCTAATGTCAGCTCCGGCACTGGGGCTACCAGACTTGGCTAAACCTTTTGAACCTTCTACATATGAGAGACAGAATATGGCATTGGGGGTGTTAGTGCAATGCCTTGGGAGTCAACAGAAGGCTGTAGCCTATCTTTCCGAACAGCTAGACAGTGTTGCCCAGGGCTGGCCAGGATGCCTGAAACCCGTGGCAGCTACTGTCCTCCCGATCCAGGAAGCTCGAGAGCTCACCCTGGGACGTTGCGTGGTAATATATGTGCCCCATGCTGTAGCAGCTGTACTAGAGCAAAAGGGGGGACATTGGCTATCTTGTAACCAGATGCTTAAATATCAAGCACTGCTTTTAGAGCAAGATGATGTTACCCTGAAAACAACTTCTGTTGCTAACCCTGCTATGTTTCTGTCTTCCACCCTGATTGAAAACAAACTAGAACATGACTGTTGGCAGGCAATCGAAGAGGTCTATTCCAGCTGACTTGATCTGAAAGACGTACTCCTGGAAAACCCTGATTGGGAAAAGGTAAATATCTGGACTGACTCTATGTATGCATTTAGGGTTGTCCATGCCCATGGAGCCATCTGGAGAGAGAGAGGACTTCTGAATGCTCAAGGTAATCAGATCAAACATGCTGAACAAATACTTGCCCTCTTAGAGAGCATTAAAAAACCCGCAGAAGTAGCTATCGTGCATTGTAGAGGCCACCAGAAAGGGAAAACCACTCCAGAATTGGGGAACCACCTTGCTGATAAAGCGGCAAGAGGGGTTGCAGGAAAAGGCATTCTGGCCATAGTCCCACAAAAAGAGATTGATTTATCAAAGTTTACCCCAAGATACAACCAAGCAGACCACGAACTAAAAGGGTTGTATTAGGAAAAACAAAGGCAGGGGATTTTCCTGGAGATTACTGGCAAGTACATTTTGCGGAGTTACCACGCAGGGAAAGATATAGGTACATACTGGCTTTGGTTGACACCTTCAGCGGATGGCCGGAAGCTTACCCCTGTTGCACTAACACAGCCAAGGAAGTGGTAAAAGCCTTGCTCCCCCACATATTCCAGGTGAGATTCACATGAGAGGGAAACTTGATTTACGGAGATGCCTAATGGCTTAGGTTCTACTTTGCAGAAGCAGATTTACATCGTGCTGTCCAGACCCATAGGGCTCGACACGCCTGCACATCCCTTTCAGCCTAGATAGAGAAGACTGTTCCAAGTCCTGCTGACCACTCTCACTGCAGTCAAGCTTGCCAGCAAAGGACCCTGGATTCACTATTCTAGAGTTACGAAAGCTTCTGCACCCGAAACAACTGTGAATATAGACACTGATCCAGATAAAACCATTCCTTAAGTGATTTCTCCTTGGTATCTGTAGAACTGTACATGATAATCATTATTCTCCTCAGTATAATATCATTGGTATTTATTATTGTCATTAGATATTTACCTGTTATTATATATGTTTACTGTTAGTAGATTATTAGACTTTTATCATAGTCAGAAATTTATTATTGTTAGCTGTAGATTATTGTTAAATACTTAATTGTTATTAAATACCTGCTACTAGTAGATATTTAGAGTAGAGACTTGACAAGGAAAAGACCTTGTCAAGCCTCTAAAGGGGGGAAATGATGCCTTAGCTTTTATATTTTCAGATTCTGGGCTGCTTAGGGATGAAGCCTAGTATTAGGAATTGTACTAAGCTCCCTCTACGGAGCAGGTTGACAAAACAAATCCATTTCTGCTGGAAGACCAAGGACAACTTTCAGGCCAAGAACACAAACAACAATGGACTGAGGGGTGGAACAA
Organism: Acrocephalus scirpaceus scirpaceus; assembly: GCA_910950805.1. NCBI lineage: Eukaryota > Metazoa > Chordata > Aves > Passeriformes > Sylviidae > Acrocephalus > Acrocephalus scirpaceus. The sequence goes on along the minus strand of CAJVGK010000019.1, from coordinate 613,789 downwards.
GAAGGATGGGACCTCATGGCCTGGAGCTGTAATTGGACAATTAGACCCCAATATGCAAATAGACCTAAAACTATAAAATGGCAAAATCTCGTGACTCGGGGGGCCATCTTGGCCACCACTTGCAGACCACCCTGGGTGCAGCCTTGCGTAGGCTTCTGTAATGCCCAGGGTGGATTTTGGGGACCTTTTAATAAATCCTAATTTTACTCTTTAGTTTTGCCTAGCCTCTGTTTCAGGTCAGCCCTCCCAAGGCAACAATCCCAAACAACTTTACGGATTTCAGCAGGGAATTTGCCTTCTCCCCCATCCCTGATGACTGAGGCCGCCCCTGATTGCATCCATAACTGTGCTTGTGTACACCCAAGAGTCAAAGAAATGTTCTCACTAGCTGTGCCTAAGGTGTTAATTATCAATTCATGATCTCCCTCTTCTATGTTTTCCCATTCTGGTAATATTTTGGACAACTTCCACTGGCTGGTACCTAATGCCAATAAGGAAGATTGTAAAGGTTGTTGCAATTTAATCATATCACTGCCAATTACTGTCAATTTGTTCATTAATACTTTTGAATCCATTGTGTTTAAAACCCCTAGTCCTGTTCCCAATAACCCATTGAGGTCTCTCTTCTGTCTGAACATTTAAGGCATACGCTTCTGCAAACCAGGTGGTCCAATCCATAAAAGAGGTCCTTAAAAATGGAGCACATGCCAGTTGAATGGTGAAGGCATTCACTTGCATTGCCATCTCTACCTGGTTTAATGACCATTTTGTATTAACTAGCAATTTTTGAATTCTTGTCTTCTTAACAGCATATGGCCCAATTTTAGTAACTATGGGAGCTATGGGTTCTAAAGTGGTTTGAGTAACCATGGTTTCTTTTAGTGTTGGCATTGGTCAAGTTATCGTAACCTCATCTTTTTGGGCATCAGTACAAATTTGAGTTATAATATAGTCAATCTTAAAATCCTTAATTGCACAACCTTCTATTTGGAGCCTAAATTCAGAACAATTGGTTAAGCATTTGTCACAGCATTCAGGACCAATTTGAATAGGTTTCATGGGTTCTTGATGAAATTCATGAAATCCATCCTGGACAAACACATATTCACATCCTCAAGCATTTCTTCCTTCCCACACAGTTGCATTTGTAACTTTTAGCAGCTGAATCAGAGTCTTACGGGAGTCGAAATCATAAGCTTTCCCTTGGCACTTATATATACCAGTCACAACATATGCAAGTGGTACTGCATTAGCTGTGGCTATAGCGATGGTCACAAACGGCACAACTGTCCAGGCTATACCTACTTGTTTATCCATTACAACTACAAGCCTTTCTACTCTTTGGAAGGTTGTTAAACTATGCTTATCATTTCACCCACGCTCTATTTATTTTCCTGAGAAAGTTTTAATTTCACTTTGTTGTCACCCGGTATAGCTTTCCAAAGTCCCTCTGGAGCCTTCTTCACTCAGGAGTGATGGATCCAGGAGCTTTGTTCCTTGATTTTGATTGCAACAAAGGTGGTGAGGAGCAGTTGGAATGGTCCCTCCCACTGCGCTTCCAGAGTCTTTTCTGCAAAAGACTTAACATACACATAATCCCGAGGCTGTACATCATGTACTGATCCATCTAATTCTCTGCTTTGAGTCCCAGCCACATGTTTCTCAATTTCTCTAAGTTGTTTGTTTAGGGCCACCATATATCTGTGCAGGGTTTCTTCCCTTTCTTGAGTGGGTGTTGTCCTCTCTTGAACCCCGTTATGGTCTTCCATACAGTATTTAAAAGAGACCTAATTTTTCTTTTACTCTTGGCTTGGTCTGAATTCATAATAATGCTAATGGAAGAGCCTGAGGCCAAGATAATTTGGCTCTTGTCCCAATCTTATAATTTGCTGCTTAATCAAATGATCCATTTTCTCCACTCGGCCGCTTGACTGAGGATGATATGGAGTATAAAGTTCTCAGTTGTAAGAGACGGTCCGAGAATCCCTCATCTGCCTCATGACCATCGCCAAAGACACAGAGACCAAGACCCTTGGAGGGACAGGGAGGGCTCTGAAACCCCAAGGACAAAGACTGAAACCCCAAAGAGAGAGAAAACCCCAGCGCGGCAGCTTTGGCCTGGGTGAGGTGACATGTCTGCCAAGTATTGCCTACAGGTGTGTTCGCTGGACCAAGCCATAGTACATGTTCCCATGGAAACCTGGTGCAGGAAAACAATAGGCCTGTCACAGTGGACTGATGCACCTGCTGCCAGAACTGTTAACACTGTACATCGCATGATATCTCCCCACCTTCTGGCCCCACTGCCTGCCGCTTTGGAAAAAACTATATAAAGACTCCCTAAATTTACCAAAATTTTGAGATCTCCCTGCAGCAATGACGAATCTATTTGCAGACAGCCAAAAGGACTTTGTCTATCTGTGGTAGCTATCCTTCTTTCCTCCTTCTCTCTCTCTCTCCCCTTTGTTTCTCTCTCTCCTCTTCTATCGCATTACTGTGTTGTTGGCACTTAATAAAGGTGCATTGTGTTCATTAAAACCATAATTTTTCCTGTCTTTTGCACTCTGAGATCAATGAACGAACCATCACGACCGCATTTGCATTAGCGGATCATGACACCAGTCTATGCCTAAATGGTGGCTAATTTGCTGCACAATTTTTGAAATAAAATGTGGCCCCCTATCTGAAGATATTGTGGCTCTGTTACGACCCGCTCAAAATGAGCTAAGTTCATAGAGATCTCAGAGTACAAAGGAGACAAAAAATGCTGTTTAACCAAAAACCAGTATACTTTATTCAATATATATACCCACCAAAAACTGATATGCTTTATTTAATATACCCACCAAAATTATATGCAATAACAAGAGAAAGAGACAGAGGAAAGAAAGCTATATAGATGAAAGCAAGAGAGAAGAGGAGAGATAGGAAAGATAGGATAATTACCACAGTGAGAGAGACAGAATCCTTGCAGCAGTCCAATAGGTTCGCCTTTGCAATCCTCGTGGCTCCTGGCCAATAGATTTGACGCTGCTAACCCTCGTGGAGCTGATAGATTTCGTCTTCCGTGGGGAGGTCCTCAAAAGGGGTCTCTTCTGAGACTGAATATATAGTTCTTTTCGAGGCGAGAGGCAATCAGCCAAAAGTGGGGGAGAAATCTCGTGAGTCTAGGCCCAATGCACAAGGAGAGGGGGGGAGAAGTCCCGTGATGAAGTCCAGGCCCATGCACAATGGAGAAGAAGCGGGGCAAGCTGGCCTCTTCGATGCAGGTGCGATTGTTTCACCTGAGAGAAGGCAACGCTTTGTGATTCCACTGTTTCGAACAGGATGCAAAATCCAGCTTCACACATTCCCAAGTAAACACCTGGGCGGATGTAGTTCCTGTTAACACCAAGAGTCCAAAACCCCCATTCGCCCCCCAAAGTCATCTTCCATGATGAACAAGCGTGAGACATTGTAAAAGAGTCTTCTGGCCGACTCTCACAGGCTGGGACTCCAAAGTGTGGTATTATTTCTTGTAACAATCCTTGGTTACCTCTTGCGCTTTGGCAGTTCTGGTAGGGAAAGCTTCTGGCCACCCTGAAAAGGTATCTGTTAACACCAATAGGTATCGATACCCTCCTCTCCTGGGTATTTCTGAAAAATCAATTTGCCATTGCTGCCCAGGTCCATATCCTTCCCCAATTTGCCCAAGCTTTGGTTTAGGAATATTTCTGGGATTAGTTTGGAGGCAAAGGCTACATTGGCAAGTCACCTGAATTACTATACTTTGCAAGTTTCTGGCTATGATTCTATCTTTCAAATAATTGTACAAAGCATCTATTCCCCAATGCATTTTCTCATGTTCCTCTTTCACTAATGACCATAGTATGTAAGAGGGGATCACAAGCCTTCCTTTCCCTTCATCTGTAATAGCCCACCCCTCTTGATTATAACTTCCGTTTTCTTTCTCAATAAGCCTCTTGTCCTTTTTACTGTACTTTGGCTTACCTTCAATAGAAATTTGTCCATCTGGAATTAAGGCTGCTTCAACTGTCTCGATAGTTACCTCAACTTTAGCTGCTTCTTTTGCCTTTCTGTCCACCAGCTCATTTCTTTCCTCCAATCCAGAGCTCACTTTTTGGTGTGCCTTGATGTGCATGACGGCTACCTTTTCAGGTAGCTAGACTGCCTCCAACAGTTTTATCTCTTGTGCATGTTTAATGCTTTTTCCTTGTGAGTTCAACAGTCCTCTTTCTTTCCAGATGGCTCCATGTGCGTGAACCACCCCAAATGCATACCTTGAATCTGTGTAAATATTAATTTTCTTTCCTTTTGCCAGCTCTAAAGCCCAGGTTAAGGCAATTATTTCAGCCTTCTTTGCCGAGGTGTTGGTTGGTAATGGTCCAGACTCTATTACCTTTCGGCTCGTGGTAACCGCATACCCAGTATGTCTTTTTCCACTGATGACATAGCTGCTTCCATCAGTAAACCAGGTCTCAGTGTCCTCGAGAGGGGTGTCCTTCAGATCTGGGCTACTGGAGTAGGTGGCTTCAATGGTCTCCAGGCAGTCATGGATCACTGGTTCTCACGTACTACCACTGAGGAAGGAAGCTGGGTTCACAATATTAGTTACCACAATTTCTACATCATCTTGTTCTACCATTATGGCTTGGTATTTCAAGAATCTCTGTGGGGAAAGCTAGCATCTGCCTTTTACCTCCAGGACTGCTGACACTGTGTGGGACACTAGCACAGTCATCTTCTGGCCTAGGGTGAACTTTTGTGCGTCTTGAATGTTCACTGCCACTGCCGCAACAGCTCTGAGACACCCTGGCCATCCCTTAGCTGCTGAATCCAGCTGCTTAGAGAGGTAGGCGACTGCCCTGCGATATGGGCCCAGGTCTTGTGCTAGTATTCCCAAAGCAATCGCCTGCTTTTTGTGCGAGAACAAAAAGAATGGTTTACTCACATCTGGAAGTCCCAGGGCTGGAGCTGACATGAGGGCCTTCTTTAGTTGGTCAAAGGCTTGTGTTGCTTCTTTCATCCATTGGAGGTCTCTGTTTCCTTCCATAATCAAGGCATATAGGGGTTTGACTAACAACCCATAATTATAAATCCACAGTCTACACCACCCCATCATGCCCAAAAAGGTTCTCAGTTCTTTTAGTGTCTGGGGTTTTGGGGTCTGGCATATTGCTTCCTTGTGATCCTGCCCTGAGGTTCTTTGTCCAGCACTGACCTTGCAGCCCAAATAAATAATTGTTTGCCTCACCATCTGGGCTTTTTTCTGGGATACTCGATACCCCTGTAGACCCAAAAAGTTTAGGAGGCTTACCATCCACTTTTTACGACCCACCTTAAATGAGCTGAGTTCGTAGTGGTCTCAGAGTGCAAAAGAGACAAGGGGAATACTGTTTAACCAGAAAAATCAATGCACTCTTATCAATGTGCCCACAAAACTGATATGCGATAGTGAGAGAGAGAAGAGAGAGGAAGAAAAACGATACGGAGAAAGAGAAAGAAGGACAGAGAGAGAGATAGAAAAGACAGGGAATATCTACCAATGGATGAGAGATGGGGGGGTCCTGGTAGCTATCCTTCGCCAATAGACTACCTTCGCAGTCCTCGTGGCGTTGCTAATGAATTCCGTCTTTTGTTGGAGAGGCCTCCAGAGAGGTCTCCTCTGAGGCTGAATATATAGGCCTTTCTGAGTCGAAAGGCACCCAGCCAGAAGTGGGGGAGAATTCTCGTGATAGGAGTCGAGGCCCAATGCACAATGGAGGGGGGGGGAAACAGGGCAAGCTGGTCCCCCTGCATCTCAGGCACAGGCACAGGTGGTACAGTACTCAGGGGCAGCGTACCGTGGCCCCCATTGTTCTAGCAGGATGTAGATCCGGCAGCGAGCCTTGAGTCAACACACCTGGCTGGTCGACAGCAGCTCATCAGCTTTTGGGGTCCCAGCCCCTGTTCCCCCAAAGCTTCTTTTCCACGATGAAAACGTGAGACATATTGAAGGTCTTCGGGCCGACTCTCACACCACTCCACACATGTCTCTTGTGTTTTGGTAGCTATCAGGTCATCCACGTATTGTAATAGCTGTCCTTCTGATGGGTCTTCCCAGGTTTCCAGATCTTTTTCTAGTTGCTCTCCAAATATCATGGGGGAGTTCTTAAATCCTTGAGGTAAAACCGACCATGTGAGCTCAGTTTTGCATCCAGTTTTGGGGTTTTCTCATTCAAATGTAAAAATTTTCTTGATAGCCTCATGGAGAGGAAGGTAAAACAAAGAATCTTTTAAATCTAAAACAGTAAATCGTATTAGTTCAGGTGTTAAACAGGTTAACAAGGTGTAGGGGTTGGCAACCACTGAGTATAAATCCTCAGTTATCTTATTAACAGCTCTTAAATCTTGTACTATTTGGTATAATCCATCAGGCTTTTTAACAGGTAAAATAGGAGTACTGAACTCAGGCTGAAATTCTTTTAATAGCCCTATCTGCAAAAAGATTTCAATCACTGGACTAATCCCTTCTCTGTCTTCCTTCTTTAAGGGATACTGTTTAACTCTAACTGGCTGTTTTCCTTATTTAAGCTTAACTTGCACTGGGGGTGCATTTTTGCTCTCTCTGGTATGTTAGAAGCCCACACCCCAGGAAATACCTGACCCATTAATTTCCTGTGAATCTCATCTTCACTTTCAACTTTGACCTCATTGGCTATTAACATCAGGCTTAACAATTCTACATACTGTTGGGCCTAAACCTCCAAAATAATCTCTCCCTTTTAAAATATTATTTTTGCCTCTAGTTGTTCCAACAAACCTCTTCCCAAAAGTGCTGATGGAGCATAGGGCATATATAAAAACCTTGTGAATTCCCCATTGTTTCCCAAGTTTATATTTCAGTGGCCTACAAAAATAGGCTCTTTCAGACTGGCCAGTTGTCCCCTTTACCATGACATAATCATCTGTTATTGGTAGTAAAGCTTTATTTAACACCAAATATGTTGTCCCTATGCCTATCAAAAATTCCATTTCTTTTTCTTTGTTCCCTAGTTTCATTATAACCAGAGGGTCTCCCTAGGGTAAGATCCTCCAGTCCACCTCAGTCTTCCTTAACATGAGCAACTACTGCCTCCCGTTTTTGATCTCCTCTTCTTTGATCATCACCTTTTCTTCGTTCTGGGCACTGGTTCTTCCAGTGTCAAATTTTCTTGCAAAATGCACATTGGTCTTTCCCTAGACAGGGTGGTCCCTGCCTTGGTGGCCCTTGCCCATGCCTCCCTTTTTCTTCTTCCCTTACTACTGCTACTAATTTTCTCATCCCTTCTTTGCACCCTTCTTTTTGATTGCTAAAAACTCTCCATGCCTCTTCTAGCAAAGTCTCTAAATCCTGTGCTGTCGAACTCTGTATCTTCTGAAGTTTGCCCCTAATGTCCCCCGTAGATTGTCCTAAAAATAAACCCACTAGTTGTTGTGTCCCTTCTTCAGACTCAAGATCTAAAGTTGTATGGCAACGCATTGCATCTCGCAAATGTTCTAAACATTCAGAAGGTGTTTCAGAGGGACCTTGCTTAATTGCATATAGGGCAGACCAGTTTATAGTTTTAGGAATTGCCCTTTCCAACCCCTTCGCTATACAGTCTTGATAATCCTCTAATTTTCCCATATCCTCATCATCCTTAGGATCCCAATGTGGATCCTGAAGAGGAAAGAGATCTTTCATTCTCCTCTGTATTATTCTACAAGCATCTTCTGCTAGATCCCCACCTACCTTTAAAACCAATTGTTTTTCTGTCTCTGTTAAGGCATTCAACAACAGCTGGAGATCTAACCATCAGATCGATGCTGTTTAATCATAAGCTTTAACTTCTTTGTCACACCTATTGGGTCACTTCGATAACATTTAGCAATCTTTTCCCAAGCCTCTAAATCCATTGCAGAAAAAGGAATTTTAACTAATATTGTTTTCCTTTCAGGACTTACTTCCTCCCTCAAAGGTGCTTGTATAATTTCCTTAGTTTGTTCCCAGGTCCGGGATGCTGTAGGACCCTTTGGAGAAAGCTCCTCTTCCTCACTGTCACTGCTGGGCAGTGGGAGAGCTTCAGGAGTAAGTGGGGTAGTCGAAGTGGGGGATAGAGTAGAAGCTGGGCCTGAAGTTGAAATAGAAACTGGAGTTGATTCAGCTGTGCTTAAAGCTGGAGCTGTAGTTGAAATAAGAATTTCTTTAATTGGAGTGAGGGATGGAATATAAGCTGGGGTTGAGATAGAAATCTCAGGAGGTAGAATAAGAGCTGAAGCTGGAGTTGAAATAGAGATTGGAGTTGGCTTTTTTACAGAAGTAGAGGGTAAAGTGGGAGTTGAGGTTAATAACCATCTCAAATTTGCTTCTTCTTTTAACCCCCCTTGCCTTCTAGGGGGTGGTTCAAACAAATCCCCTGACTCTTGCTCCAGTGACTCAGCTGGATGCACCTTGTCAGGGTGTGTACAGCGTTGATTTATGGAGCATGTACTACAACACCATTTAGGCCTTCCTCTACTGGCCTTATTTTTTCAAGGGCCAATACCAAGGGATCAGAGCGTGGCCTAATTCCACAATCCCTCTGCCACTCAGGGTGGTTCCGGAGGGAGAAAAACATGTCAGCATACGTCACCTCTTCCCACTTCTGTTCCCACCTCAAGAAAAGCATAGGCTGTAACAAAGTCTCATAATCTAAAGTTCCAGCTGAAGGCCATCTGACACTTTCTTCAGGCCTATATAGTAGCCACCACTGTGTACAAAACAAGAGCCTTTTTGTTCTCTGTATCACCATAACCCACTAGTTCCTTCCAGTGTGCTAAAGTACATCCTAAAGGACTAGTTTTAGGGATCTCTTTGGTTAGTTCCCATCACTCCTCTTTTCCTTAACAAAACTAGCACTCTAATTCTTATTATCTCCTCCTTTGCTTCTTGTCTCGCTTCCACTCAAACCTAGCTTCAGAGGTCCTTACAGTCCTTTCCTAATCTTTTTCTCACACAGCCCACAGCTCAGGTACTAAGTTTAACTTTCCACACACCAGCTTTAAAATCTTTGGGTCCAAATCAGCTCCATTAGGGAGCTGTCGACACTGGGCACACTCTCTGTACCGATTAGCAGAAGAACAATAATAGCATCCTGCACAAATCCTACACTGCAATAGCACCTATGCACGATGCAAACCTCTAGATGCACCAAAAGCTGCAGGAAAATTCCCACAAATACAAGCTATTCCATTCACTCCTTCTTGGCTTTCTAAATTCTCTACAGCCTGTTGCTCCCAGTCCAGAGCCACCACATTTCCAGCAGACATCTGATACAGACCTTCTAAATATAGTCTCATTTCCCCTGTCTATCCACCAGTTTACTGAATTCACAAACTCCCACGAGTCGAGCCCAAACCACTGAGGCAAAGGAGTCCCCTCTATCCATCTGGCCAGATTGGATTCTCAGACAGAAGCTATGCTTATTATAATTCTAGCAATCTACAAACACAACCTCCGTGCTTAAAATCACAACTAAGCCCTTATCAAAGGCTTCTACTCTTCTTTGCCAAACTGGTCCTGTCCTTTGTCTGTCCCCAATCTACTTCAAAAGCATTCACGTCTCAGCTCTCAGAGACTAATCAACTCTTTCAACAAAGCACTTTTTCTCACGCAGCGTGTGCTGCACTTATAACTTTTGACATAAGATAGCAGTAGTGCCTCAAGAATGCACCACTACTCCAAACAACTCCAAGTCGCTTACACACGAACAAAACATCTCTTCCATGCAAACTGGCATCACAATCTTATTATTCCCACGGGAAACACAAACACTACACTAAAGCACTCAACCTTTATATCTCAAATTCCACAAGCAGAAACAGCTGAACAGCAAATGCTGCCCCTATATCGTCTCAGAGTCCAGACCCTTTTAACGTGAACACCGGGTGTTACAGTAAATACCGTCCCTCGCAACCAAAGTACACACACACCAGTCACAGCGGGGAGAGGACTTTTTATTAAGGATTCACACAACATGCAGCGCTATCAAGCACTTTAATCGTGCATCCCACTCACTTCATTTCTTCCTGGCCGTTTCAGTCACCCAAAAATGGAACCACGGATCCAAACTCCCACTCACTTCATGCTAATAGCATGTCTCAACAAACTCTCTCACAGCCAGTGTCACAGTCAGGACACATTCACAACAGCATAACAGCTATAGATTAGGATTTGCCCTTACGACTGCTAGCCCCAAATTGCTAGCAAACTGAGCCCTCTACGACGCAACAAATGGCAAAATCCCCTTCTGCCGGCAACCAAAACCTGAGCCCCCCCGGCCTGGTACAACAGCTCTACAGCTCTCTCTGCTAGCAACCAAATACCACTGCAGCTTGCAAGCACACTATATAGGCACAAGTTGTGCATGGGACGTCTCCCACGGCTTACCAACGGCCTTTCCTGACTAAGTGTATGCCTTACAGGTCACTGTTTAAAACTGTTTCAGTTTTTTAAACATACCTTTTTGTCCAGAGTTTTAGCAGTCAGGAGTTCTTGTCTGCTGCTGGATGAACAGTCTGAGCCCACTCTTCCAGGAGGAATATTCCAGGGGCCCCCCGAGGGGGGTCCACCACCCGAGCTGTTCTCACAGCCGAGCAGAGCCTTCTCCTGGCTGGCTGGCTGGCCAGAATGAATCGTTAAAAACTCATATGATCACGGACAGAGACTCCCTAACTAGTTAAAGTTAGAAAGTGGTATATTTATTAATACACCAGCAGGCAGTACAGGAGTTGTCTCTGCAAGGCGTGACCGCACCATAAAAGGTTCTTTGCTGTCGGAACCCAAGACATCCCTTTGGATGTCCCGGGCGGTCCGAGGCCCCAGGAGGGGGTCCAGAGACCCTGGAACAGCAATAAAAACACCAGTGCCTTTGATTTTAGCCCCTGGGAGCGATTGCCAACATTATATGAAGAATTACAAGTCACAGGTGTGTAGTTAGGATATTAAATAACTTATTTTTGTGTATTAATATGGATTTTGGGGGTTCACAAAGGAGGCTCAAGGAGACAAGATGGAGGGATTTGGGTGTGTCCCTTGTCTTTCTCCTTCTTCTTCTTGTCCTCCATCTTTGGGTGAGGTGGTGGCATTTTCTTATTGGTTTGGTGTAAAGGTGCACAGTTTAATAAAAGCAGTAGATATTGGTATAGTAGTGAAAACAATGGGGACATAACAATTAGTATAAAAGATTAGGACCGCCCAGGAGCGGGGCAGATAGCCTTCGGCCGCGGTGTAGGTGACATCTACGCCGGCTGAAGGAAAAATATTTAAGAACACGATGGAATAAACAACTCTGATAAAAGAATCGACGCGTCCTGACTCTTTCTTCTGGCACGGGGCTTGAAGAAAAGGACTTTACCAACAATTCTCGGCAGGCTACCAGCCAAGGATCCGAGACTTTGCCTTCTATTTATTTCTCTAAGTCTTACATATAATACATATGCATAACTCCAGCACCTCCCATCCCCGCTCTGTAATAAAATGAGGCTATTAGTCCTTCACGCTTGCACAATTCTCTCGAATTGGGTCAGTGGTCTCAAATTGGGTCAGTGGTCTTGAAGGATGAAGTAAGGAATGTCTTCATCAGGTCTCCGTGACCCTCTGGCACAATCCAAGGTCTCCTGCTTTGTGATTGATTGATATAAACTTCAGGTGCTGGTCAGTGTTCTACTGGTTTCAATCTGTTCTTATAACAGTTCACTTACTCTACTTCCTTCTCTAAACAAGCTCATAATGGCAAACAATACAATTAGCTCTAGCTTAAGCATCTAATAATCCTTAACCTATCATTTGTTTATCTAACTTACATCCTGATAGATAGGAATTGGTCCTAACCCTCAGATAAAATCTTAACTCTTTAAAATCATGATTCAGTTTTTCACTCTCTGTCTTGTCTGCTAGTCGTAGGAGGGGACACTTTCTGAAAAAGCAGAGTTTTAGGATTCCAGTGGTAAGGGTTAGCCCGGGCCAGTGGTGGCACAGTGGTTTAGCATGAGTGCTGCTCCCCCAAGGTCTTGAGTTTTTATCCCCTATCCTTCTTGCTCACTCGCTCCCTGGTTACTTTCTTACTCATAAGTGTGAAGACATGGGGGTGTGTATTTTCCTGTGAGTTTAATAGCAATATTCTGAGGGACAGTCCTTTAGGGTTAGTATTGAAAAACTGGGGAGAACTGACCAGTGGAGAGTCATTGCTTTATCGAGTTATCAGACTCTCAGAAAAAAAATAGATATGAATTAGATAACGATGAGATTTGGCCTGAATTAGGTAGCTTAGATAAGAAATTAATGATATCTTGATATCTCATCATATTCCTTTAACTTTGTCCATCCTCTGTTCCAGGTAGCCTCTTTAGGCATCATATCTTCTCACATTTGTCTATCCTTATTGGTGAAATAGGAGTGGTTAAAACTAAAAGGAGAGCTAACTCATTTTGGAGTGTCTGACCCTTAAAATGTGTTAAACCAAGACAAATTTGGTGCCCAACTAAGGGGGCATGAAAGTGAAAAAAATAACACTTGACTGAAACTTTTTGGGCACAGAATTCACTGGTCACCATGCTGCTTGGTCTACTCATGGGGATTTGGCACCTAAGCTTGTATACTTTGCTGTACATATGGGGCAATTTGCTCCCAATGGTGTTCTTTTTTGTATCACGGAGACAAACCAAGATTGTTTTGTTGATATACTCTGCAATATTATTTTATGCAGAGATAACATCAGAGGCAATTAAGTTCATTTGCAATGCGTATTCTTTGCTGTTTGCCTGTCCTGATCTCAGTTGCTTCTGGGTGTTTTTTAATAATCACACTCAGCCTGTTGGGAGAACAGGAGGGAATGATTTTTCCCAGCCTTTCACCTCCTTTTCCCCCTTCAGGTCTGTCACATCACCTTTTGAGAATGTTGAATTCCCTCAGGATGTTAGAGACAACCATATTTTTGTTGCTGATTCTGCTATGCCTCCTCTATATGGCCTGCAACATGTTTAGAATCAGGGCTGAGATTTCCAGGGAGGTTGCCCAGAGATCTGCCCCAGTGGCAGAAAATCCTGGGTGGCATGGAATGTGGGAGGATATAGGCCAGATTTTGAATAAATACTCTGTCCCAATAGTTTGGAAGTTCCTTTATGTAGTGGGTTGACCTTGACTGTGTGCCAGGTGCCCACTAAGCTGCTCTATCACTCCCCAGCTGGACAGGCTAGAGAAAATAAGATGGAAAACAACCACTAGGTTGAGATAAGGCAGTTTACTAAAGCAAAAAAAAAAAAAAAAAAAGAAAAGAAAAAGTTTGCACACACATAAGCAAAGGGGAAAAAAAATTAATCTCTACTTTGCATTGGCAAGCGATGTTCAGTCACTTCCTGGGAAGCAGGGCTTCAGCACATGGAGTCCTTGCTCCGGAAGGCAAACATTACAAAATAGTGAATGTCTTCCATTCTTCTTCCCTCCTTTAGCTTTTATATGTGAGCTGATATCATGTGGTATGGAATATCCCTTTGGGTAATTTGGGTCAGCTGGTCTAGTTGTGTCCCCTCCCAGGATCTTGCCCACTCCCAGCCCCTTGATGGGGGGGTAAATTTTAAAGAGACAGCACTGATGTTGGGCCAACACTGTTCAGCAGTAGCCAAAACACTGGTGTGATCAGTACCTCTCCAGCTACCAATGCAAAGCACAGCACTGCGAGGGCTGCAATGGGAAAATTGACTTGATCTCAGACAGACACAATACACCCCCTGAATAAATACAGAAGCCAGCTAAGGTAGCAGAATATGTGAAAGAAAATTGAAGTGGTAGTTCCAAAGAGAGGCAACTTATTGCATTGTGCTGGGCCCTGGCTAATGCTTATTGCACACTGCTTGATACTGTACAGCAGCACCTACAGCTGGAGGGGAAGAACAAATCAATAGATGCCACAGTCACTCAGGCTGCAGTTAAACCAGAAGGGGATCCTAAGCCAATAGCAGTTGCCCCATCCAGAAGAAAAAATACAAGACCAAATACATTTGCCCTGTGGATGACGATGGGGACGCAGGGCTCTCACAGCCAGCAGAGGAATCAGAACCGGAAATAATCAGTGAATCCTTATCCTTAGAAACTCTCCTCAATCTGAGGAAAGAACTCACGCAATGAACTGACAAGTCTGTATTGACCTCGTTGATCCGAGTCTGGGACACTGCAGATGATGGTACAATTTGGGGCAGTACTGAAGTGTAGCATTTGGGATCTCTGTCACATGATGTGGATATTGACCAAGGGATCACAAGGAGGCCTGAACATCTGAGCCTGTGGATGCAACTCTTAGCAAGTGTGCAGGAGAGATACCCTTGCCAAGAAGACATACAGCTGAAGCAAGGCCCTTGGAAAACCATGAAACAAGGAATTCAATGCTTGTGAGTTCTGGCTGTGATAGAGATAATTTTCTCAAATAATGAGCAACTCAGTAAAAGTCCAGGCCTTTGTTTTTGGGGTGTTTCATGATGATAATATATCCCCAAATCATCTGGATCCAAAAATTGTTACTGTATCTTTAAGACTGCCTAGCCAGGGACCTTGTGAAGGAGAGAAGTTTGCATTGGCACGTGTTTTTTAAAAGCTGCCCGCCCAGGGTCTCTCTCTGCTTGGGGTGGCATGGTGTTTGTTTTGCTGGTGGTTTGATCTGTGTTCAGGCAAAGGTTTTTGGGTTTTTTTGTCCTTTCCTTTTTGTTTTTTTGTCCCCAGCTTGAAAAAAATGAGGTGGTGATCTTTGGAGCTGCTCAAGGGGGAATTCCACAGCTGCCTTTTTGAGAGGAAGCATCATGCCAAGAGAAACTGCAGCAAAACCACTCCAGCTCAAACTGCCATTAATTGTGTGGAGCCATGGAGAGGACACACCAAGTGACCTCAGCCCAGCTGTTTCCCCTGCTGCGTCGGTTCTGCTGTGCCTTACTGTGGGAAGGAGGCCGATGCCAGACGAGCTGTTGGGCTTTTTGTCTGCTGCTGGAAACTATGTTGTGAAGCTCCTGCTTTCCCTAGAGGGAGCTGGTGTCATCTCTCATATCCAGAATGGGTATCCTCCACCATTTTGGGTCTCTTCCAGTGGGATGGATGAATCTGACAGTTTGATATCTAGCCATTATTAATTGACTCTGTTGGAAGCTGAAGTGAGTTTGACAGGGAAGGAGTAGAAAAAACACCCTACCGTGACTGGTCCAGAGGCCCGAGTATTCTTGTCATAGATTACTTCAGGAGTGGGTATTTCAAAGACCCAAAAGGATATCTCTGGGTGTTTGGAATAGCTGTTGTGGAGACAGAGGGCATTAAACTGTTGAACATCTTGCTTGGTCTTTCACAGGACCCTTCTGCAGTAGGACTCTTGAGGGTTGAAGAACAACAGATACTGACTGCCACCACAAAAGTGCATCTTTGGCAATGTCACACTAACAAAGACTCCATGATCCCCATCTATAAGATGATTCATGAACTGGAGAACCAGGGAGTGGTCAGCAAGACTCACTCACCCTTCAATAGTCCTATATGGCCTGTGCATAGGTCCAATGGAGAGTGGAGACTGAAAGTGGGCTATCATGGCTTGAATGAAGTCACCACCGAGTGCTGCTGTGCCAGACATGCTGGAAGTTCAGTCTGAACTGGAGTCCAAGGCAACAAAGTGATGCCACCATTGACACTACTAATACATTTTTCTCCATTCCTTTAGCAACAGAGTGCAGGCCACAGTTTCCTTTTGGCTGGAGGATCGTGCAGTACACCTGGAACCAACTGCCCCAGGGCTGGAAGCACAGTCCCACAATTTGCCATGGACTGATCCAGACTGCAATGGAAAAGGGTGAGGCTCCAGAACGCTTACAATACATCAATGAAATCATCGTATGGGGGAACACGGCAGAGGAAGGTTTTGAGAAAAGGGAGAAAATAATCCAGGCTCTACTAAAAGTGGGTTTTGTTATCAAACAAAATCAAGGGACCTGCCCAGGAAATCTAGTTTCTAGGAGTGAAGTGGCAAGATGGATGCTGACATATTCCAAAAGAGGTAAGTAATAAGATAGCTGCTATGTCCCCACCAACCAGCAAGAGGGAAATACAGGCATCCTAGGCATCGTGGCTTTCTAGAGGATGCATGTTGGGATACAAATCCCTCTGGGCCTCATTTACACAGGCTCAGAAGCACTCAGAAATGTGAGGGCTGAATTAAAACCTTCAGAGAAACTAAAATATATAAATCCACGCAGACATGAGGTAGAAATGTAAGTTTCATTTTAAATAAGTAGAGAATCTTATAAGTGCCTTAAACAAATAAGAAACCATATTAATTAGTAAGAAAAAGCCCTAAAGCCTAGTTTAAAGTTCAGTACCATTACCTTTTACAAAGTTAACTAAGTTCTAGACATAATGAAAACATAATGTTGCATTGCTAGCATTCTTAGATGGAACAGATAGAGTTATGTACGTAGAATTTGTGTAAGAAATTACAACCACTTTCACACATCACTGTTAGGTTTGGATAGGTCCAGCAAGACAGTAGTAGGATCATGTTTGTAAGTGATTGGTTAAAAATAGAGTAAAAATGCACTGCTTTGAGAATGCTAGAGATCAGGGAACAGACACACAGATCATGGATGGACGCTGCTGTTGCTGCTGCTGCTGCTGCTAAGCTGCTGCCGCTTCTGCTTGGGACTTGGGGACTCTATGCTAGAAGGTTTTCTGCATAATAGCATGAACTGTAACAACTCTGCCTTCATGCAACTGGTTTTAGCCATGCAATAAATTACTTTTACAATTACCCAGATTCTTTAGTCTTCAGTGAAGACCCCCATAATCTTGACAGATGCACATCACAGGGTAAAGCCCAATTGTAAGCCCTCTCCACCTTGTGACAGAGCAGAGGCTAGGACCTAAAAATCTCTAAAAGAAAAGTGAAAGCAAAAGGAAAGTTAAAGAAAAAGTAAAGTGAGAGAAAAAAGTGTCTCAGGGGAGGGCAGTGGGTTTTAAGAGACTGCTTTGGGGGCAGAGTTAAGGGTAAGGATCCAATAGGGAGAGAGGAACAAGACAAGGATTACAATACTGAAACCAGTAAGGGAACACAGCAGGAGGTGAGCAGTCTAAACAACTAATAAGGCATTGAAGATTGGGAGATTGATAGGGAACAGTCTGGAAGAAAAGGCAGGGTTTAGGGAAGGTTTAACAGCTACAGGGAAAAAGGGGGGTTACAGCTTAGGACTATATTATTAGCATAGGGGACAACGAAACAACCCATTTAACATAAAAACATATCACGACACTCATGCAGTAGCCCTCCTATCTCATGCAGCTTTCTTACAGCTGCGCTCATGGGCTATGTCAAACTTATGGGGTACTCTTTTAAGGATGAGATGTTTAAAAGCAAAGGTTTTCTTTATTTATCTCTGAGATAATTTTTATTTTTGGGAATAGAAGTTATTTTCTTCTTTCTCTGGGGGCAAAGGGTCTCTTGTCTCTTTCTGTTCAAGCTTCTTATGAGATTATAGCTACTTAAGTACTAATGCCTTTGCTCATGTTTGCAATTTGAACACTCTATCTTTCTATACTTTTTTTATGAATTAAAGGGATATTTTAGTGTATCACAGTTTACTACCATGGCCTTACAAAAGAATTTCAGCCTAAGACTAAGGCATCTTATCATTCTCCACCCATCTGGGACTTGACTCCTTCTTTACTGACCTTGGTGTCTTTATGTTGTTTCTTTATGTGTTTTTACTTTGTCTTTTCCTTTTACTTGAGAGAGGACTGATGTTTTGCAAGTTTCACCTGTGCAGTGAGAGTTAATATTTTGCCTGGGGCCTGTGGATGGTCATGATGGTTTTCTGCTGGGAGGTGGCTGAAATAGTCACAGTGATAGATTCACTGGGGGCTGTGCTAGGATCTCAGGGGACCCAGCCAGAACAGGGCAGCCACTGTGGCTGCATGGCTGGTCTCAGGCCCATATTGCGTTTAATTTCAGTAGTGGGCCAGCCTGACTACGTTGGGGGGGAAACTGGCCCGGCCCCAACGGGGCTCAGTGGACATCCCGGGAAGAGGCCTGCCTGGCCAGGCCTGGCCCAGCTGCATGGAGGAGGCTGGGCCAGCCTGTTATCTGTTCCCAGGCCACAAGAAGAAGAGGTTTTTCTCAGGCTTATTCGTCTCTAAAATGTGAATCTCACAGAGGCCTATTCAGCTCTTTAATTGGTTTAACAGGTTGTCAGTATTTAAACTAGCCACTGATTGGTTTTGTCAAGTCATGGAGGAAGCTGTTAGCAGTTTGTCTTAGATAATCACTTCAGTGTGACATAGAGATGTGAGAATTTCAGATGATCTTTTAGTTAGCTTCTAGATGTTAAGATGTATTTCAAAGAGTTCTTTAGAATATATATTAAATCTATTTTAGAAGGCATTTAGTAGATGCCGAACGCTGTGTCTGTTAACTTTTTACGTGTTACAAGCATCTAAGACTTCTTAGTGATAGTAGAGAGAAAATTACAAATATCCCAAGACCACAAAGCTGAGAATGCAGATAAAGAGAGAAGACACAGACCCTTAGCTAGCATAAACTGAATATTTCTTTGAAACTATGCCAAAGAGAGCTAGAAGCCATGCAAGAGAGATAAAAGCGGAGAGTTCATTGAAGAAGACTCCATTCTTTCATCCCTCGAGACCCCCAGAAGACCACCACAACAAACTGAGCATGCCTAGATAAGCGTAGAGTTAATTACTATGCGAAGCGAAGACGAGCAGGGCCAAAGAATGAATATGTATGAGGCAGATTATGCATATGTAAGACCCCGGAGAATAATAGAGAGAAACACCATCAGGTGAATATGCGTCTTTAGTGAAAATATTCCCCACGCATCTCAGCGCTGATTAAATACATACCGCTCTAACAACTATCACTAGTTGTAGAGTTTTATTTCCACCCACGTTTCACAGTGGATGATTTTTTTCTCTCTTTATCAAATGTCAATTAATGAAAAACCAGCACAGCGATCAGCTTTCGTGAGTGTCTGGTGTTTGGCCAGTGTTAAACCACGACAGCCCAAGTAGAACAGTACCATTGTTACTGGACTTTTTGGGAAAAAATTCAGTATTTACCAACTTGGGTTATGACCAGGATGGAAACTTACTGATGACTAAAGCTAATCCTCTTGTTGCCCTATAAATAGCAGTCCTAAGAGAGGCCCTTTGAGCTCTCCTGGACTGCAGTGAGCTGTGTCAGCACTTCCTTCTGAGTGGGGGCTCTCAGAGCTCACAAACCCTCAAGTTTGCAATAGTTGTAGGACCATCACTGATGGCAAGGCCTGGGTTGATACCCCCTAACACATACTCCTTGGGATGCAACCCTTGCCTGTTGAGAAACACTAAGGGATTTGACGCATTTCACTGAACCCAAGGTGAATTTTTGATAGGTACCTTTACACACATAGATATAAATATATACATGTCTCTGCCTGCATGTGTGAATTGATTATGGTATGAATGTTGCTATTGTGCATCTGGAATTAAGTCACTGCCATAATTGCAGCAAATCCTATTGAATCAATTTATAAATATTAAATTAGTCAGTTATTAAGTGCTCCTAAATCCTTTTGCACCTTGATATTTTGTATTTGTATCCTTCGCCCCCCTACCCTTTTGCATTCCCAATATGTAAATCACACTGAATTGATTCTAATCTGATTTTCCTATGTGTGGGAAATCAAGGCACAGAAGATGGCGCCATCCTATACACACCATGCACATTACCGCTGCCACCATTTTGTGACTACCAAGACCCACAACCTCCCCCTGCAGCGCCGCCTTTGGCTGCTTCTATTACTGCAAGGAAGGGGAGAGAGGAAAACGGATTGGGACCTTATAAACCTGCAGTAAGAATGCAACAGCGAGAGATTGAGTCTATCCTGGGAGAAAAGACAGATCTGCTGGATGCAGGTCCACCAGATCCAGAAAGAGAACCAAATTTGTTTCCTCCTGATCCAAGAGACCCCTCGAATTTTAGACTAAGGGATTTTCCAGGAAACAGCTTAAGATCGATTGACTGGGCAGAAGTGAGGAGGAAAGCACTAAAAGAATGGTACTTTGACATGGCAAGAGAACAGCTTGTAGCCATGCCAGTCAGATATGGCAGACAGAATGCTAACCCAACATGGGAGCCTATGACACATGAAGAAATTAAAGATTTAAGGAAAGCAATTAAAGACAGCAGCTTGAGTTCTCCATATTTCAAACAGTTATTGAAGGGCATGTACAATAATTTTGATTTAGTACCATATGACTGTAGATACATTTCCTCCATGATTCTAACAGTTTCACAGTATATGCTGTGGGACGTAAAATGACGAAGGCTTCTTAATAAATTATCAGAGAATTATGCTGGAGGTCCAAATGCAGCTCTCACAATGGCCCATTTGGCTGGAGATCCCCCACATGATAGACCAGAAGACCAAATGGCTGATTTGCCTCGAGCAGTGCTTGCTGATATTAAAGATGCAGCTCGAAAACCAATCCTGCAAATTCAATTAGCAGGAAGCCTGAAGGGCGTATACACAAAAGTACGGCAAGTGATATCAGAGCTGTTTACTTCATTTGTAGGTCGCCTAACACAAGCAATAGAAAGGCAATGCGAAGATGACTTAGCACTTCCTCATCTGCTTTGAAGCCTTGCCTTTGCTAATGCCAATGAGGAATGCAAACGAATAATGAAAGCTTTACCTGACTCACAGCCAGCCTTGCCTCAAATAATAGAAGCTTGCAGTAAAATAAGTACCCCACAGCATATTGCAATGATACAAGCAGATACATTAGGAGAGAGGCTTGAAAGAACTTCTGTTGAAGACTTGTAAGAGCCCTCACTGCTCTTAAGGCAACTCCTCAACAGAATAATTCCATGGCAGTATTACAAGCAGAGATCACCAGAAAGTCATGTTACAGGTGTAGGAAGCCTGGACATGTAATAAAAAACTGCCCAGAGCCTGCAGAGAGCACAAAATCATTGAATCGCTGCCCTAGATGCAAGAAAGGGAGATATTATGCAAATCAGTGCTGCTCCAAACTAGACATCAATGAAAGACCATTGCTGTCAAGAAACTCAAAAAAGAGTGCACAGCACCACTGCGTGACAACACAAGTAGTGGCAACTCAACAACCTGGAATCTTTCCGAGGGCAGAATATATCGAGAACCTCAATCAGATCCCATCTGCAAAATCATTAGCCACTTCCCCATCAACCCAGAATTATTACCCCCAGGGGCACAGTGCAAACCGGCACCTTCCAAATTAATATATTTCATGCATGAGAGTCATGCAGTAGTACCCACAGGGGTTACTGGAACATTGTGGGAAAGGCAAGAATTTTTGATTATGGGCAGAGACACAAGTAACATTCTGAGAGTTATAATTTATCCATCCATTGTTTCAGCAAATTATAATGAAGAATTAACAATTTTAGCTCAGGCTTTGGGTCCTCCATTAGTAATTCCAGAGAAGACTCTGATAGATGAAGCTATTGCTTTACCAGCCCACACAACAGAGCAAATCATGTCAACAGAAGGCCAGCAGATATCGCCTGAAGGCAGTGACATGGAGACTAATGTCTTTTGGATAAAGCACGTCAGCCATGATTGACCACAGATAACCTGCAACTTGACATATAATAACAAAATTACAAGTAAAGACATGTTGGACACTGGCACAGATGTCATGGTTATTTTTCATGTGTTTTGGCCTAGAAGATTGGAAGCTGATAACACCTTTGAACTCTCTCACAGGAATCGGAGGAGCCACATTGTGTTAACAAAGTGAATACACGATTATCGTTACAGGGCCAGAAGGGAAAACAGCAGCTATTTGTCCCTTCGTTGTGCAGAAACCCATCACAGTAGGGAGAAAAGACCTGCTATCACAGTGGGGAACAAAAATAGAAGTGGATTTTTAATTAGTCACAGATGCACTCGCCACTCTAAAGTTGACCTAGAGAACAAATAATCCTGTCTGGGTGGACCAGTGGCCCCTAGAAGAACAGAAACTAAGTATTCTCAAAAAGTTAGTATAGGAACAATTGCAGAAAAGTCATATCAAGCCAACAGACAGTCCCTAGAATTCTCCAGTGTTCATCATTCACAAGAAAACTTCCAGTTCTTGGGGATTACTTCATGACCTCAAAAGAATTAACAAGGTCATAGAGGAAATGGGACCACTTCAACTTAGACTTCCCTCTCTTTCAATGATCCTGAGAGATTGGCCATTTGTAATAATTGATTCAAAAGATTGTTTTTTCAACATTCTACTTCATCCAGAAGTTGCCCCTAGACTTGCCTTTTCAGTTCCAAGTATCAACAGACAAGAGCCTCTACAAAGATATCACTGGGTAGTTCTTCCTCAAGGGTTAAAAAATTCACCAACTATTTACCAATAGTTTGTAGCACGAGTCTTGTCTCCAGCTGGACAGAAACATCCACAAGCAATGATTGTACACTACATGGACTGTCACAGTAGGACACGAAAAGAAGACACTGACTCCAGTCTTAGTATGAGAACATCAGAAGGCTTTTTTTTATTACAATTCCCTTGGTTCCTTTTATAGCATGCTTCACTAAAAAGGTATTCATTGGTCAGAAGGACAGGCACCTCTTCCCATTGGTCAAGTGTGAGAGTCGGCCCGAAGACCCTCAATTTTGTCTCACGTTTTTCGTCGTGGAGACTTTGGGGGGGAACCAGAGGGAAACCTCAAGAGCTGATGTAACTGCTACAAGAATTGCCATTCCTGGCTAGATGTGTTTTCTTGGGAACAGAGTTCCCGGACATACATCCTGCTGAAACAATGGTAGTCGCAGCACGCTACACTGCCCCTGCATTCTGTACCACCTGTGCCTGAGGTGTAGCAGGACAGCTTGCCCTGTTCTCCCCCTCCCTCGCATTGTGCATGGGCCTGGACTCCATCACGGGACTTCTCCCCCCCTCTCCTTGTGCATTGGGCCTAGACTCACGAGATTTCTCCCCCACTCTGGAGAACTATATATTCCGCCTCAGAAGAGACCCCTTTTGAGGACCTCCCCACAGAAGACGAAGATCTATCAGCTCTACAAGGGTTCTGCGAAGACAAATCTATTAGCGGCGCGCTACGAGGATTTGCGAAGGCGGACCTATTGGACTGCTGCGAGGACTTCGTCTCTCTCTGTGAAGGCGAAGATCTATCAGCTCCACGAGGGTTCTGCGAAGACAAATCTATTAGCTGCGCGCTACGAGGATTTGCAAAGGCGGACCTATTGGACTGCTGCGAGGACTTCGTCTCTCTCTGTGAAGGCGAAGATCTATCAGCTCCACGAGGGTTCTGCGAAGACAAATCTATTAGCTGCGCGCTACGAGGATTTGCAAAGGCGGACCTATTGGATTGCTGCGAGGACTTCATCTCTCTCTGTGGTTATTATATCCTATCTGTCCTATCTCTCTTTTCTCTTTTGCTTTTATCTATATAGTTTACTCTCTCTCATTTCTTTCTCTTGTTATTGCATATCATTTTTGGTGGGTACATTGAATAAAAGCGTATCAGTTTTAGTGAGTATATTGATATTGAATAAAGCATACTGATTTTGGTTAAACTGCATTCTCTTGGCCTCCTTTGTACTCTAAGAACCAAATACGAACTCAAGTTCACTTTGAACGGGTCGTAACATCAAGTAATAGTAAACACCAGCTGAGGAAGATTGTTTTGAGAAGAACCTGAGAAAATCCGCTGCCCACATAGAAATATTTTGAAAAACAGGGAAAGATGTTTTGGGAAAAGGAAACTGTTGAAAGTTTTCCCTTGGGAAAGGAGCTTGCAAGTTAGCAAGCTGAGAATTCCCTCAGGCCCAGAAAATACCGAGCCCATACATGGACTATTTGCTTATAGCAGCGCCAACACAGAAGGAAATGGAAGAAGCTAGTGACAGTGTGATCACAGAAGTTCAAAATGCAGGACTAGAGATCTCTACATCAAAAATACAAGAAACCTCACCACAGAAATATTTAGGATGGAGAATAACAGAACAGTCAATTAGGCCACAGAAAATACAATTTAGAACCAGTGTTAACAATCTACAGGATTTGCAGTAACTTTTAGGAGAAATTAATTGGATCAGGCCAGTTTTAGAGATTACTAATGTGCTAGTTTAGCACAGAAGTGATTTTTTCCAAGGAAGGTATAGCAAAACCAATCAATGACTAGATTTGAATATTGACATCTGGTGTAGCCACTAGAAAGATGACATGACTTTGAAAACACAGGTTAAAAATCAGAGAAGTCCCTAGAAAAATCCTTTTTCTTCCGGGCTCAGAACAGGTAACAACCGGCCTGGCCTGCTCTGTGCAGCAGACTGGGTGGGCCGGGCCAGGCCCCTCCGCTCCATTGTGCTGTCGCTCCATTGTGCTGTCGAGGCCAGACCTGGCTTGGCCCCCCGGGCCCCAGCAGCTGTGGGGGAGGGGAGACTGCAGCTACTAACATCCAGCTGATCCTAAGGCCTGCCCTGCCGCTGGCCTGGGCCGAGGGAGGTGTCTGCCAGGCCCCTGGGAGTGGCTCCGGGCCCAGACTGAGCCAGGCCCACCCTGATGCCACCAAGGGGTAGGGAAAGCGTCCATCAGCCTGCCTGGCTGCTGAGATCCTGGTTGCCATTCTCCAGGCCACTCCGACTTCTTGGGGTGATGCTACTGAGGCCTCCCTATCAGCGCGGCTTTGAAATCCAACACCATGAGCTGCAGCCCAAGAGGGAGAGACCTGGGCAAGATATTAACTCTTTCACTGCACAAATGAGACCTGAGGACATTAACCCTCTCCCCAAATGAGAGGAAAAGGACAGAGTGAGATATGGAGAGACACAGTATAAGACTGAAGTCAGTAAAGAAAGAGAGTAAAAGTCTGTTTTGGTTTCAAACAGATTTGGGAGAAAACCTCCCACGGGGTCCCCCTCCCCTCCCCCAACTGGTTCAGGAAGAAAGACTTCCTGAGAGAGAAGTGGAAAAGACCTGTTTATTACACAGGCAAAGCACTCCCCAGCACAATACCCGATGACAAGAGCTTCATGCCGCTTATGGAGGGATAACAAACTTGGGAAAGAGCAGGTCTCCTCTTTGAAAGATGTTCACTGCTACGTTGCTCGTCTCCGCTGGTGCTGGGAGGAAAGGGAGTTGTTATGCAGGGTTGGTCTTGATGGGGTGGGTCCCCTGTGGAGGCCCCCGGTGCTTTCCCAGGTCCCCAGTCCAGAGAGATCGGTACAGTTCCGAGGAGAGGGAGAAAAAGGAAAAAAAAAGGAAAAAAAAAGAACCTCCAGCTATTCTACAGGTCTAACTATGCTAGCTCTAAGCTACTACTAACTACTACCTCTCCCAGAAAAACAACAGCTTCTTTTGTCTTGCGGATTCCTCCCCCGCTTAGTCTCAAGGTCCATCCAAGGAGCAGAGTTTTCCTGGGGAAAAACAAACTGCGCCTCCCCCCCCCCTTTACACCCAACAGACGATTGAGGGATAAACACATCACCCTAGGACAAAGTCCTAGGTGGGAGGAAGATTGAGGACTTGCCTAGTTTGGGCTAGACTTCTCTTGTGAGGCCATGGAGAATGGATTAAAATATCCCTGTAACCTATAGAATGCTTTTTGGGGGTATGCAAAGTTCTAGTCATAGCCGTGGACTGATGTAGCTGTGCTCTAACAGAGAATTTTGAACAGAGGAAGATAGAGATATGAAGCCCTCTGCCCCCAAGTAAAAAGAAGACCTCTGTTTCTTGAGACAAAGATGATTTTAGAGATAGATGAATAGAACCTTTGTTTTATACTAGAACAATTATCCCTAAACTGTATGCTAACAGGCTGATATGCCCATGAGAGCAGCTGTGGGAAGCCTGTCAAATGAGAGGAACTTCACAGTTTGCAAAGTTCCCAGACAGCTGCAGATTCGTGACATGGGACCCACCAGAGAACTATTTCTTGTGGCGATGTCTCCATGGGTTTTCTAAGAGAGACTCCTCTCCCTAAGAACTGATGAAAGACTATTTTAAAGTGGTAAAACTAACTAAAAATCCCAGGTTTTGTCTCTTTATGTTGTCAGTGGGAAAGTGAACAGTTGTATGGGGAAGAAGAAGTGTTTTGAAGGTTTCATTCTAATTCTTATCAATTTTTTCTTTCTTGTAGTTTTGTTAATAAACCTGTCTTTATACCTTTTAAGTTTTGAGCCTGCTTTGCTTCTCTCCTAATCCTATCTCACAGCAGAAAAAGAGTAAATAATTCTAGTGGACACTCAAACCACTACACTAATTTTGGGAAACAGAAATTAGCGAACGTGAAACCACTAAAACAAATGTTTGAGTGACTTTAGCTAATGCATCAGGCTTGGACACCGTATGCTTAGCCCATTCAAACCCAGAAAAACCATTTTCAACTTGTTTAGTCGGTTTGCCAGTAGATGTATGGCCAAAAAAAAAAAAAACATTCCCCCACGTATTTCACAGTTTGTCGGAAATCCTGCTGATGGATGGGATACCTGGACCAAATACTTTCCTAAAGAATCCTCTGAACAGCAAGAATTGGAAATTCTTGGTTCTGTAAAAAAGGATTTTTGTATAAAATTCAGCCTTTGGGGGTTAGAGCAAAACTCAATCACAGATGTTGCTCCCTATCACCCTATGTACAAAAATCAAGGTTCTTGGTGTAATTATACCTCACCTATGCTTTCCTCATCTAGTCATACCCCTTTACAGTTACCACGGGGGATGTTTTTAATTTGTAGAGATAGAGCTTAGCCCACTATTCTATCACACATCCAATGTGGTCCGTGTAGCATTGGAAAGCTTACTTTGCTAACACCTAGTACAAAAATAATTATAGACCATAGATGCAGAGGAAAAATGTTTTCCCATCTGAAACGGGGGCAGAAATAAAACTCTACAACTAATAATAGTTGTTAGAGAGGTATGTATTTGATTGGCGCTGAGATGCGTGGGAAATAATTTCACTAAAGACATGCATGCCTACTTGATGGTCTTTCTTCTTTATTATTCTCTAGGGTCTTACATATGCATAATATTGCACAATTCGCCTCATACATATTCATTCTCTGGCTCTGCCCATCTTTGCTTCCTATGGTAATTAATTCTACGCTCATCTGGCATGCTCAGTTTGTTGTGGTGGTCTTCTGGGGTCTCAGAGGATGAAGGAAACAGTCTTCTTCAATGAACTCTTCACTTTTATCTCTTCTGCACGGCTTCTGGCTCTCTTTGGCATCTTTTCAAGGGAATACTCAGTTTATGCTGGCTAAGGGTCTGTGTCTTCTTTCTTTATCTGCATTCTTGGCTTTGTTGTCCTGGGGTGTTTACATTTTTCTCTTTACAATCACTAAGGAGTCTTAGATGCTTATAATATACAAAAGGTTAACAGACACAGCGTTTGGTATCTACTAAATGCTTTTTAAAGTGGATTTAATACATGTTCTAAAGCACTATTTGAAATAGATCCTAACATACAGAGGCCTACTATAAAGGATCACCTAAAATTCTCACATCTCTGTGTCACCATCAGTATAAATCAGACTGTAAAGATGATTTTGAAGCTTGGGGCTTTAAAAAAAGATTTACAGCATCTTTATTTCTACCCCAACTTTCCTCTGCAGTAGCCTTAAAGCAACTAGATTGATTAGGTTGCTGGCTAAGTAAACAAACCAATGCTACTTCTCTTGCATTGAGTGGTTTGTTAACAGATGTCAAAGATGTATGACATGCAACTCTGCAAAACAGACCAGCAATAGATTTTCTTTTATTAGTGCATGGACATGGGTGGGAAGATTTTAATGGAATGTGTAGTATGAATCTGTCTGATCACTCAGAATCTGTTCATAAGAGCATATAACAATTGAAGGAAGGTATATCTAAGATCAAAGTTGACAATGGAACATGGTTAGATGATCTATTCTATAAATAGAGCTTTGCACCATGGTAGGAAAAAACTTATAAAAATAGGCTTGTCTATATTGATTGTCATCATAGTTGTACTAATAATGGTGCCTTGCCTGCTCCAATGTATATGATAGATGATTGATTAAGCTATCAAGGGAGTATTCATGGTTCAAAAAGAAGGGGGAGATGTGGGAAATAAGGGCACAGAAAGCTCTCAAAATCTTGTGCCTACAGGCCAAGACTCAGAAATGAATACAGGGTTTGATTTAAGACCTTGGAAAAGGCTTCCAGATTTAGAGACCAGAAGCAAGAATGTTGATTTGTATTTTAAGCAGAAACATGTTAAGCTAGGTAGTGGAAAGTTTTAGAGTGGAAAAGTTTGGCTAGAGAATTTCTTACAAAGGTAGTAAGAAGTTTTAAGGTGTAGTACTGTAGGCTTGTGTGTCGTTATACGATTGTTTAAGAAGATCTGCTCTGTGGCAAAATGTGTAAAACAAAATAATTAATGATTGGTGTGAAAACACTAACAAACTTTGTGGCAGTAGTTTATTGGTTAATAAATCTTTAAAAGGCATTGTAGCTAGAGGTCTTGTGACCCCTGACAAATGATGTGAAGGCGTTCTCACCCTCTCTGAGACTCATGAAGATAAGAACAATAAATCATGCTTTAAAACTGCTCTTAGTGGTCCCGTCTCTCGAATATCCCGATACCTATGTATGCTTCATCTATGTAGTAAGCAATAGAGTGAACCTTGCCATCAAACTCTGTTAAAGTCACATTTTCACAAATTCATATTATTTGATAGTGGTTCTTTAAGTCACCCAAACCACTCATTTGCGATACCAGAGAGGAGGAAGTAAGCAAATGGCTGCATGGCATTTAGTTGCCAGTTGGGGTTAAACCATGAAAGTCCTTTCCTTTTCGGTGCCCAATGTAGGGCCCAAATGTGCTGGGCTGGGTGTTCAGAAGGAGGATCTCTACACATCATGTCACTGATGCTACAAGGAGCAAGTGGATCTCACTAACCTTACAACAAGCTCAAATAGGAAATCCCAGTTGTCCAAGAATCTTGGAAGTGATCACGGACTGTCCAGAAAGCAAAGATTTTGTAATGTCACCAGAAGAGGAGGTAATACATGCTGAAGATGCCCTTCTGTATAATAAACTACGATAAATTGTGAAGCAATATGTTTTGTTTACTGATAGGTCCTACTGTCTTGTGGGAAAGCATTGCAGATAGAAAGCAGCTGTCTAGGGTCCCCTACAACATGCTGTGGAAACTGCTGAAGGAGAAGGCGAATTGAGTCATTTTGCAGAGGTGAAACCCATCCAGCTGGCCTTAGATATTGCTGAACTAGAGAAATGGCCAATATTTTATACTGACTCATGGATGGTGGCAAATGCCCTTTGGGGGTGGTTGCAAGAATGGAAACAGAATAACTAACAGTGTAGTGGTAAACCCATCTGGACTGATGCATTGTGGCAAGATATATGCCTTGCCACATCTGTCTTCACCATGCATGATCTGGGGATCTGAACCCAACTCCACTCTGCCTCATGAATGAAGAATTAACTTTGATGAAGCTGGACAAGTACAGCAGTGATGGAATTAGAACTGGCTTCAACATGCAACAGTCCAACACCTCACACCATCCTTCCTGCCTGAAAGACTGTTATGAGTGATGGAGCCAAAGATCCTGGACTAAATGAATTCAAGGGACTTTTATAGGGATGGTCCATAGACTAAGGGAATGACATGTGTATATCTATCAAAAGACAAGAAAGGTGATGGAATATATGGAAGTGTGGGACCTTCATGAAGTAAATGATACGGGATAAGGAGTGGAAAGTGTCTTGGTTGTTGCTGGGATAGAGTTAATTTTTTTCCTAGTAGCTGGTACAGTGCTGCATTTTGATTTTACTATAACAATAATGTTGATAACACTGATGTTTCGGCTGTTGCTGAGCAGTGCTTATCCTGAGTCAAGGGCTTTTCAGTGTCTCAGGCTCTGCCAGGGAGGAGCTGCACAAGAAGCTGTGAGGGAGCATGGCCAGGACAGCTGACCTGAACTAGCCAAAAGGCTATTCCATACAATAGAAGATCATATTCAGTATATAAACTGTGGGAAGTATGCTGGGAGCTGTTGATTGTTGCTTGGGGATGGGATGGGCATTGATCAGAGGGTGGTTAGCAATTATATTGTGCATCACTTGGTTTTTCTGGGGTTTATTCCTCTCTCCTTTTCATTACAATTATTATTATTGTTATTATTATAATTAGTATTGTTAGTATCATTATTATGTAGATAATATGTAGATTATCCTTTAAATCATGGGAAAGATGCATTTGGGGAGATGTTCAAATTTGCGTGTGCATTTTGAGCAAAGGTGTTTGTGATGGACTAAGTGATATTGATCTTATTAGATGGTTGAACAGAGAGAGATGAGAAGCCCTCTGTGCTAGTGAAGAAGTGAGAAGGCATCTCTGTTCCTTGAGATGAAAAATCCTTTGCCTTTGAGTTGTACATCTTTAAAAGGTGACACCCCAGATGCCTGAGTTCCCATGACCCATAAGCAGCTTAGGAAACTGCTAATGGGAGGAGACTTCATGGAAGCAGGGTCTCCCTGGGTGGCTGTTTCCATAAGCATTGAGACCCACAAGAAAACTGTTCTAGGTTGTCAGTGGGGGAAAATTCCAAGGTAATCTAAGAGAGACTCCTCTCCTAAAGAATTGATGAAAGACTATTTTCAAATGGTGAAACTGACTGAAAATCACAGGTTTTGTCTCTCTATGTTGTTTGTGGGAAAGTGAACACTTGTGGGGGGAAGAGAAGGGTTTTGAACTTTCAATTTTTTTTCCCCCCCGTTTTTCATTCTTTTAGTGTGTGTGTGTTAATAAAATCTATCTGTTTACTTTTAAGTTGGGCCTGTTTTGCCTTTTTCCTCCTAATTCTATCTCACAGCAGCAAAGACACTCAAACCACTGCACTGAATTTGGCAAACAGAAACAGGTAAATGTGAAACCACTACAGCAGCATAGCTAGATAAGTTGGATAATTTGTTGTTAACTTGTGTAATTATTCCTGATTACTAAGTAGTACTCCACCTGTGACTAAATAGGAGGGAGAAGAATAGTAATGATATGAATGGTGTAAATCTCATTAGGACCTCTAATTAGGGTCCCCCTAATTTTATTTACATTATAGATAAAAATAAGAAAAAATAATAGACTCCTGAGTGGCATTAGGGTTACGTACGTGCCAGGCTCACTCCCATCTGAGATACTTGAGACCGGGGCGCGGGTAGAAATGCCCTGAAATGCAGTTTTAAAATGCTGAAAAAGGGAGACCTTCCTTCAACTGAACCCATTAAAATGAGGAAATGAGGGAGTTACCCCCACTTAAACCAACACAATGGCAAATAAAGGGCTTCTCCCCTTTGCTTTAATCCCCTAAAATATTGGCAAAAGAGGAGTTTACCTGTGGGAAGATAGAGATAATGGTAAAGGCAATCCTACCTCTGATACATTGCAGCTGTGTTAATTATCAAAGAGTGGCAATAGCCTTGCCCTCCCAGCTATGGGTGTGATAAAGAGTGAGTTAGCTGGGAGGAGGTTTGTCATAGTAGGACACGAAATAGATTGACTCCACTCCGTTATCAGAAGAGAATTGAAAGCTTTAAATACAATTTCTGTAGTTTCTTTTATAGTATGCTGCACTACAAAAGCTGACACCTCTCTCCATTGGTTAAGTAACAGAAATAGCAAACAACACCTGGGAGAGTGGGTGTTATGGGAAAAGGCACTGTTTACTTAAAATGTTTTGAGAAAAGCAGAAAGATGTTTTGGGAAGATAAACTGTTGACAGCTTTCCCTTGGAAAAGGAGCTAGCAATGGTTAGCAAGCTGAAATTCTCTCAGGCTCAGAAATATCAAGCCTACAGAGGTTCAGTTGGAGTTGGAGTCAGTTGGAGTCTGCTAGCTGTGCTGTGAGGAGGAAGGGACAGGAGGTCGGGCAAGGGACAAATGAGGTAAGCTACTGTACGAGGGACAGACAGGGATAGGCGGCCGTGCTAGGGACAGAAAGGAGTGAGCCGGAACAGCAGAAGAAAGAGAGTAGAAAAAGAGCTGAGGCATTGAGTCTACAGTCTAGCTGCTGGCATAAATGGACAGACCCTGAGAACTGTTTGGAGCTGCCCATTAAAGCTATAGAGAAAAGGTATGAGACACTGCTAGATAACAAGGTGCTGATGCTTGGAGTCCCCTGAAGTTTTTAAAGAAGCACTCTGAGTGCAGTGTCCATCTCAACTTCCACATTTACCTCCCTTTCAATCTTTCAAATTATGTGAAAAAGAGGATTTTCACATCAATGCAAACCTTTCAAAAGGAGGGACACCTGGGCTTCCCCGTTAATTTAAACCTTAGGATGATAAAAAGGGGGAGTTACCCTTAATGCAAACCTGTAGAATACCATGGTCAAGGTGTTGCCCTTCCATTTAAACTGGAAAATAAAGCAAAATGGGGATTCCCTGTCAATTAATGCCCCTAACAGGAGGGAAAAGGCAGTGTCCTACGATGGATACTGTGGAAAATGCAGGGGTAGGGGATTCCACATCAATTGAAACACAAGCAATTATATAAAAGGAAGTATTCTTCCTCAGTTTAAACCCTTGTTCTCCTAGTAACCCCCCTTTTTCATGGGGGCACTGGGTAGGGACTACAGGTAGCAAAGAGGGACTGACAAGATGAAAGGCAAAAGTCTAAAGATAGACCCCAGGACCCCAGATCCTGCCCCGTGGGCTCCGGCGCTGCTCCTCAGTGTGATGGCTTTTCCCTCGGAGTTCTCTCAGAGCAAGGCTTTGTGCCCAGGTCATCCACCTGCTCCCCAGCTCCTATGAGATGCTCCAGCTGTGGTTCCCGAAGGGACACTCAGGATGCCCCCGCCGGTCCCTCTCGCCTGCCAGTTCCCTGTGCAGGTGGGTGGAGGTAACCCCCTAAAAATGACTCCCAGTGCCTCGTGATCCTTGCTGGTCACACCTGGGACTGCTTGACATTGGATGAGTGGGGAGAGGTAGAGAAAAGTCCTGCAGGTCATTGGCTACACTGCACGGCCTGGTATCTGCCTCTGAAGCTTGAAAGCTCTGGGATGTCCTTCCCATGGAAAATAGCTGTCACTTGGGTCCAGGGGTGGTTTAGAAAGATTCAGGAAGGACGTGTGGTTGCTGGGATAATTTCAGTGGTTTTAGGACTGGGTCTGGGATATTGAAGTTTTTTAGGAGCTGATGGATGCCGCGATCCAGTCCAGAACTGTGAGCGGAGGGGGGGGGTGTTTATGACACTTCCCCTGTAGTTCCTGAGTGTCCTGGGCACCCACCAGATGATCGGGTAGGAAAAATGAGACAGGCTCCGCTTGCCAACTCCGAGGATCAAATTTATTAACAGAAACAGAAAGCGTACCTAACTCAAAAGAAGGGCAGTAGCGAAGACATCTGATACCGGGCTCACAGAGACTTATAAACAGGGGAGGTCTCGGGGAGGGTGCAAACACAAGGGGCAGGGAGCAACTTGAACCCAAAGTGGGAGGGATCAGCACAGGGTAGCATTGACAGGGGGGTAGGAGGAACAATGGGTGGATCCGAGGGGTGAGTGATTGCTGCATAAAGGAATGCAGTTAGGACTAAACTAACTATACAAGGAAGGGGGGGGTAAAGAATAAACCATTTGAGGGACTAAAATTAGGACAAAACAAATCACTACTGATGGAAACAGTTTAGATGTTCTAAAGCAGGCCTGTCAGGGCTTAGAAAAGGTGACTGTGGCTTTGGGGGCTTCTAGAGGCCCTTCAAAAGTTTGTAGGACCCCCTAAATCCTCCAAGGCCCTTATGAGGCCCTGAAATACCACTCACAAACCTTCAATGGCCTGCTAGAGCGACCCGATGAAATCTACGATATCCCTAGAAGTCACAAGGTCCCTGAAACTTTGCTGAGACTTAACGGAACACCAAATGTTCTGGCCTGCAAGGATAGGGAGAATTCTTAATGGAAAATGAGTCCCCTGTGTGCAGGACAGCCCAAAGACCCTTCTACAATGTCTCACGCTTGTTCGTCATGGAAGATGACTTTGGGGGGAGAATGGGGGTTTTGGACTCTTGGTGTTAACAGGAACTACATCCGCCCAGGTGTTTACTTGGGAATGTGTGAAGCTGGATTTTGCATCCTGTTCGAAACAATGGAATCACAAAGCGTTGCCTTCTCTCAGGTGAAACAATCGCACCTGCATCGAAGAGGCCAGCTTGCTCCGCTTCTTCTCCATTGTGCATGGGCCTGGACTCCATCACGGGACTTCTCCCCCTCTCCTTGTGCATTGGGCCTAGACTCACGAGATTTCTCCCCCACTTTTGGCTGATTGCCTCTCGCCTCGAAAAGAACTATATATTCAGTCTCAGAAGAGACCCCTTTTGAGGACCTCCCCACGGAAGACGAAATCTATCAGCTCCACGAGGGTTAGCAGCGTCAAATCTATTGGCCGGGAGCCACGAGGATTGCAAAGGTGGACCTATTGGACTGCTGCGAGGATTCCGTCTCTCTCTCTGTGGTAAATATCCTATCTGTCCTATCTCTCCTTTTCTCTCTTGCTTTCATCTATATAGCTTTCTTTCCTCTGTCTCTTTCTCTTGTTATTGCATATCATTTTGGTGGGTATATTAATAAAGTATATCAGTTTTGGTGGGCACATTGATATTGAATAAAGTATACTGATTTTAGTTAAACAACATTTTTTGTCTCCTTTGTACTCTGAGATCTCTATGAACTTAGCTCATTTTGAGCAGGTCGTAACACCCTGCCAGGTGCAAAAGTTGTAACATAATGCGCCTCATGGACTCTCGGTGACTCCTGATAAACTGACACTGTGAGCCCCTCGGGGGCTCAGGGACAGAGAGGAAGCAAGAATCCAAGGCCACTTGGAGGTGTACTGTGGGGAGAGATAGAGACAGTGCTAAAGGCAATCTTGCCTCTGATATATTGCAGCTGTGTTAATTACTCAAGAGTAGGAACAGCCTTGCCCTCACAGCTATGGGTGTGATAAAAAAATCAGTTAGCTGGTAGAGAGTCAGTTGGAGTCTGCTGGCTGTGCTGTGAGGAGGAAGGGACCAGAGGTCATGCGAAGGACAGAAAGAGTAAGACATCATACGAGGGATGGATGGGGTTAGGTGGCCGTGCTAGGGACGGGAAGGAGCAAGCTGGAACTGCAGAAGGAAGAGGGAAGAAAGACAAAAGAGCCAGAGCTGTGTGGAGCTGCCCATGGGAGGCTACGTAGAAAAGGTATGAAAGACTTCTAGATAACAAGGTGCTGATGCTTGAAGCCTTCTGAAGTTTTAAAAAAGCACTCTGCGTGTCGTGGCTGTCTCGACAACGACAGTGTACCATCTGTCGGTCCCGGTCTGGGACAAATCATCTGATGTTTACAATTTTGATAAGTGTATTCCCAGTTTTCTACAACAGCACCTGAGTGGAAAAGGTGGCTGGATTCCACAGTTAGGAAAGATTTCCAACCAGATTTCTAGGTGGTTTGAAGTAGGCTTCCAAAGACCTAAGGCTGGTGAGAAAGCTGGTCCCTAGCTGTTGCTGTGTGCTTTTTAGGAGTGGAGTTACTGCCAGATTCCATTCAGCTTCTCCAGTGGAAAGGCTGCTTGGGAAGAATTCAGGCAAAGCAATCAAACTCACACATCCACACACGCCACAAGGCTAGCTCAGTAAGGAGAGACAAGAAGGCCTTTGTACTATATCAGTTCCAACCAGGTTTATTTCCAGGAGCTGAAGGGGAATCCAGAACAAAATGGACCAAACATACGCCAGGCTCAAGCTTAAGTATGAGGTTCAGCAGCCAATGACCTTGAGGCACGGGGGTGGTGCAAAGGGCAGGTAAGGTCAGTGACCTATAGGGAAGACAGGGCCAATCACTGGGGTCCCACAACCAATGGATTAACAGGGAAAGAAGAAACCAGGAGAAAACGAGACTGGGGTACAGTTACAGGGCGTCACAAGATACTACAGGGCTAGGTTGGCAGTCTATATGCCACCAAATCCTTCCAAGGCCAGACCCTGGGAGTGATTTCAATGGGCTCTAGGGACTCCACACCTAGCAGGCTTCACCTGTGTAAGAGACGGTCCCGAACCCCCAACACAGGATTTTCTGGGATGGCTGCCAGGTTTTGTCCTCAGGTGTGTTCGCTGGACCAAAGACTGGTATGTATTCCCATGGGAACCCATACAGGAACAATAGCAAGTCACGGTGGATTGGCTGTGCTAAACTGGTCTGTCCTGTACTTGTCCTGTACTTTGTACTGTACCTGTTTTCCTTCAATGGACCACCAACTCCCCACCTCTTTGCCTACTGCCTCTCACTTTAGAAGGACTTTAAAAGACTCCCTAAGTTAACCAAAATTCTGAGATCTCCCCACAGAGAAGACGAATCTTTTGGCAGATGGTCACGAGGACTTTGTCTATCTGTGGTAGCTATTCCCCCCCTTTCTTTTCTTTCTCTCTCTCTCTTTCCTCTCCCTCTATCACATACTGTGTTGTGTGCACTTAAAAGTGTACTGCTGTTGAGAGTGAACTGTTGTTGTCCCCTGCTATGTCTTTCGTGCTTTGAGATCGCCAAACCATCACGACCCCCGCTTGTATTAGCGGAACGTGACAACCTGGGGAAATCCTCCAGTGTTCTGAATTTTAAGATGTGTAATCCCACGGTCAGATCCTGGCTCCTGGCTGCAAACAAGGGCTATTTGGCATATGTAGGAATGCTTTCCAACCTAGTGTCTGAAGAGCAATTTAGAGGAGGCAGCTCTAAGTCCAAAGCCAGCCAGAACTTGTGTTCTCAGCATCATTCATTAAAAAAACTCCTGTGACATTTGCAAATTTAAGAGGTGATGCCTGCTTTCAGACCATGGCTCCTGGATGCAAACGTACCTCTTTTCAACAGCAAGGAAATATGCACACCCTAGTGTCTCGAGGTCACTTCACACAACAGTCTCGGGAGACTAAATCCAGCCAGAGCCCTAGTTTCCAGAAAACTTCTACTATAAGAAATCCTGCAAAATTTGCAATTTTAGGAGTGAAAATCCCACAGGAAACACGAGGCTTCTGGCTCCAAATGGGAGCTCTTTTACACACAGTGGAAAACTCAGCAAGCCATTCTAGCGAGCCTGCTTCGTGGGAGGCACATGACGCTCGAGGGCCAGGCAGACCTGACTCCACAGAAGTTTAATCTGAGAAAAATCATGTAATGCTGGTACTTTTAAAAGGCTGAATGGTGCATTTAGACCCTGGCTGATGCATCAAAGAGTGATTCTTTTACATAGTAAATAAAGATTTCCATTCCAATGTCTGTAGGTCACTTTGGAGACAGTCCCTGAAATCCATGACCAAGAGCCATAGTTCCTGGCAGCTGTCATCTGGGAGGAATCCTATGACATTCACGATTCAAGAAACCAAATCCAAAATTTCAGCGCCTGATAAGTAGATGCAAAAGACTGCTGTTTTCCTGAGGTAAAAAATACTTCAAACCTAACATTCGGAAGGAGTTCAAAATATACACCAGGGACTGCTGTGCCTCCCGAAGGACTATGTCCTGGCAGATTGTCTCTGTGGTAAACCCTGAAACACTAGAAATTTTAGGAAGCAGAATCCAAACTACGGCACAAGCACCTGAAAGTAAATGGTACCTCTGTTCTAGAGCTAGAATAACTGGCACCCTAATATTTCAGAGTAAGTTGATGTGAGGGCTTAAGGGATGCCAAGGCCACCTACACCTCCACTTCCTAGAACAGTTGATGTCAGAGGAATACTGCGATGTTTGCAATTTCACAAGTGGAAGTAAAACTGGCTGCCGAGTAAGGGGACAGCGGTACTGCTCTCTGTCCACAGTGTGGCGACACTGCGGCTGAGCTCGGCCAGGGACTGCGATGTGCTTCGGGGGCAGGCAGAGAACGGAGGCAAAAGTTGCCAGAGAGCCCTTTCTATTCCCTTCAGCCCCAACATCTGGTCTTATGGTTTCAAGGCACTTGATTGGTTCATTCCTAGATAAAAACATTATGGCATTATTTTCAAAACTACTACCCATCTCTAGTCAGAGCTTCCTACATTCCTGTATACAACAGAGAGGGTTTCTTTCCAAAACAATTTAGAGATAAATTCCTATTCTTTGGCAATGCCTATAAAGACAAAAAATTTGACAGATTTTAGTATTCTACAACCACCCCTCCCTGTGAATTTTCTGGCAGCTTTGGGATCCTCTGGGAGAAGTCACCCAGCATGACCCTTCCTCATTCCTCACTCACCTGCTCCTCCACCGCAGCATGGCTCCCTCTCCTAGGGAGCCCCAAATAACATCAGAGCCCCCAAGTCTCCACCCCCTCCCCCTCAGCCTTTTTTCCTCACCCCCACAGAAGGCACTGAACGAGTCAAACTGCCCTGGACAGGGGCACGGCACTTTATTCCAGCCCTTTCCACATGTACATTCCCCCAAAAAGGGACTCTGCTGCAACAAGAAAGGGGGACGGCCCCAGAAGGGTTGCAGTCCCTCCCCAGCCCTGCAGTCACAGGCAAGAGGCAGAAAGAGGGATTGGCAGCAGAGAGGACACAGGAAGAAAATGAAGATTGGGGTGCAGGATAAAATTTTTAAAAAACAAACAAAAAAACCTGGGATGGCTAGCAGGCCAGAGAGGGATTTAAAAAGAACAGGGACAGCGAACGGGACACAAGGATCCTGTGGGAAAGTGGCACAGGGAGCACCACAGAGCCACAGAGAATAAAAAAGCAACAGGAGTGAGGCATGGATAGGGATGGAGAAAAAGGCAGAGTGCCAAACACACGGCAAGGACAGAGGGATACAGCGACAAAGAGGGAAACAAGGAACCAGAGAGGAAACGACAACGGCACGTGCCAGTGGGGGAAGACAGGCGAGGCATGGTGCAGGGATGGAGATGGAGAGGCATGGCCAGAAGGGCAGAGGCTTACCAAGAGAAGGGTACAATGAGTGCGAAGGACTGGGCAGCAGGTGCAGACAGGTACAGGCAAAAGGATGATGAGAGGGATGAAGAAATACAGTCACGGTGCAGGACAAAGGGAAAAGAGGAAGGAAGAAGGAAAGATAAAGATGCAGAGAGGGAGGGAGACAAAAAGCAGGACAGAATAGGGAGAGGGATTGAGC
The DNA here is from genome assembly GCA_910950805.1 of Acrocephalus scirpaceus scirpaceus. Taxonomy (NCBI): domain Eukaryota; kingdom Metazoa; phylum Chordata; class Aves; order Passeriformes; family Sylviidae; genus Acrocephalus; species Acrocephalus scirpaceus. Next base: position 574,624 of record CAJVGK010000019.1, on the reverse strand, counting down.
AACATTTACTAAATAAATACTGAAGATTCATTCCTTACAAGAAAAAGAACAACAAGACAGAGTGAAAGAGTGAAAGGAAATGGGAGGAGGAGCACACAGAACAAGAAAGGAACACAAGACACACCTATACAGGTGTTGTCAGTAAAAAGAACCAGGCTGTATTCTTCTGGATTTGCCACTTGAAACTTCTCAGCATAAAACTGACGTACATCTTCAGTAGTGATATACGGCCCTACTGGCAAAGTCTTTCCCAGACAGCTGCTGATAGCTTCCTAGAATGCATCACCAAGGCAGTGCTGTGGAACAAAACAGTAAACATTAGGAACTTGAAAAACCCTCATCCTCTGAAAACTGATAAGTCAGCAATAAAAAGCAAGCCTCTCCCTGCTCCAGCTGTCAAACATGCCCCGGTGATATCTGGACATTTAAGCCAGCCTGTGAGCTGTGGCCTGGTGTCAAAGCTTGGCCTAACCCAGCTTAACAGGACTGCATTTCATTTTTTTACAGAGATTCAGAAAGAAAATTCATGCTGCACCATTCGAGTCAATGCACGTGATCTCCAGCTTGTGTCACGGAAACTGCAAGAAAAACAAAAACTCTGAAGCAACACTTTTTGGTGTTAGAGAATCAAGGCGTGACTTCCTTCTGGCCAGGATGTGCAACAGGAATAATTTCATCCTTACATTGCCTGGCTCATGCAGAGACAATCATTCCATCATGCAGGATTTTTACTGGCTTTTTCACGGACTCATGCAGCCAAAATTACCCAGAGAAAAGCATTGGTTCTGTGCTCCTCAGTCCCAAGTTACACAGTCCTTACTTTTTTGCTTTCCTGTTGGTTATCGATCTCTTCGCCTCCCAGGTTCATTAGGTTCTCATCCTTCCTTCTCTTGTCTCTCTTTTCCCAGACTAGGAGTCTCAGACCATGCCAGGGCTGATGCCTCCTCTGCCATCAGCAGGGCACCTGCAGCTCTCAACCGCCAGGGCTGGCGAGGGGCAAACACCCACACCTGGCTGGGCACAGACGTGGCATGGCCCGAACACACTCTGGGAGTGCCTCCGGAGTTGACTGAGGGATGGCACTGAACAAGACTCACCGACAGGCACTCGCAGAAACTCTCCCAGCATCCGGATGTTCTGCTTCTCTTTCTGCCAGGGCCCTGAGGAGTTTTGGTTCACTTCTTGTCCAACACTTGCCAGAGACCTTGAGAGGAAAAAAGAAGATGCAGTTGTTACCCTTACCTATAGCCTTCAAAAGCTTTGGCTTCCCCGGTGGGCGCAGCCTCCCAAAAACAGCAGCAGACACTCAGGTTCAGGGGCTTAGTTCAACTGTTTGAGACTCACCCTAACAGGCCCAGGCCAAATCCCAACACCCAGAATTACAGGGAAATATTAATACAGGTCATAAATAGGCCTCTTCCCTGTAACTCAGGATTTACTCCATCTTTTCTTCCCAACAGCACCTCTCCAGCACAAATCCCACCTCTCAGACACAATCCAAACAGAAATCTGCTACAGGTGTTAGCTTAGAAAGTAAAAACCTTAGTACATCTGGCTACATGATTAATACACATGCATGCCTTGGTGGTCATAGATGGAAAGCTTTTCACTGGAAAAAATAGACATTGTGGTAGCACACTTTCATATATCTTCAGAAAAAGCAGAATTAGCACCAACTCCTAAAACCCCTGCTGAGGAACCCAGCACTCCTTGGGACACCCACTGCAGCAGACATCAAAAAAGCAGGGGAAAAGCCAAGCTTGAAGTGAAAAAAGACAACATAAATACACCAGCCTGTAAAAAACCTTCACAATGGAATAGTGGGAACCAGTCACATTTACTCTTTCCTTGCTTTTTATGATGACATAAATATGAAGTAAAAACACATTAAACACAAGGCAGAGCTAGGATTTTACAGGTCTTCATTTTGGCAGTCTGGATGACAAATTTCTCTTCCTGGACTAACATCCAGCCCATTTTAACTCCATCCTTAGCCCAACCCTTCCTTGCCTCCCATTTCCCACCACGCTGCCCAGGGCTTTGCACCTCAAGCTCTTTCTTCCGGCAGCAGCATCGCAACATAACACAGCGAGGCAAACCGTGTTCCCCCCCCCTCTGCACCTCACCTCCTGACAAAGAGAGCAGCCACCTCCTCCTGGTGGCTGCTCTGGCTGCAGGCAGCTGCCGCGCTGCAGGCAGGGGCATGAGTCAGGCAGCTCGGCCGCCTGTTCTGCCCCGATGCTTTTGTGTTTTCCTCCATTTCCTAGGGCTGGGGGGGGGCTGTGAGTGGAGACGGCGGGGACACGGCGGGGACACGGCGGGGACACGGCGGGGACGTGGCAGGACGGGAAAGATGCGGCGGAGACGTGGTGGGATGGGGAGGGAGCGGGGAGGCCGCGGGCCACTCCCAAGAATGTTGGTGTTAGTGCTTTTAAACTTCAGACATTAGAGAGTGTTTGTACCATAAATTCATTATTGAAGCAGTTTATTTTAAAATAAGACCTTTTACAATAGTTGGCCAAAAAAGAGAGTCCCAAAATCAAAATATAAATCTCACAGCTATTTAAAAAATGTTGCCTTTGGTGTGTATAACTTGCCAGCCCCTCATGTTTTCAGTTCCTACCATTTATTGTTACCAAGTTGATGATTAAAACCTTGTAGAAAGCTCAAAAAAAAATCCGAGACAAAGCTATGCATTTTCCCAAGTACCCTGAGTGTGTAATTGTGTCAGCCCCAAGTGTTTGTTCCCCTCAGCCCAGCCCAGAGCAGGCTCCAGCTGCTCCCCGGGAGGGTTAGCGAGGGACTCGCTCGTTTGAAGCCATTTGTGTTGGTGGCCTGCACTGGAGTGCAAATAAATGTGAAATATGTGGTTCTTGTCATCTCTTCAACACCATGATTGGACTGGACAAACAACTGGAGAGGGAAAAAAAGCCAAAAAAAGGACTTTTATTTCATCCCTGCATTGAGACCTATAGCATCAGCTACTCAAGACCAAATTAAATCTTTTTTCCCATTATAAAGGCCTCTGTCCTCTTCATTTGAATTGTGAGGCTTGAAATAGAGAGTATAATGAAACTGATAAAGGAGCCTGATGTCTTAGGCCTGATCAAGCAGAAACCATGGGAGAGACAGACACAGATAAAGGCTCCCTGGGGTACAAGTGACCAAGAAACATGTTATGAAACTTTGTAATGATTACCAAGTAACTGATGTCATAAAGAATGTATAACCAATGAGAATTGTTACCAAAAATAGAATCCTATGTAAGTGCCATACAAGAAAAACCCTATATAAATTTCTTGTATGCTTAATAATAGGGCTTCTGATCAGAACTTTGAATGTCCCCGTCTCTCAATCGCCGATATCAGTAATTATTTAGAGAACATGGTTGTTTTCCTGGAAGTTTATTAAAGCTCCTCCCAGCTGGGATTTTCCCAGCTTCCACTTCTCACATTCAGCCAGCAAACCCAGGACCTAAGAAGTCACAGTTTCACTGGGATTTGGCTAGAAATTGAATTAATATCAATTTATTGATGTTTACTGAGGCCCCTGAGACACCTCCTGGGCAGGTCCCTCCTAGAGGCTCCAGAATGCTGTGCTTGTCTGTGCAATTCCCAGTGTTCCCTCAGGGAAAAGGGACTTAGGGGGACATTGTTGATGTTCTGGAATTTTACATAGCGGAGCTGGATGATCCCATCTTCCTTAATGTCGTCCAGGCCCAGCTCCAGGGCCTGGGTGGGTTTGCTGCGTTCTGCTTCCTCAAATTCCATTGAGCATGCAAGGCTGATGAAGATCTTGATGTATTTTGGCCCTTGCCCTGGGATAAAAGAGAGGGATGTGATTCCCTGTGTGCATTACATTCCATAGGGAATTGCAGAATCCTGTATCATTATGAAATTGCATGTCATTGTACCATGTCAGCTGAATTACTATAAAAAGAATAAGGTGAAACTTTCAGTGGCTCTCACTTCAGCCGGGAATTACATTCAAGTGTCTCTTTGCAGGGTATCAAACTATAAGTAGTTATATTTATTTATCGAACTACAATAAATACTTCTATTTGCGTAACAAACTATAAGAAATACTTCTATTTGTGTATCAATTGATAATACTTTTATTTGTGTATCAAACTACAATAAATACATTTATTTGTGTAAAAAACTATAATCTTTGCCTATCAACTAATAATAAATATTGCACCACTTATCATTGTCTGGCCCCTGAGGTTTCATAGAGTAAAGCTTGACAGGCTGATTAAAAGCTACAGGGATAAGCAGCTGTGGAGGAAAAAAACACAATTATACACTGGTTTCTTCATTTGAAACCAACTCAGCACAGGAAATAGGGATAAGGGAGCTCTGGAGTAAAATGATGTGGTCACTTCCCCCTATTCCACATATTCTGGCCCCTTATATCCCAGCAAATACTCCTCTGCTAGGGAATTCTCAGTGTGGAAAGCATTGAAACTACAAGCTTCATACCCCAGGTGTTCTTACACCCTCCCAGCCCGCCCCAGAGCTCCTGCAGGAAAACATCCCCATAAATCCAGGAAATCCCATGGAATGTGTGGTCTGTACCTGCTCGTCACAGTCAGACTCCAGGTAGGAGGAATCTTTGCGCAAACAGTTCCTGAAGCCATGCTTGTTGCTCTCCTTGAGGCACTTGCAGTCAGCCTTGTTGATGAACAGCAGCAGATCCATCAAGGGACAGAGTGCACAGCTGCTCACAGCTGGGACAACCACTGGGATGGGGGAGCTTCCATGGAAGAACCACTGGGATGGAGGGAGCTTCAGGATAAATTCTCTAAGATATACGAGCGGACATCATGAGAAGGATTCATTTTAATTAAATCAAAACTCAGGCTTCAAGTAACTCGTATATGGGGCAAAAAAAATGAGGAACCTCCACATTTCTTTGGGGAATGCAACCCAGGTCCCCGTGCTCAGGCTCTCCTGGATTTAATTCAAATTCTGAGTGACCAAGGTGTTTTTCCCCCCTTTCCTGCAGGGAACAGTGAGGCACAGATGGGCTGCAGCCAGGTATAACTGGAAGGGCCGCAGGACTGGGGCTCTGGGGTGGTGCGAAGGCTTTGCGACCACGTGGAGGTGACATGCGTGCCCAGCCTCCACAAGTGTGTCCTGCAGGGGAGACACTCGTGTCCCGCATCCCAGAGGGCATCCTGTGGAAGTGACACGTGTCCTGCAGCAACGAGTGCATCCCGAAGGTGTGACACACCTGTCCCGCATCCTCGAGCACATGCCCTGAGCCTGCCCCCTGGCTTGTGCTGCTCATCTGGGCCCACAGCGCCACCTCAGGGGGTCCTGTGGTACTGCCGGCAGTGCCCTCTGCAAGGTCCCACAGTCCATCCTGCTCCAGGATGGACCTGAGCCCCACCACCCGGGGCAGGCAATGGACCGCTGTAAAACCAGCTCAAAATTACATATAGTAACATAAAAACAAAAACCAACACAAACCCTAAAAAGAAAAAAAAATAAACACCCTACATGGCAAATTTCAAGTCCCCAGGACTTGTCCTATTACACCTACACCAGGCTATGCAGTAGGGCAGAGCAGCTCGGGGCCAAATATACACAGACACCCGTGACACAGGAGACGACAATCGAGGGGACGCAACAGGGAGAGAAAGGTCTCAGCGAGAAGAATGACATGACTGAGGTGAGATCAACGGTTAGCCGATGAGGCTCAGAGAACCCTGCAGGAAGAAGATGCTAACAGGATGACTTATTCCAAGAATTGCAAAGATGGATGCCCGAGAATCCTACAGTCAGAATCCTCTACCTATCTTCGCATTAGTACAAGTCCTAATCTGCCATAATGGATCGTTGCATTGCACAGCTGTCGATAACAGCACAGAACAAGACCTTAAAAGACATTGGACTGGATGCTTCTAAAGAGAGATGTGATTCCAATGTGCGTCTGAGCTCCCGAGTCAAAGGTTCAATGGTATCAGCGCCAGGCTGAGGAATGCAGAGATGTTAAGAAGGATGCCCAGCATTTCTGATAGGCCCCTTGAAGGGCTAAGGCAAGAGACATGCAACGCGAGATGCCCAAAAGACACAGACAAGTGACATGACACACACCAGGACTGGTCTGCTTTGCACACCTCAGCATTGCGAGACATTCCCTTGACGTGGCCTAAGGGGCCACTTCTTGGACATCCCCATCTCCAAAGCTAACTCAAAAATCCCTCCCGGCAAGTCCCAACCCAGCAGCCCGTTTTCATCCCCTCCGTGGCTCACAGCCCTCAACTCATCTCTCAGACGTCTAGGGTTGCCAATCTGCATTGGGTGCAAAGGAAGGCCGCCTCGCCCTCTGAGAATTTCCTGCCGTCACCAGGCTGTTGTCTCTTTGTCAGCTATAATAAAGACAACCAAACATGAATGCATGATCTTAGCAGCACATCGCCAAAAACCTGACAATCCTGCTACTCACCGTCTCCTAAGAATGCCCGGGTCCTCAGGCTGCACGCTTCAGCCATGCTCAGAGGCCGACGCCAATGTCGCAGGGTATACCTGGGTTAAGAGGAGACAAAGTGATGCAGCATTGCTGAAACTTAAGTCGACCCTCGCTTCTCCTCCCTACCTCCCTGATGCACTGCAACTCCTAGGCTGTTACCAAAGTCTACCCAGATGGCACCTTCAAATGGAAGGGATCAAGGCTCCATCACAGAGGCCTGTCATGCTCCCAGAGGGCTCACGAGAGAGGAGAACCGGCTCTGTTGTCTGGTTGGTGAGGGGAGTTTGGCCTAATGCAAGTTGACTACCTAAACCACACAACAGATGCCTAGAGTTGCACCAGAAAGTGAGACTTGAGCAACAGCAACTGCTTGTGTCCACTGATCACTGCTCACCTTGCCCACTTCACCTTGACTGCTGATATCTGGCTTTTCTTCCTAAAAATAAAGACAAAGAACTGTGCTGTAACATAGCCACCATTTACACTTCCCCCTGAAAGCCGAACAATGACTGACCTTCCTGAGGGAGAAGGGGGAAAACAAAATGGAAGGGTGTGTACTGACATAGGTTACAAAAGCATCGTGTTGCAGAAATAATTTTGGCCTGAAACCGATTGAACGTGACTTCCAAGTGTCTTGGTAGTTTTTGACCAGCAGTTAAATGCTCCAGACCACCTGTAAAATACAAAAAACCCCCAAAGGCTGCTTATAGTTTCATCAGTAATCAAATAATTCCAGTAGCATCCAGTTCTCTGCTGGAATCAATACTCATCTCGATCGCTGGTACTCATCTGGTCACTGTCTCCCTGGTGCTGATACCCGGCTGGGCCAAATGCTTTGCATCTTCAAAATGAAATGAAAAGCTGAATGACGAGGTAGACATAGTGAAGAAAGTCAGGCCATAGCTCAGACTTTGAGTGTTGACCTGCCTCATCACCATACTCCTCTGGCCTCCTGTGTTTATATCGGGTTTACTGTATTCCTATCCCTCTGCAACAGGATTGTCAAAGGCACTCAGATACACAGGGAAAGCTTAACCTTTCCAAAGTTCTCATTTCTCAAAGCAAACTGTCTAGGATCTGACAACACTTTGCATTAAGACAAATGAGTAGAAAACCACGAGACGCCACTGTACTGCTCCCTCTGTCTCTGCCCAACTATGCATGGACCAGCCACAGTTGCTCTGTCTGAGTTGTGGTTCGGGTGGCTAAGCAAAGCAAAATGTTACCTGTAAAGTCGTCTTTCTACTCCACCTACCCCCTAATCTATTCCACAGGGCAGAGCAGTTCCCTGCTAAACATAGACAACACATTATGCAACAAACAGTATGACACAAGGATGATAAAAAAAGTTCCCAGCAAGAATTATGGCAAGGACCGAGATGACACCAAAAGAGATGACTGATGGTATGGCGATGGTAGACGGGAGGCTCTAAGGAGCAGAAGAAAAGACTATAACAGAGTGACCTGTTAAAAGAAGTTAGTCATGTGAGTTAATCACATGAGTTGGTCATGATGATCAAGATGGCTATGAGACAATGCTACATTTAGAATGCTCCCCATAACCATACAATCTTACAAGCCCCAGGACATTACAAGTCACGGCTGGAAAGCACAGACAGCAATACAGCCAGGAACAAGGTCTCAAAAGACATCCGATTCAATGCTTCCGACATGCGACTCCAAGACGCGGCTGAGCCCGCCATAAAAGAACAAATGATATCAGCATCGTGCCAAGAAGTGTGAGTGTTCAAGAATCTAGAGATGATGGCCGACACTTGTGATAAGGCCCTTGAGGAGAAAAGGCAGCGATATCTGATCCAAGGAATCCCAAAGACATGCTAGACAACACAGCACACCAAACAACACAACACAGATTGGAACTGTTCTGCACTGCACACCCTACGGCTGCCATCAAAAGTAGAGCTGCTCCCTTTAGCTGTCCTAAAAGGCTCCTTAGAGGACATCCCTTTCCTCTCTGTTGGTTTTTAAATCTGTTCCAGGAATTTCCAACCTGCTACCCTACTATCATCCCATCTCCAGGCCATGGCCTCTGACTTTTCTTTTGGGTGACTGGCAATGTGAATCCATGTTGGACCTGAAATGAGTCTGCCTCAGAAGGCTCTGTGATCACCAGTTAGCCTCTTAGTCAGCTACAAGAAAGAAAACCAAAATCAATGTATGAGTTTAGTGACACGTGGGCCAAATACCAATGAGGCGGCTAATCGCCCTCTCCTAAGTGTACCTGGGTCCTCAAGTCTCCAGCTTCATCCCAAGTCTAAGGCTATGGCTGTTATTGTGATTGGCATCTGGGTTAGCAAGAGGCAAAGTTACACAGCATTTCTGTGAGTGCAGTGGATGCACTTGTGTGCTATAAGACATGTAAATGCATCTGCTGCTCTTGGGAAAAGTCTTGGGGGGCCCTTCAATGGACATTGTTTCTTGTCCTGCTGCATTCAAAAATCCCTCATAGTAACTCCTAAATGGGTCACCCATCCTCTCTGGGTTACAATCCTCAGTTTACTTATCAGAAGCCTCAATCTCAAACATCATCTTCAACACAGGGCAGATCTCTTTTGTGACATGATGAATCTGCTAAAAAAATCTGAAGTCTCATACTTGACACAACCTAGAATTTCAGGAAGTTGCACTCCTAAAAAGAACAAAAACAAAACCAGAAATTACAAAAGCATCGTACCACCCCTGAACACACAACCCAAAATCATGAACTTAAATACTCCCTGTATTCAGTGCTGTTTTCTTCAGTGTCTTCAAAGCCTCTGCTGCTTTAGATGCCCAAAAGCACCTGCTGAAAACAAGCTGAGATAAGCTGAAAGAGCCTCTTCACTGAACTGAGAAGAGCTCTTATCCCAACTAATCCCAGAGAGGAAATGAAGCTTGTTAGCAGAGGCTGGGGTTAATATACCCCTGATTGGGCCTGCCTCTCATTCCCACAATTCTCAGGAAAAGGGAGGAGGCAAATCCCACGAGGTATAAAAGCCCTCAAAGGCGCTGCAGTTGTTTGACTCCTCTGACTTAAATTCAAGGTGAGTAAAGGGCTCAACAGAGGAGAAAACTTCAGGGAGCTAACAACACTCTTTTTTGCTACAGCTACTTCAAGCAAAAGGGCAGAAATAAAACTTTGTGTTTTGGCAGCATAGCTAGGTAAGTTGGATAATTTGTTGTTGACTTATGTAATTATTCCTTAGTGACTATTATGTAGTACTCCACATGTGACTAAGTAGGGTGGTGAAGAATAGTAATTATATGAATGGTGTAAGTTCCAATAGGACCTCTAAATAGAGCTATCTACATTATAAAGAAAAATAAGAAAAATAATAGACTCCCAGGCAGTGTTAGGGTTATGTACGTGCTGGGCTCGCTCCCATTCGAGATACTTGGTACTGGAGCACTGGTAGAAGTGCCCTGAAATGCAGTTTTAGACTCTTAAAATGCTGAAAGAGGCAGAGCTTCCTTCAACTTAGAATGCGGAAATGGGGCAGTTGCCTCCACCTAAACCAATACAATGGCAAATAAATGGCTTGTCCCCTTTAATTGCCTAGAATTTTTGGAAAATAAGGGTTTCCCTCACTTTAAATCTTTCCAGTGATTGAAAAAGGGGGATTTTCCCTCAATTCAAATCCTTAAAAAGGAGGGAAAACTGGGCTTCCCCCTCAATTTAAGTCTTAGGATGATGAAAATGGGGTGTTACCCTTAATTCAAACCCATGAAAAAGCATTGTCAAGGCTTTCCCCTTCCATGGAAATTAATGGAAAATGGGGAATCCATATCAGTTAATACCCCTAAACACATGGAAAGGCAGGGTTTCCATCGATTGAGACCATTAAAATTGCAGGGGAAGCAGATTCCCTTACAATTTGAACACAGACAATTATGGAAAAGAGAGATTTCCCCGTCAATTTAAACCCCTTTTCTCCTAATAATCCCTCTCTTTTCTGGGGGCGCTGTGGAGGGACTGGGGGCTCTGGGGAGGGACTGACAAGGTAAAAGGGGAAAGTTGAAAGCTCCCCCCTGGGACCCTGCATGCTGCCCCACCTGCTCAGGTGCTGCCCCTTGGCACGAGGGCTTTTCCCTCAGCATTTTCTTGAAGCGATGCTCTGTGCCCAGGTGCACCCGGCTGCTCCCCAGCCCCTGCTGGATGCTCCAACCATCATTCCTGGAGGAACACTCGGCATACCCCCATTGGCCTCTCTGGACTAGCAGCTCCCTGTGCAGGTGTGCCCAGGTAACCCTCTGTAGGCAGCTGGTCACACCTGGAACTGTGGCACCTTGGAGTGGGGGGTGAGGTGGGGAAAGGTCCTGTTGGTTGTTCCCTCCCCTGCACAGACCTTTGTCTGCCCCTGAAACACTGGGGTGCTGGGCTTTCCTTTCTGTGGAAAAGAACTTCTTGTCCGGGTGCCCATGGCCAAAACTGGCATTCTGACTCTAAAATTCCCTATGTCCTAGGTTTGTAATTATAGAGGAAATTCCCCCCAGATCATAAGCAATTAGCAGTAATTTTTCCTTGCCAATCATTACTGAATTGTGTTTCTGTTGAAGTCTTTGACACGTCCCTTGAGGGGTCAGGGGTTTGGCCAGGTTGTTAACATATGGCTAACCCTGACAGGCCCAGACCAAACCTGAGCCCCCCCAATCTCTGGTCCACCCTGAATTTCAGTGAAATATTGATATAGTTTATAAGTACTCCCTTTGCCTGCTACACAATCTTTCCCTGTACATTCAGGGAACAGATTCACTCCATCCTTTGTTCCCAAATGCCAGTTCTCACAGACACCACCTAAGCAGAAAATTACTATAAGTGTTTGCTTTTAAAGTAAATTTTTTACTACATCTGGCTGTATGATTAAAATAAATATGCCCCACATTGGGTGCCAATTAAATGTATTTGTCCTGGTTTAGGGCAAATTTGTGAGAGAACCCCTGAATGGGGCCCCTCTGGGAAGCAAACATAAAAGGCCCCTCCCCCAACTGGTCCAAGAAAAAGAACTTTCTCAGAGGAAAGTGGAAAAAACTATTTATTTAACAAATAAAGTACCCACAAGCATATAGAATGAATAATATGAAACAATAAGACCTCTCGTTGCTCTGAAGTGAGATGGTAAATTCAGAAAGTCCTTGCTGTGGGTAGCTCAGCTCAGTCAGTCTCTCATCAGTTCCTCCAGTGCTGGAAAAATGCCATCCTGGGCCCCGGGGGCATAGGCGTGAAATCCGGATGTCTCTCTGGGTTTTTCAGTACAGGACAGGTCTCATATGAGCACAGTCCAGGAGCAGGTATGCAGAGGAGGGAATGCTGTTTTCAAAACAAACTCTGCGCGTCTTCTTTCTCCCCTTTCACTCTCAGATCTAGTCTCACAGCAGGGATTCTCCCTCTCCAGGATCCTGCTTCATGAGTCTCTGCTTCACGCTCCTCAAGATTGCTCCTCCATAATGTTCTCCCCTTACCAGCTATCCCTCTTTTATCTCACTCATCCTTATTGGCTATAGCTGTTACTCATCAGGGGCAAGGCTGTACTGGTTAATTAACACAGCTGTTACTTATCAGGGGTTACTTAGTCTTAAAGGTACAGAACAACATACAGCATAAACAGAAGAGACAATTGGGGATACAACCATCAAAAAGTCACCCCAGGACAGTATATTGGTGGTCATTGGGGGAAAACTTTTCAGAGAGGAAAATAATCACTTTGGTTGCACAGATCCCATTTCGACAATATTGCATTCATTTGGGATTGGGAATCCTGTCTATATAAGACATCTGAAAATTGGTATTTCACAATTTCATATTTTGAAATTGGGTCACTGATATTTTGGAACTTGATATTTGTTGTAAAATTTCTTAGAGGGCACAATCCACTTTGGGATTGGGCCTGAGCTATCCTGGGTAAGGCCTCAGATTTGGGCCTGAGTAGTGGTGAGCAAGCCTGTGGCACAGCAGTAAATTCCATTAAGTTGTGTTTAGTATTAATTAGTATAGTTATAGCAATTTTACCGTGGCGACCTTAAAGTTAGGATTGTTTACATTTCTTCCTAATCAAC
>CAJVGK010000019.1:370532-561993 GCA_910950805.1 Acrocephalus scirpaceus scirpaceus | reverse complement strand
GGCTGGTGACTGCCTAGCCCTTATTACTGCATTTGGGTGTCTTTGGACCTGTTAGGACTAGAGGCAAATGAGTTGGCTGATAAATAATAGACCTGAGGTTAAGTTAACTGAACAGGACATGGAAAACTATTGGACATGACATGAGGAATTGCTGAGTGTTACAGAAAACAATGAAAGTATCTGATGAAACTTAGAGATGAATGTGTGAGGAATAAATGAAGTTCCCATGTAGTTGAGGCAGAGTTATATAAGAAGCAGACAAACCTCACATATAATTGTAGGGGACTTTTGGGGACCTTTTACTGAGAAAAATTTCAAGGGGAACCCTTGGAAGTACTTCAGTTAACATCGCAATTTTATCATACTAGGCTGCGATTACCTACATAAACATATCAGAAATACCTAAATTAATTGCAGCTGTAAGAAACCCAGTGAGTAGGAAAAGTAATTCACTTATCTGGAAAGAGGAAGGGTGGTGCAAGGACAGTGAAAAAGGGGATCAAGAAATAAGAACGTGGTCAACACAATACAATACTCAGATCCTGTGACTGATGATGTCTGGGGGTGTCTGCAGGGCAGCACTACACTTGATCAGTGCAGCCTAAATTAGGACAGTAAATCATATCTGTCTTTTTGCCAGTGTCATACAAGTCACACCTTATTCTGACATCAGGAAGACTTGGGTGATCCTTACCAAGCTGTGTGGTTTTCCCTGCTTTAGACAAACACCCAGATGGATGGAACCTATACCCTGGTGTCAGGGCAGTATTGCCTGCTCCATGTTGGCAGAAGCAGCATCTGCTCAGTGCTTCCTACCAGTACCACCAGCAGTATCCAGGGCTGTGTCTGCATCCCACATTGACTGCAGGCACTGTTCATGCCATGTGAGGTCAGTAATGAGTGAAAAGATAATTGAAGGCTGTGAAATACAGTATTTTTTCCAATATTCCTACTAGTTGTCCACCAAAACACAACTTTACTCATGAATGAGTCTTTTCTTCTATCATCAATTCCAGTGTGCTTTCCATGACCAGTTTTCACACTGTACCAGAAACTGTAAAGTAAGGTTTGCAGTTTCTTATTGCTTTGCTGCAAATGGCTTTTTAATGTTCTGGATGAGACACTGGTCTGGATTTGGGATGTATGAATATGAATCCTGATCATAAGTGAAAGTCATGGCAGTAATGCTTTTTCCAGGGGCTCATTTCTGTCTTGCTGCTACTTTAAGTGACACTTGACATTTCAACTGGTTTCCTGCCCTCAGTTTCCCTCCCCTGTTCGGAGACAAGGATATAGCCTTCTTTGGGGAGTGTTTTGTGATTTAAAAGGTGAGAATATGATGAGAACAACTCTAATAGTATTATGCATTGCTATATATTTTTGGTATTAATTTTGTCCTTCTGAGCATGAACCAGCTTTGGGTAAAAATAGGGGAGAGCTCTTTATGAGTTAATATTTGACAATTCTTTATCAATAAGACCTCATCAGTGAGACTTTTATTGGACTGCTAGCACTGTTTAGATAATGTATCAAAATGCAAACATTTTAGAAGAGCGATTTTACAGAGAGCTCATTCTAATTGGATTAAAATATTTCTGAACAACAAAAATTGGACAGGGAGAAACACAAGACTATTATTTTATTTTCAAATGTGTTGCTACTACCAGTTTTGTAAACTCCTGTTGGTCACATCCTGTGTACTATTAAAAGAGGACAAGATTTAGTTCTCTGCATAACATATCTCCATGTGTTTTCTTGTTATTTCTCCCCCTGGTTTTAAATGGTGAAAATTCACTGATTTAAGGGAAGATGCTTCTAGTTTACACCAAAAAATGAGCAGCAAATCAGAATTTTGATTTACAAAATAAATACTCATACTCATACTATGTATCTACTTTTGCTCAAGAAAATAAATACTAAATAAGAGTTCATAACATATTTCTGTCTCTAGATAAGAAAAAGAATATTCTGGTATTTGCCGTTCTATATTTTCATTTCTTCTTTGGCATTTATTGCCATGAATAACTTAAGCTAGTTGTTCAATATTAATATTATATGAGAAAGGGGTTTGCATGTGTTCTTTCTCTCCCTTTTTTTATTTTTAAATACCTTCTTGAAGATTATTTTGCTTATTTTTAATATGTTTGTTGCTAGAATAAAATAATAAATTGAAGGCAAGAATGTGGTTTTCAACTGGTATGGAAAATTATCATTTAAACCTCACTGCCTTAAACCATAGCTGTATGAAATTTCTCTAACTTAGTTTCTCAATAAACAAGAGAGAGGAGACACCCATGTGTCTTCACCTTTGCATACCGAAAACATAAGGCTTGTCACTGGATAGTTTTTACCAGGACACAATATTGATTATAGCAGCTGTTTTTACACAAGTTCTGCTCTTCAGTGAAGGACTTATTTCCCTGTCATTTATTCAGATGCAGTGACCTCCAAGAACACCCTAACAAGAGATACATTTCCAACATGAATGCACAACTGTGTGGGTTGCTTTTGACTTGGCTTCATTCTCACTTGACATAAATGTCAAACTGAAGGCCCATCTCTCTTCCTGAATCTTGGGGACCAGAGGTTACCCCAGCCTGCCAGCTGGCAGCCTGATTCACAGTCTCAGAGTCATGTGGAGAGGTGGCTTTTATTCTTCTTTCTTTTTATACTGCTTCCCTCTTGCATCTTTTTTTTTTTTCCTTAGCTGTATGGTATTTTGTCATTTGAAAACTGAATGACACATTAATTTCAAGCACTAATGGGAAACTTTCAGCTTGAAATCTAGTCAATTTAAAGGAAGTTAAATGCAGTTTCTGCCAACGCACTTACCTTGAGACATCCTGCCAGCGTAACAGTTGTGTTCACATTTTCCTATCTTCAAACGGTATTCTTTTTTCTCTATTACTGCGTGAAAGACAAAGTCACTGGAGAACGATTGTGACAGAATGACTGACTATACAAAAGGTGCCTACAGAATTGTCTCCATGCCATAAAGAGCAAGTTGAATTTTTTCCACATTTTTTCTTTTTTAGAGGAACTTAACATAACATGCAAATTTTCTAAGAACACCCACTGTTCTTTTGGAGATTTGTTACAAAATTTAAATCAAACTTTGCTTTTTTAACAACAGAAAAAATCTATAAAAACATAGTTGCAACAGAAAATATATGATCAGCCTTGGTACAAAGAGTTCTTGCCAAGTATATATATGAAAGAAAGAGAGGAAGAATTGCCAATCTCTTCCAGTGTCTGTCTGTAAAATATATTACTTCTATAACAGTATTTTAAAAATATTCAGGGTGAAGTATGATTTTTATATTAAAAATACCCTTTTAATTAATAAGCATAACATACTACCTCTGTCTGGACAGTGCTGTCTGTCCCTAAAAGTAAATAAGTCCCAGCAATCTGAGATGTATTTGTACTGTTTACATGCATGTAAAGACATGAGACCTCCTGCTTTTTCAGTGCAGAGAATTCAGGTCAACACTTCTCTTTAACCCAAACATCCCCCACTACTCACTGATGTGCTGCTTTTTTCTTCTCTGTTCTGACTTGATTTCCAATGTGGCCATGGGTTGCCCCTTTGCACACCTGAGGGAATACTGCAGAGGGAGCCAAGAGCCATTGCCTTTACAACAGGTAATAGAAGAAAAAATGTCCCAGGACAAATACAAAGACCTTAATTTATTTTCGTTTTTATTATTTTTGTGCCTATGGACTCCAAGCTGAGATTCCACTAAATTGGACACTATTTAGCAAGTTGAACTCCCCCTCTACAGCTCTCTGTTCTTTTAGGACTCACCCATGCATATTAAGAACAGCATAATTCTTCAAAAGTAACCAAGACTCCTTTCCTTTTCTCACATTCTCTTGAATTAAATTGATAAACTGTCCTACAATAAAGCGAGTTCCCTTCTAGGGTTTGTCTACCTACAGAATATGGATACAGAGATAGTAGGTGCATGGATTACTTTCCAGTTTAAGCCCCAAAGCACCAGATGATTAAACTTACAAAGAGAAAATAAGTCAACAGGAAGAACTGTATTTGCATAAGCTAGTAGTAGCATCAGTCTTAAAGCTAGTGACCTCAAGATATGCTGCAATAAAGTAATAGATGTACATTTTTGTGCATGTCAAGTAGTCCTTCTAGCTTATCCACTCCTTTGTTTCTATTCCAGACACATCAGGAATTCTCTGTTGTACTTTATTTTCCCTCTGAGAATGAAGAGAGCATGCTGACTTTAACCACAAAGGCTCAGACTGTATGCAATTTGCTTGTCAACAAAGATGCCCTCCAAATAACAAGTGCTCTAACATATTTCAGTGATTCATCCCTCACATGATGATAAACATTTAATGCAGAGAGATGTGGGGATTTTAGGTAGCTTTATTTTCACTAACTCACCCACAGACGTTTTGTTGCTTTGGCTTTCATACTTTTTAAATTTATCCATTCAGTACTTACCATATATCAGCAGCTCTCCCATTATCAAAGCTTTAGTAGCTCACGGCAATGATACTGTGCTTTTTGCCTTATTTTCTTGAACTCTCTGATAATGAGCATAGGAAAGAACAGCTGATTCTACCTTTCCATTTTTTTTTTTCAATTGGACTGAGGAAAATTTAGCAGGGTCTGAAACTGGAAAACTTTGTCAGGTCAAAATTTCTACTGATTCATGTAATATTCTTTAAAAGCAACTTAAATATAGGAAGAGTGGATTTTGGCAGAAGAAGAACCTGGAGTAAGTGGCTAAATAAAGAGCCTGACATTAAGAGAAAGCACAAATTTGTCTCACTGTATCACATCAATAAACATCATGCTCTGTGTCAGGAGGTGGTGGGAAAATGGGAGAAACATTACAGAATTTAGACAGCAACTCTCTCTTTGAAGCCAGGCACATTGCAAACCATAAACTATAAAAGTTTTGTACATTGTCAGCATTTCTAACTTGAGAACATTATGACTTATAGTCCACAATTGCCTTTTGTCAATTGTCTTTAAAATGTTGTCTAATAAGACAAGTTCTCCCAGACACAGAGAAGAAAATGTCCACAAAATTAAACATTTGAATGACTGATACAGACTGCTTTCCAATCAACTGCATTCTTCAGGATTTTGGATTTTAATTCAAATTTGATTTGATTTTTCAAAAATCCTAATGATATAAAAATAGTTGTTTCAACAAACAAACCCTAAGAAGACCCACAACTTTTTCTCCTGTCCTAGACTGAGAATGTAAGAAAATAGCTTGTTTTGGTCTGGGTAATAGAAAATCTGGATATCTGAAATAAAGGAGAATGAATTCTAAGCAAAACACTAGATATTTATTATTAATTGTATCTGCTTGGAGCACAGGTATTATTTGCTCAAATCCAACTACATCTTCCTATCCAACAGTTTTTGTCTGGTTTTGCCCTTCTGGGAGCTCCAATGGCCAAAGCTGATGTGGTCATTGCATGTCAGCAATCTTCCCTCTGCCTGAGAATGTCATCAGGCCCACCAAACTTGTAGAGTTGTTAGTTCTTAAAGGGAAAGAGGACTGTATTTAACAATTGAAAGGTCACTTCTGTTTGTATGACATCCATCTGTTTTTAAATGTGGTTTGACTTTTTTAACAATACTTTTTTTTCCCAAATATAGGCTTTATAAAACTCATATACATGTCTACCTTTACATGTCATTAGGACATTTTTCTTTCTTCACCATATTTTTCTTCTCCTTGACATTTAATATTTTTATTATTTTGTTTTCACAAGGCCTTTCACAAAACAACACTGCTGACATTCTAGATCTGAGTTTCTGTGTCTAGCAGAAGCTTTTTCTCCCTTACTTGTTCCTAAAGAAATCCAATCCACAGTTTTTAAAGCAGAAAAATGGTTGCAGGAGTAGTGATACAGGTGAAAAGGCAGGTATTTTGTCAATATCATTTAACATTTTCCTTTTTGGTGAAGTAGGGATCACCATATACTGTTTGATTTACTGCAAAGGGCAGGACCATGCAAATTTCCCTTTGAATGACTTTGCAGTTTTAAGCTTGATTAGCTACAAGTCATAGGGTTTTAAATACAGTTTCTTGTTCCAATTTGTGTATAATGTTGGCTTTATCCCTACATCTCTTTTATAGAACTAATTTGAGCATTTATTATTGGGAACTGAACATAAACAGAGACATAATTTTCTTGACATTCTGTCTACCTTTATCCCAATAATCCAAGGTTGGTCTCTGGACCATTCATAACCATAGTGTATTAGACTACACATCATTCACAAGACTTTGTGTCAGACTTCTGCAAAAAAGACAAAAAGAGTCACATGAGAGAGACACAGCAGAGACTGCAGAGCTGTAGAGGAGAGGAGAGGCAATTCAAAAGCAGGAACAACCATAAAACTCCTACTGTTTCCATGAAAGTGGTATGTAGGTATGGAATACTGTACTGTATTTCTTCATTTAAAGTCTTTCCTATGCTAAGAGTGACCTGGTCGTTGTTCTTCTGCAGACACAGAAGCTCAGCAGTACAGATTTCAATACTGGTGTAGAGTCTGTGTTTGTGATGTTGTGTGTGGAACCAGACAGAACAGTCAAATCAATGCAAATGTCCCTGCTGACTTCTGTCTCATAATATTTCCAAAAGGGAAATTAAGAAAACCTTGCCTACTTTACCCTATTTCCAATATTATTCATTTTTTTATGTTATTAAGTTTTTTTTTATGATCCATCAATTCTGTAAATTCTGGAACAGTCTTTTATTTATACTCTAAATTCAGTGTTATGGAGACTCGGGAGCACGTACAGCAGTGAAGATTATAGACTAATGATGATATAATTTTAATGTTATTTTTATTTTATTCCAAATTATGGAGTATTTTTCAGTTTCAAGTCTCCTTGAAAAAGCATAATTAATGTAAAAAATGCCTGTCCAGCTTCAGTCTCCCTGGGATTTCTAATTAAAAAGCTGACTCATGGACTACACTGGTGCATTTACAGTAAGACAAATCAAGAGTAATTCAATTGGTACTGATTTACATTCTTCAAGTTTGGAATGGTGTATGTGAGAACAAAAACTTACCCAAATCCCTAATGCACTTTGATTTATATAAGCCATGCCACACATTTATAGATCTCTTTCTAAGTCATTTAAGAGATATGATATTGCAACAGCATGATTTCCCTACACAAGCCATAAATGTTCTTAAATTGACTTTGTGGAATGTATCTGAGCCAAATAGGAAAGAATAAACCATTCTGAACCCAGGTGTGATGCAGTTAAAAGTTAGAAGGACATCATGAGTGACCAGACTGAGGGAATGCTACATGAAGGCACCTTTTTTACAGCTAAAGGCTTTCCCCAAGCACCTCTGCACCCTTACCCAAGCTGCCATGGGACTGCTGTCCCACAGCCTCTCTGGAAGTGTTTTCCTCTGTTGTTCTCCTGCTGCAGTGCTCCTGCCATTTCCCATATGTTGTGATTCTTATTTTTGTTCAGCATCTGCTGATATGGGAAGTACTTGCCACAGCAAGAAAATCATCCCTTTCTTTGTAGCGGTGTGTTTTCTATTTTTATTTATTGTAATATTAATTTGTTCTGTAATGGTTTAGTCTGTTTTCCCTATCCCTTCCTCCTGATTTCCCCCGCACTTGTTTGTGCAGCAGCTGTGCTTGTCAATCCCTCTCCCCTCTTTCCAGAAAGCTCGGGAGAAGTTGGTCCCTGATTGGAACAGGCTGGGAAATCCCCCACCCCTCGTTTCCATTCGCTGTCTGTGTGCCATCCCCACTCCCCTGATTGGTTTTCCTCTTGTGTCCCCCCCTCTCTGGTCCCTTATAAGCCATAACCCCTCCCCTCGCAGGGGACTTGTGGCTCGCCTGCATGCAGAGCAGGTGACAATAAACCATCTTGCCACGAAGTCTCCTTCTTCTTACCTTCATCATAGCCTCACTGACAGCTCTCGTGTAGCTCTGACCCACTGGGGGGTGGTGGCCAGTCTGCCTGCTACTGCCTAACCGAGTCTGAAACGATTCCCAGCCAGGGCAGCCAGGAATAGCTGGAAGCCACTTTCCAGCAGGCCAGGAATCATTCCACTTCTTTACCTCCTTTTCCTCTGTTTTGGTTGTAGTTTTTGAGTTACTTTAGGGACCCCAATAACACAGAAGCATTAAGCTTAGCAGTCATACAGAACTTAGCCTCTGTTACCAATCAAAATTAGCTTCAGCATCACAAACAGGATCAAACAATGGGGCCTCAAATGGGTCCTGGTGAAAAATATACTGTTACTCTGGCAAAATGTTACAGGGGGCAGCCACTACACTGAACAGGAACCCAGGGGAGGATACTGATCTGGGAACCTTAATTGTTTCTCATCATCTTTCTTTCTCTTTTTCTCTGCTCTTGATTTTTATTTTCTCTAGAAGTAAATTTCAGTCTTAGAACTTATAAACTATACCAGGTCCAGAGCCTCCCAAGAAATCTTCATGAGTATGAACTTGTCTCAGCATTGTTTGTGTAAAAGTCCCTATAAATCAGAGATTGAAAACAACAGCCTACACAGTAACACCATGCCTATGCTAAGCAACTCAGAAGCTTCTGGGACTGTTTCCGGGCCTTGAGGCTTACTGTCAGGACTGATCTCTTCCATGTAGCCTCTTCCACACAATCAGTGTCACTACATCTGGCCTTCCTGCTGGGAACAGCCCTGGTGTGAGCTAACAGTGGCTCAGACACCCTTTAGTCCATCAGGCAGTGCTTCAGCTCTCCACACACTGGGCATCAAGGAGTCACTTCAGTCCTACAAATGCATCTGGTGCCAGTTGAGCTGCTCATATAGTCTGAGACAACCCCATGGGGCAGCAGAGATCACAGAGGGCTGTGCTAGACACCATCCTGAATCAGGAAGGGCACCTCCAAGCTTCTCAAATGGCACCAGATGCTTCTGTGTGCAATAGAACTGGACACTTGCTGCTGTCAAGAGTAATTCTTTCGTTTTCGCCCAGTGTTCTCCAGACCTGCATGCACCAGGGGCTTAGAAACCTGTGCTGGGACTCAGTTACCAACACTGACAGCCAGTGGGAGGCTTGTTTTGTTGTGGGATATCCAGGAGACTTTCCCGTCAGATAACTAGATGTACATGTGTACAGGCAAACACTTAAATTGAAATGCTTTAATATTGATTTGAATCCTGCCTTTGGGCACCATGATGATGAGTGACTGCAAAAGCCTTTAAATATAGTGAGTGTTTTCTGGGCATTTTGGGTGATAAGATGTTACTCTGCATGAGCAATACCAGTATAAGTGGCTCCTACATTCAAATAAAACAGAAGAAAGCAAAGCAAAACAAAATAAAACAAAACAAAGATTTTGTACATTATTCAACAAACTGAAGTTAGATAAAATCTGGCTGTGATAGACTTCCATCTTCTTTGATATTTCATCCCATGTACTAGCTTCACACTATGAGCACATGAATAAAGATATTGCAGACTAAACAAAACATGAAGAGATTAAAAAAAAATCTTTATCTGGAGGGTTTCTTCCATTAAGCTTTGCTGCTAAATTCTAATAATCTTTCTCATATTACAACCCATATCTAGGGATATTATTGCACACCTTAGAAACCCAACCATATAGCTGATAGCAGATCAATAATTTCATAATTACTTTTTTCCCCAGAATGTTCTAATGGCTTAGCATTAGGAGTAAACTGCACACATGCATACTTGCTTTCACCATGTTTTTCATTTACCAAGATGGATGTCAGAGCATTTTTATTGTGCTCTCATATGCAAGGTTGCTGAAAGAAATTGAAAGATGAAGGAAGAGGAGATCATGAGAAATGAGAAGGATTATAAAAGTCTTAGAAATAAGCCTCAATTTCATTGAAACAAGTACCTATACTGTTTGGCTTTAAGGAAGTTTTAAACCCTTATCTTAAGGATCCTTGTCACTGCAAAATGAACTGATGCTACAATGATTCAATCCTGTGCACAATATTCCTGAGCTCCAATGCTCTGCGTTCAGTGTCTGTGTCATGCAGGGTTGAGAGATAATAGGCAGCTCCTGACAGACCAGCATCCTCTCTCAGGTGTCCTACTGAAAGTTTTCTGAACCCTCTCTTTGAGCTCTGAGCAAAAGAGAGCATGAAAGAGTAAAGAAGAGCAGAAAATGGAGAAGCTAAAAATACAAAGGGTTAGAAGCAGTGAATGTGAAACAGAGGAAACAGAAGCTTGAATAAGTTAGTGGTAATGAAATGAATACATAATATGAAGATTCTGGAAACCATTGTTTACCCCAGGAAACACAGAGGGTAATTTCACGCTAAGGAGGCTGCTGTGCTGTTAATTTTTAAGGTTATGCCTAGCTATGCTTGGTGCATCTGCAGAGCTCTGCTCAGAACTATGATACTTTACAGTTCTGCTTCAGCAGAATAGGTTACTGCTTGAGCTCCCTATTCTCAAATCAGTCACATCAATATATGTGTTTCATTCCCATTCCCATTTTATGTCCCCTGGTACCCTTTGGTGAACTCCAGTGATTATGAGGATAAGGGATTATTTGCACACTCTAGATCCAGGCAAAATAAACTGCAAAAGTTTATTTTATAGTCTGCAAATTCATTGCCTTTTGTGACTTGCATTAACTGAAACAGAGATTAGCAGTCCAGTTATTAACCTATCATATAATCTATTATATAGATAATATCTGCCTGAATAGTATCTAAAAGTTTCAGGATCATTTAGTATGTCTTTTTGTTTTTCTCTCTAGTGAAGTATTTGAGGTGTTTAGAGGTTTTCAAGAATCTCAGTAAATTAGTCATTCAAAAAAAGTTTACTGGTTCCACCAAAGGTTTAGTGATTTCTTACTGAAGTTAAAGAAGCTATTTCCATTTATCATTTTTTTCTGATTTGTAAAAATGACCATTTTCTACTGAAAGCTTGATTAGATAGAGAGCTACTTTTAATTAAGTAGATAGTTTAGAAAGTAGGTAAATAGGGAAATCTAGCAAGAAATGGAATGTGTTCTACTTACAATACATATTAGAATATTCTGTCCTAGCACTAATGCATTATGGTCTTGTTTAATTATTTCTGACAGATAGGAAAGTTTGCTGGGGAATTGTATTACTAAAAGTCAGAATCTTATTCTGAAGTGAAAGTAAAATTTTGAGTCTGAATCACAGCATTTCTCATGTCCATAACATATTCTGGAGCACAGCAAATAAGTTACTTATTTGGTTAAGATCCATCTATAACCTGTTCTTAATAACAAATGTTACCAGCTGCTCATTTTGACAAAGTACTGGAAATATGAACAAGAAGTACAAAACTGGTCAGAAATGGAAGAAAAGTTTATGCCTCTCTATTTTTTTCTCTCTCTTTTCAATTGAATTTCATTTTTTAAAACTTTTTTTATATCAGCTTTGTTTGCTTTAAAAAATAGAGAAGGAGCTGTGGAGGGAGGACTCTTGAAATGTCATCCATGTTTTGAACAGGGGAAACTGCATTTTCATTTTCAAAATCTCAGCTTTAAAATGAACATAGTCTGCTGGGTCACGTAGAAAATGTTAAAAGCAGACAAAAGAAATAACCTTAAACATTACTTAGTTCCAGTTTGTATTTGAACCTGTGCCTTGGGCTTTCATTTTATATTTAATACTGTTTCCTGGGTCTAATTGCTCCAAAGAAAGAGTGATGAAAGCTAAAGAAAGAGACTATAACAGCAAAAAAAAAAAAAAATCTACTTGTGATTATATCTATTGGTTAAATAAATCCCTCTCTGTGAAGTCTATTTGTTGTGAACTCCTAAAGAAAAGAGATGTTTCACACCCAGAACATTATTAGAGGTTACTGGTGGGTACCATCAGTGGGAGTTTAGTGCTCCTGAGCTCCTTGTCCTTCAGGAGTCTTACATTTCTCTCCAGCTTGCCATACACAGGCACAGAGTGATCCCAGGAGACTGGAGCAAGTGGCACAAGGTGAATGGCCTGGCTCCTTTCAGAATAATTCCAGGTTTCTACCCTGTCTCTGAAGGCAAAGAAACCACATGTGGTCTGTGAAGAGGTTCTCCTGCTGTTACTTGAAACACATTTTGGGAGCTACTTAAAACACATTTTATTCCCCAAATTGTTGAGGATATCTACACTTTCACATTATGCATTTGGGGCAGTGAACCCTTCTGGTTTCATGTTAAAGCAGAAATCCTGATTTATATTCCTCATCGTGCAGCTACTTTTCCACTTTTGAGCAAGTTCTGACTTTTCTTATCTCTCCATAAAAAGTATTATGACAGGAAGTTCTTGTCATCAAGACACGTTATATGGCTAATTAACTTATATTTGCAATGTCTTTTTTATGGCACTTGTATGAAAAGCCTTACATTGCTGTTGTAATGAGTTTGCTCTCTTCCTATCAACTGCAAATGAAGCAGTGGCTGTTTAATACTGAAGCATATTTCTGCTCTTAATTATGGGCTAGATTATTATCACTCTCAGCCCAGCTTGAAGGTACTCTCTTCTTTGCAATATCCATTTCTCAGGTTTGTGCTGCTAGGTTCAGCTAATTTATTTTTGTAATTGGAAAGGAAGTAAGTTTGAGGAGGCATCACTGTGCTTCATCTTGCCCATCAGGGCTGAATAGCTTGTGGTCATTTGAATGTGTTAAGTATCCTGGAGTGCAGTCAGGAAAAGCACTGTAAAATGTAAATTGCATTGCACTGAAAATGTAGCAGCTGTTAGGAAGAATGAGGAACAGGACAGAAACGAAGGTGAGCCTCAGCTCAAAGGCTGTGCTCCGTGCCATGGGCCCCTCAAACCCGGCACTAATCCATTTCTGACTCCTAGTATTTGCAACACCCTATTTCTTTCATATTATTTGGAAGTTAATTACAGGGCCCATCAGCTTTTTTGGCTCAATAATATTTCAGTGAAATGTATTTAGGCATTATGTGACTGGATGCAAGGGAGATTATCAAGAAGTCAGAGAAGTGTAATAATCAAGGGATTTCATTGTTAATAAAGAACTTGATGAAAAACAAATTAGTTAACAGTACACTGGGTTGAAATCTTGCTGATGGCAAATTTTGAACTTAATTAAAAAAACCCAAACTTGAAGACATTTAAAAGTTTTCCATAAGAGCAATATTATGCAGAAAATTTGTAAAAATGTAGGTCTCCAACTCACCCTTTTAGGTGTGCAGATGAACCTCATTGGTATATAGCATCTGAATGCTTCTGCCATGCTATTTTAAGATCTGATTCCAGAAACCATTGTGTTTGAACTTAAAAACTTGATGAATTTATTGCAATGAAATCCACATCTGTACATAGCTGCATTAAACCTACTATGCCTGTTTAGGAATCATGTTAAAGGGAACCCACAGCCTCTGCTTTGTTTGCTGAGACGAAGTGGCTGCCTGTGCTCCTGGTGTGCCATGACAGAGGCTGCTGTGCAAATTATGCAAGGTGTTCAATATGTGGCATCCCGAGGTAGGGCAGGCATGACTGGGCTGGTGCCCAGGACCATTCCCACAGCACCAACTTTCCAGTGTGGACTGAACTCGAGATCCTGCCTGAGCATTTCACAAAACAGCAGCTGGGAATCCGTGCATCATCTTGCAACTTGTAGACTATGATTCATGGCTCAAGGGGCAGGCTTTCCCTCCAAAGCACACAAGGGTCTTGTTTCCACACTGGTTTTCTCCAGAATCAAGTTTTTGTCTTGATGAGTAATGTATATTTCAGCCAACATGGTGTTTTGGGGAGAAGAGAGAAGAGCTGGTTTTGTATTCATGTTTGCATTCCCAAATGGAACAGTCACACAATAATGTTAATGCAGCATAGGAGAATTGTTTCACATTTGCTTTCCTTGTGTGTGTGCTGTGTTCATGGATTGTGTGAAGGTGTCCACTGTATGCATTCAGCATGAAGCCATGCATCAGTGCCACAGCATTTCCTCGATTCTGCCTACTAAATTTTTCAAATGAATAATATAATGCACATATATTTTGCCTCAGGAAAACAAATGCATCTTCACAAACAATAACCAAGAAGGGAAGAGTATTTTCGTCTTGATAATCCCAACCCAGAGTGCTAAAACCTCATGGATTGCGTCCTCAAAATCATAAGCATGTCTTAAAGACCATGAGAATAGGAAAATTTATAATATCCTGAGGTTTTTTTCCTATTTTTTCTTTTTTTGCTTTGAGTATTGAGATACACTAAGGGTATATATATATTTTTTTTTTAACCATGAATTCTAGAACCTTTTTTTTGAAAGAAAATATTTCCAATGCTTCTGCACATATTTCAGTCAAAAAGTCAGATTTCTATAAATGAATCATTACTTATTTTGACCTTCATAATAGGGTGGTGAAGCCAAGAGGTTTGTCATATTTTTGCAGGCAAAGAAACATGTCAACATAATAAGCAAATCAGGGTTTTGTAATGAAAACTCTTTTCAGCAAGACATGCAATTCCCTTACAGGCTCCTGAAAATACTAGTAGAGGTGAGTTCATTTCACCTAATCCAAGTTTGTTGTTTGGGATCTGTAATTGAAGAGATTCCTATCACCTAATTCTTTTGTCTTGTAGGTGTGTAACCTAAATAATCTGCTAAGGCTCCTCTTAGGGTTAATGGAGAGCGACAGGAACCTCCGACTGCAATTCATTCCGTCTGTCATAGGCGCTTGTCCTGGGAAGAGCCAGTGTCCACAGCATCCCCTGATTTTCAAGAAGTTTGGGACAAATCATTCCCACCTGTATTTTCAGACAGCTGAGGTCAGTTTTGCTGGATCTCATTACAAATCCTTTTCCTAGCACCACTGCCCCCTGTGTGAGCTGGGCTCACAGTGAGACCGTGAACCAAAACCTAAAGGCCATGTACCAACCTGGTTCTTGGTAGTTAAAAACGGATGCAAACTTTTGTGCTTCTGTGCATTTGACAGCTTATGAAACAATTTAGTTTGTAATACATTTGCTTAAATGAAAACCTGATTAATTCTACTGTACTGACTTATTAGAACTAATAGGTTTTGTTACATGTGTTGCAATTTAAGCATTGTTAATTATTCAGAGCTGAATATCACAAAACATTTGTCATGAATATTTGCACACATTTTAAACAAAATTGTCCTTGGCAGTGTTTGCAACAGTTAAATATTTGATTTTCATGTATATTTGGGTGAGACAATTTTCTTTTCACGAATATCAGCAGAAAGTGAATCTCACATGGTAATCCACACAAATATTTATTTAAGAGAATACTTCTACCTGCAATATACTTGCCAGCATTTTTGAGAATCACCAAGGTGAATGGTCATGCAACCACCAAAGCAATTGGAAGTGTTCTAGTAACTTCTGCAGATGTCACCAGGGAGAAGATGGTAATGACAGCCATTGGGTAGCATCACATTCCATTGAAAAATGCACCTAACTTACATTACTCTAACTTCAACTATAATTACATGGTCAAATAATTCATGTTTCCTGCTTGCTTTGAGAACCTGTTGCCTCCTACACATAAACCAGTTGAATATCCTTTCACCTGAACTTGTTACTTTCCAAGAGGACCCAAGGTCAATCTGGGGACGGGAAGCCCCAAAGACAATTTCATATAAACAAATGTGGTTGTGGAGGACACAGTTCTCAAGTGTAGCAAGAAAGGTGTCACAGCTCCAAATCACTTTTCAGAGTGCAAAGCACATACCATTATCCTGCTGATACTAAAACACCATTTCTTGTGACCCAGCCTCCATGTCATTTCAGTCATTTTGAATTAGGAAAAAATCACAAAGATAATCTGATGTTCTAGGGCCAAGTGCTCAAGTGTGTGAAAGCAGACTCTTTGTGCTAAAGTGGGTAGTCTTGAGGAGGGTGGGCACGATACATCCTGGCACCAAACTACAATGTTCTTCAGAGACGTGAATGGGACTATTACTCCTCATTTTCAACAAAGGGATTGCAGGCACTTGCATCATTACTAGCTAAGGATAGGTGAGATATTTGCCTTGGATGACATATCTCTGTTTCTGCCTTTTCAGGAGAGGGAAAACCGCTAGGAAGAAGATCAGGCCAGTGGGATGAACCAGCAGCTGTTGAGTGAGGAATGCACTGGCAGTTTCTCAGGACTAAAGAGAGCTGGTGCGTGAATCCAACGCCTGCTGCTCTTTGAGCTACTGCCTGGACCAATAAACCTCCTGTTAAAATGAGCCTGCTGTGACTGTTTTGTTGGTATTTTTAATTTAAACAATAGCTAATTAAATATGAAAGCAATTAGTATTTCTGTTCAAACAGCTGTCATGTAATGTCTCGTGCTGCAGTTATGATTTCTTAGCAGCCCTGCAAATGGTTTAGAAGCAAAGACTTTTGGGGAGTGGAAGGGGAAATAGAGCAATATTTGCTATGGGCATTGAAAACCACTGGCAGGTGCATTTAGCTTTTGCTACGTCAATTTACAAGCATGTGTGTCCCGGTTTGGAACAGATTAGGGGGAGAACCCCTAAAACAAACCTCCCCCACCCCCTCCCCCACTCCCAGACCTGGGTTCGGGAGGGAAGAAAAACTCCTTGGAGGGAAAGTGGAAAAACCTATTTTATTAACAACACTCCCCACACAAAAGGAAAAAAAAGAAGGAAACTGTGTGAGGAGAGGCGCTGATCTTCTCTGTCGAGCTCCAGAAATCCCGAACTTTCCTCAGGTCAGGTCAGTCCAGAGCCGGTCCTAATCTTCGGGAAGGGGAAAGAAGAAAGAAAGAAAAAACGAGCCGAAAGTAGCAAGAAAAATAGCAAAAAGCAAAAAAGCACGCCTAGCAGAGCAAGCCGAGCCAAAAGTGAAAGTAAAAAAGCCCGCAGCCGTTTGCCCCCCACCCCAGCAAGGGCCCGCCCATCAGCCGCAGTCCTCGCCAAAGGGGAAGAGAAAACAACTGCCAAGACACAATATAGCCCGACGATGTAGGATATAGAGTAGGAGTCGTCTGCCAACCCAGGACATTCCACCCCTTATCCTACATCGTGGACACACAATAAAACTTCATTCCACTTACTCAGACTTCCAACACTTACACATTTCCATCCGTCCTACTTGCTCCGATCCTTGACACTTTCAAGTTTCTTTCTGTTCCATATCTGACTGATTTAACGCACATATGAATCTTACCCCACATTCAGATCTCCCTGAGGTACACATCGTATTGTTCCATCTTCCTGCATTATCCACCATGTATAGCCCGGTCCTTGAGCAGAGACAACTCCACGGATGGGTTTGCCTGTACTCGAGGCAGGGTTGATCCATACTGTCTTTCCCAACAAACCTCTAACATGGGCCACTGGGGCTTTATCTCCATCTACTATGTTAAGGAGCTGAGACTGAGCAGGGCCCGCTCGGTTGGTGGAACCTCGGGTGTTAACTAACCAGGTGGCCTTTGCTAGGTGCTGCTCCCAGTTTTTTAGGGATCCCCCACCCAATGCTTTCAGGGTGGTTTTTAACAACCCATTGTATCTCTCTACTTTACCTGCAGCTGGTGCATGGTATGGGATGTGATATACCCACTCAATGCCATGTTCCCTAGCCCAGGCTTTAATAAGATTATTTTGAAATGAGTCCCATTGTCTGACTCAATTCTCTCGGGAGTACCGTGCCTCCAAAGGACCTGCTTTTCAAGGCCCAGGATGGTGTTGCGGGCTGTAGCATGGGACACAGGGTAGGTTTCCAACCATCCCGTGGTGGCTTCTACCATAGTCAGCACATGGCGCTTGCCCTGGCGGGTTTGAGGCAGTGTGATATAATCAATCTGCCAGGCCTCCCCATACTTGTACTTAGACCACCGCCCCCCATACCAGAGGGGCTTCATCCGTTTGGCTTGCTTAATGGCAGCGCACGTCTCACAGTCTCGGATAACTTGAGAGATGCTGTCCATGGTGAGATCCACCCCTCGGTCTCGTGCCCACTTGTAGGTGGCATCTCGACCTTGGTGACCTGAGGCATCATGGGCCCATCGTGCTAAAAACAACTCTCCCTTGTGTTCCCAATCTAAATCAATCTTTGCTACCTCTATTTTTGCTGTCCGATCTACTGCTCGTTGTTTTGATGCTCCTCACTAGCTCTGCTCTTGGGGACATGGGCATCTACGTGGCGGACTTTCACAGGTAGTCTTCCTACCCTGGTAGCAATGTCCTTCCACTCCTCAGCAGCCCAGATTGGTTTCCCTCCACGCTGCCAATTAGCCTCCTTCCACCTCTTCAGCCATCCCCACAGAGCATTGGCTACCATCCATGAATCGGTATAGAGGTAGAGCCTTGGCCACCCCTCTCTCTCAGCAATATCTAGGGCAGTTGAATGGCTTTGAGTTCAGCAAATTGACTGGATCCACCCTCCTTCAGTGACCTCTGCGACCTGTCGTGTGGGGCTCCATACAGCTGCTTTCCATCTCCGACTCATCCCTATGACACGGCAGGAACCGTCGGTGAATAAAGCGTAACGTGCTTCCTCTGCCGGCAGCTGGTTGTATGGCGGAGCTTCTTCAACCCGAGTCACTGGTTCTTGTTCTTCATCTGCAACGCTGAAACTTTCACCTTCGGGCCAGTTTGTAATTATTTCCACAATTCCAGGGCGGTTCAGTTTCCCAACTCGGGCGCGTTATGTAATGAGGGCCATCCACTTGCTCCAGGCAGCACTGGCAGCATGGTGGGTGGAGGGAACCTCTCCTCTAAACATCCACCCTAGCACCGGTAGTCAGGGTGCCAGGAGGAGTTGGGCTTCCGTACCAATCACCTCCGAAGCAGCTTGGATTCCCTCATAGGCGGCCAAGATTTCCTTTTCCGTTGGGGTGTAATTATCTTCAGACCCCCTGTAGCTCCGACTCCAGAATCCCAGTGGTCGGCCTCGGGTCTCACCAGGTACCTTTTGCCAAAGGCTCCAGGACAGACCCTGGCTCCCGGCCGCAGAGTAGAGTACGTTCTTTACGTCTGGTCCCGTCCTGACTGGGCCGAGGGCTACCGCATGAGCGATCTCCTGTTTGATCTGGGTGAAAGCTTGTTGCTGCTCAGGGCCCCAATAGAAGTCATTTTTCTTACGGGTAACGAGATAAAGGGGGCTCACAATCTGACTGTACTGTGGAATATGCATCCTCCAGAAACCTATGGCACCCAGAAAGCTTGTGTTTCTTTTTTATTCGTTGGGGGGGGACATAGCTGTGATTTTATTAATGACATCTGTAGGAATCTGACGCCGTCCATCCTGCCATTTCACTCCTAGAAACTGGATCTCCCGAGCAGGTCCCTTAACTTTACTTTTCTTAACTGCAAAGCCGGCTTCCAGGAGAATTTGGATGATTTTCTCCCCTTTCTCGAACACTTCTGCTGCTGTGTCTCCCCACACAATGATATCATCAATATATTGTAGATGTTCGGGAGCCTTATCCTTTTCTAATGTGGCTTGAATCAGTCCGTGGCAGATAGTAGGACTGTGCTTCCACCCCTGGGGCAGTCGGTTCCAGGTGTACTGCACTCCCCTCCATGTAAAGGCAAACTGAGGCCTGCATTCTGCTGCCAAAGGAATGGAGAAAAATGCATTTGCAATGTCAATTGTGGCATACCATTTTGCTGCTTGGACTCCAGCTCATACTGGAGTTCCAGCATGTCTGGCACCGCAGCATCAGTGGTGGTGTCACCTCATTCAATGCACGGTAGTCCACAGTTAATCTCCATTCTCCTTCAGATTTACGCACAGGCCAGATGGGACTGTTAAAGGGTGAGTGGGTTTTACTAACCACCCCTTGGCTCTCCAACTCTCGAATCATCTTATGGATGGGAATCACAGCATCTCGAGTTGTTCTATACTGTCGGCGATGCACTATAGAAGTGGCAATTGGTACCCGTTGCTCTTGTACTTTCAAGAGTCCTACTGCAGATGGATTCTCAGACAGTCCAGGCAAGGTGTTCAATGGCCAGATGGCCCTCATTCACTACAGCCGCTATCCCGAACGCCCACCTGAGTCCTTTTGGGTCTTTGAAATACCCACTTCGGAGGTAAACTATGCCCAAAATGCATGGGGCCTTTGGGCCAGTCACAATAGGGTGTTTCTTCCACTCCTTTCCAGTCAGGCTCACCTCTGCTTCCACCAAAGTAAAATCTTGTGATCCCCCTGTCACGCCAGCAATAGAGACGGATTCTGCCCCTACATGTCTTGATGGCATTAATGTGCACTGCGCACCAGTATCGACCAAGGCCTCATAGTCTTGTGGTTCAGATGTGCCAGGCCAACGAATCCACACAGTCCAAAAAACGCGGTTCTCCCTAGCCTCTGCCTGGCCAGAGGCAGGGCCCCTCTAAGCCCGGTTATCTTTCTTTTCTTGAGCATATGTCTTAGAGGTGCCTTCAAGGGGGTCATCATCACACCTGGCAGTTTGGCTACGGGCAACTGGAGCCGCTTCCCTTTTGGTGGAACTCCCTCTCTGAGTCTTGCCTTCCTTTAATTCACGCACCCGTCTTGCCAGGGCAGCTGTAGGTTTCCCATCCCATCTGTTCATATTTTCTCCGCAATCCTGCAGGAAGAACCACAGCTCAGCACGTGGAGTGTACCCTCTCTCCCTACCCGGGGAGCGTCTACGTTGGGTACCAGAACCTCTGATCTGTACTGCTGAGATTTGGAGAAGGTCCTCTCTAATCTCCTCCCTAAGTTTCTTATGGTTCTCATCTATCTTATCCTCCAATTTCTGTAGGCGTGTCTCCACAGCTGCGATTCTGGCATGTGTTGGGCCATGCACAGCATCTGCATACGCTCGGAGCTTCTTTGCCATGTCCAGCACAGTCTCCTCCATGTCCTCCCGCTTCATTACTGCTAAAGCAGGGCATATTCAGATGGCCCAAGTCGTATAAGTTTCCTCCACATCACAGACGTACATGGTATCAAGTCTGGGTAGCTGCTGATTCAAGCTCAGGTTCCAGTGTAGCTGCTGGCTTCATAACTGGGGTGTTGGCTGCAGCCTGAGTGACTGGGGTGGCTGTTGAGTTGTATTCCCCCCCCTCTGCCTCTGTCTGCTGCCCTATAGTACCTAGCAGCGTGCGATAAGCATATGCCAGAGCCCAGCTTACGACAGCAATCCTTTCCCCTTAGAGCCATCCTGGTATCTCTCTTTCAGGTATTTCCCCAGCTCCACTGGATTCTGAATTTGTTCCTGTGGAAAACCCACACTACAGGGTCAGAGAATTCCCTGAGGAGTTGGCCCATATTCTCCCATTCTCCACACCACTCAGGATTTCCTCTGCCTGGGTCAGGAGTTTCATCAGCCCCTCTAGAAATCTCAGCCCATATTCTAGAGAAGCTGCGGACTGTATAGAGGAGGCTTACCAAATTAAATACCAGAAAGATGGTCTCTTTAACAGTCAGGGGAGACTGAACATCTCCTAACCACTCAAAAGAAAACAAAGAAAGCAGAGGCCGAACAAACCCTGCCCCTGCTTCCCCCCCAGCAAACTGAGTACACAACCACAAGATTGAACCATAGATTATGGGAGTAGATTCGAGCATCTTAACTACCCTCCTATAAAACATCACCACCAAGCCCAGTCCAATAAATATTCTGGTTAGTACCCCACGGCTACACAAAATACGTATTAGGAACAGTACCAGAGCTATTTCTGGGTGAGGAAGTAACCTAGGCACCACAAAGGTATTAAGATTTCAAGAAACCCCAGGGACCAGAAATATTGGCAGACTTTCATCCCGTATAACATCATAAGTCCAGAGAAACCCATCCTAGCACACCCACGAAACAATTAGCACCACCAATACTATTATTAAGGTTTTTCCACTTTTCTCTGGCCTCGTTTCCCGGCCAACGCCCAAGAAATGTCCCGGTTTGGAACAGATTAGGGGGAGAACCCCTAAAACAAACCTCCACCACCCTCCCCCACTCCCAGACCTGGGTTTGGGAGGGAAGAAAAACTCCTTGGAGGGAAAGTGGAAAAACCTATTTTATTAACAACACTCCCCACACAAAGGAAAAAAAAGAAGGAAACAGATACTGTGCAGGGAGAGGCGCTGATCTTCTGTGTCGAGCTCTAGGAATTCCCGAACTTTCCTCAGGTCAGGTCAGGTCAGTCCAGAGCCGGTCCTAATCTTCGGGAAGGGGAAAGAAAAAGGAAGAGGAAGGAAAAAAACAAGCAGAGAATAGCGAAAAAATAGCGAGCAAGCAGCAAGCACGCCAAGCAGAGCAAGCCAAGCCAAAAGTGAAAGTAAAAAAGCCCGCAGCCGTTTCCCCCCCCCCCCCCAGCAAGGGCTCGCCTATCAGCCGCAGTCCTCGCCGGAGGGGAAGAGAAAAAACTGCCAGGACACAATATAGCCCCACGATGTAGGATATAGAGTAGGAGTCGCCTGCCAACCCAGGACTCAGTAACAGCTTTTTCCTCTCCATACCACTGGAGGTTCTCGATTGCAGCATTAAGACAAGCTCCAAGAACGGAACAAATTATAGCTTTGTCTTTGCCAAATCTAAATTTAGTTTCTTGTTGTAATGAGCAAATCCTAATGATAACACTTCCTGGATTAAACCAATTGTCTTGAGCCCAAACATCTCTACAGTTGAGGTTTGGCATTATATTTTGCTAACAAGCTATAAAATGCATTTTTACTACTTTTATCCTTTTTTTGTTGTTGTTGTTGTTGTTGGGGGGCGGAATCAAACTACCACCAGGGAAGGTAATGCTTGAATTAACACAAACACACACGGCTCATCGCATCTCCCCCCCCTCCTTCCCTCAGTGGAAAGCACTGAAATGCTTCCTGGACAGGCACTCTGCAAAACAGTTTACACACACAATAAAAAACTCTTTTGCACTAAGAGAACCTTTTATTGAATCTCTGAAGACAGAAAGCTCAATAGAGTGTGAGGTCGCTTTTTCACTCAGGGTATGTGCAGTGTGCAGGAAATCTCAACACCTCCCTTGCTTTCTAACAACACCCATTAAATTCAGAATGGTGTGCTAGGTGCAGCTGGAGTGTAGATCCTTCCCCTGTTACAGACTACAGAAAACCCTTGCAGACCCTCTGTCAAATCAGATTCCGTGTCCGTGACACCAATTAATATTACAACCCGCTCAATAGCTGAGTTCGTAGTGGTCTCAGAGTACAAAGGAGGCAAAGAGAATACTGTTTAACCAAGAAAATCAATGCACTTTTATTAATGTGCCCACAAAACTGATATGCAATAATGAGAGAAAGGAACAGAGAGGAAAGAAAACTATATGGAAAAAAAAAAGAGAGAGAGAGAGAGAGAAAGGGGGGGATATGTACCGCAGAAAAGATGGAGTCCTCGCAGCTGTCCAATAAGTTGCCTTTGCAATTCTTGTGGCGTTTTGGCCAATAGATCGACGCCGCAAGCCTCGTGGCGTAGCTGATAGATACCGTCTTCTGTGGGGAGGTCCTCGAAGGGGGTCTCCTTCGGGGCCGAATATATAGTTCTTTCCAAGGCAAGAGGCAATCAGCCAGAGTGGGGGAGAAATCTCCTGATGGAGTCAAGGCCCAATGCACAATGGAGCGGGGGGGGGGAGGCAGGGCAAGCTGGCCTCTTCGATCCAGGTACAGGTGGTTCAGCTGACAGGAGGCAGTGTACTGTGGCCCCA
Organism: Acrocephalus scirpaceus scirpaceus; assembly: GCA_910950805.1. Taxonomy (NCBI): domain Eukaryota; kingdom Metazoa; phylum Chordata; class Aves; order Passeriformes; family Sylviidae; genus Acrocephalus; species Acrocephalus scirpaceus. The sequence goes on along the minus strand of CAJVGK010000019.1, from coordinate 538,382 downwards.
TTGTTCAAACAGGATGCAAAATCCGGCTCCAAAGCACGAGTCACATTCCCAAGTAAACACCTGAGTGGATATAGTTCCGGCCAGCTTTTAGGGTCCAAGCCCCCCATTCCCCCAAAGTTATTTTTCCACGACAAAAACGTGAGACATATTGCAGATTTTCAGGCCGACTCTTACGCCACCCCGTGGCTCACGATTGTCGCCAGGAGAGCTCTGGCAGCAGGGTTCATAGTGTTGTCGTGATGTCTTCAGGACTCCATACTCAGGTCATCTCTCGTTGGCAGCATATCCCATAAAAGTCGAGGACAGGACAGAAGGAAAGCAAAAAAAAAAAAAAAAAAAGAAAGAGAAATAAAAGAAAAAGAACAAAAAGGTGGACACTAATAATTAATCTCACAATTATAACAATTATAATTAATTCAATTTATTAAAACAAACATTATAACAATTGTAGTAATTCAAAATTCTCACAATTTAAACTCAATTAATTAAAACAAATAGCATTATTAATTCAATTGATTAAAACAACATCAATAAAATTAAATCAAAATTCAAACAACTTTAAAACAAAATTTTAACTAATTAAAACAAAATCAAAATACTAAATAAGGTTAAAATCAGAATCTTTTTTTTAACTAAAATATTCTTTATAATTGTGGTTATGGCTTACGTACAGGTACGTCTTGTGTCAACATCTCTGAGTATGTCTATGGGAGCGGGTACATAAACTAAATTGTGTGCATTTCTTGACAGAAGTTAATCGCCTTATCTGTTTCATCACTCTCCAATTCATGAAAATAAGATTGCCGATAAAACAAAGCCAATCAAAACTAAAATGAAAAGAATAATGATGGGATGACACAGTTTATTCAAAATACTGGTGGCAGTAGGGGTCCATCCAAAAAGAGTGTCCCACCATTTGTGTTCGGTGTCTGTCTTTACCCTCTCCAAGACACGATGAATTTCTTTCACATTGTGATGGACAGTTACTAAAGTTTTCTGTCCGTTCCTTTTGATCTACAATTGCTTCACCAGAGTGAGGTTCATACCTATAATGGTAGGCCATAACCTATGAATCAGTGTATAATTAGATTGTAAAAGGTGATAGGAAGTAACTGGAGCTAAATAAGAAAAAACACAACCTGTAATTTTGGTAAAATTGCAAACACAAAAATTTGAATATTTTTTGGTGTCTAATATTACATTCTCTACAACTACTTCCTCACAAATAGTCCTAAAACATGCACATCCATTGCCTATATACACAAGCACTGTCTCAGAAGCTTCATTCGGGTGTATTTCAAAATGACAGATATTCTGCTCTGTCTAAACAAATATCCTGAGCTACAATTGCGTTACTTTCACAGATAAACCCTTGTTGTTCCCGAACAATGCAAGATTCTAAATTAATAGTTTGCCATTTATCACCAACTTGGCGGGCCCATTCTTTATGCTCAGAGGGATAGAACGTTGCTCCGTCGTGGTTCAGTCCTAATGCAAGGATAGGGAAGATTGAATACACTGAAGCATTGCTGATGGTTAACACAAAGGCTGTAGCTGTGTTTGTGACAGAGTTGTAAGTGAAATTTACCAAGTTCCACCATGCCTGAAATTCCTTTTCAAAATCATTTGCATTGTCCCAAATGATTTTCTGAATCTCAGAAGGGAAGATGCCTTCTTCATCTTCTCTTATAATTGAAGCAGCAATGGATTGTATCCACAATTGGGCCTGGATGCAGCTGAGAGCCAAAGAGACATTGCTTTGTGCAGCATCAAGTGTATCAATTATTAGTCTGTGATCATTCACATTTATTTTTTCCCAATCTGGTAATATGTTTGACAATAGCCACTGAGTCGTTCCTAAGGCCAATAAGGACGACTGTAAAAGATACTGTAATTTGGTCAAATCTCTAGCTGAAGCAGCTAGTTTGTTAATCAATACCTCTGAATCGATACTGTTCAGGATACCCAATCCAGTACCAATAGCACCTGCAATGTCTCTTGGTATGAGTCTCTTAGGAGGGCTACGTTTTCGCAACCACGTCGTCCAACCTTCAAAAGAAGTTTGCAAAAAAGGTGAACAAGCAGGCTGAATTTCTGAAACGTTACTTTGCATTAACAATTTAACCTTTTTTAAAGACCATGTAGGGTTAAATAGTATTTGCTGTTGACCTGTTTTCCTAATTATGTATGGTCTGATTTCAAAGATTCTTAGGCTTAGTACAATCGGTGGTTGGGTTGGAGTGCTAGTGATGGGTAAGACTAAGGCATTTATTTTGAATTTAAATGAGAGTCCTTCATCACCTTTGGCCCAGAGACAGATTATCTCTACAGTTTGTATTAATGTGAAGTTGTGCCAACAATCCTGCACGCTAGGGGGCGTACAAACCTTTTTATACTCATTTGCCCTGATTGACATTACCTTTTCATAGGGAGTTCCATTAATCATTCGACATCCTATATCAAGTTTTTCTCCTACTGTCCCTTGCAATTGCCAAATTTCATCTCTGTACTCCCATTCTCGCTTTGGGTATATCTGATTATCATGCATCACTACAGTTAATAAGTTCAGACCATCCACATTTCCCATAGATCCTGTGAAGTGGATAAAAGCTTGGGACCAAGGCCATTCAATTTGTATAAGCTAGGGGTGATGTCAATCTTCCGAGAAGTGACAGAAAGGTTAGAGACATTCTTAGTCTCTTCAAGTTGAGGTGTGTTAGAATGGCTAGGGGTGTTTCCAGTCCCTTCTGGTTTTTGTGTGGTAATTAAGTGGTTAGAGGTGTTCTCAGTCTTATCTACTATTTGGTGTGTGGTTAGCTAGAGGTGCTTTTAATCCCTTCTTCCCTTTGGGGTTTGGTTAGGTGATCAATTTTTTCTATCATTTGAGATGTGATCAGATAAATGGGAGTGTTCTTTGTCTCTTTTACCATTTGTGGGGTGACTGCTGTGCTTGTTATAGGCTTTCTTGCAACATTTATTTTAAATTTATAAGCTAAGCCTCTCAGACCTGACTGGTTTGCTGAGTTATTGTGCCAGTTACAGGTCACTTCAGTGGGTTTGGTTAAGGTAAAATTATGCCAGCAGTCTAAGGGCTCATTTTTACATTCTTTAGTAACAACAGCATTGTGGGTCTTGGTATCCTGAGTGTGACAACAACATAATCTAAAAGAGGCATATTTAATACGCTTCCATTTCATTGAAGGACAAAATTTTGCTGTAAGATTGGGGTATAAGGTGCTCTCCCCATCTAGTTCTGGGAAATTCCCAGCAATCATGATAGTGGAAGCTTCAGCAGAGATCCTTCTACCTTTCTGCATGTCACCTGAATCACTTCACCTGCAGTTCCACTCAAGGTGTACATATGAGTGTTCTTATCCCATTTCCATTCACCTGGACGATATGGCTCAGAATTATACAATACTACCGTTGCTAAGGTTGGGCGGCGTTCTCTGGGGTTGGGATAGGATCCCATAACAATAGTGTGCCAGATGATAGCTTCAGACCATGGCCAGTCAGCTGGCTTCTGGCCATGGAGTTGCAGTAAGGTGCAGAAAAAGATTACAAGCTTTACCATGGTCCACCGGGGGTCATCTGTGAAAAAAGTAAACACAACAAAGATCTGCCACAGAGGGGCAGAAGATTAAAATGAAGGAATTATCCAGCATGTGCTGATTCGGTATTCTTTTCCCAGAGCATCAGATGCTACCCACGCATATTTGTTCAGGGGGGTTTCCAGGACAAGTGGTATTTCTCCCACTAAAGGTAGGTCAACAAGAACAGGTTGGCCAGGATAGTGATTTGGGTTCTTTGAATCATCTGGTCCCTGTAAGACAGGGATTATACTTGGAGGTGTCGGGCAAAAAGCAGTGATTTTGGGACAGCCGTTTACTCCCCATCTGTCATTCACACCCTTCACAGCTTCCCATAATGGAAGATCCCTATTCCCCTCATGTGGTTTAAGAAGTCTTTTCAAGAGACCGTTTTTTCTCTCTACTATTCCATTAGCCTGAGGGGAGTAGGGTGTATGAAAAACCCATTTGATCCCTTCACTTCTTGCCCAATCTTGTACTATTTTAGCAGTAAAGTGAGACCCATTGTCAGACTGAATTTCTTGTGGTTTCAGAAAAATTCCAAACCATACTTGAAGTGCTTTGACAGTATTATCTCCAGTGGCTCTTTTAAAAGCAGAAGCTTGAACTAGACCAGATATTATTTCTACCCCTACTAACACAAATTATTTACCTCCAGATTTTTTGAAAGGACCGATGTAATCTATTTGCCATGCATCCCATAGGCCTTTTCCCTTTCTTAAATGCAGAGGGTCATCTTCCAGGGGGTGTCTTTCTAATCGCTTGCGACACTGCTCGCAAGCTGATATGCATGTTCTACACTTTTCTCTGGTAACAGGCCAACTGCGAGCAATAGCTTCCCTGTATAAATCTTTTGCACCTGTGTGATGTCTTTTTACATGCAACCACTCTAATAGGCGCTCCCAATCTTCTGTAATTTCTTCCTTTTTCAGGGGACTTAGCCTGGCTAATTCATCAACTTTGTTATTCCATTCTCCTGCTGGATTACTATCTGTTTGGTGGGAAGCAACCCAGCCTACAGCAAAATCTCCTTGACTAGCAATTTGTAAAATTTCCTGCCACTTTTCTTTTTGCCACACAGGGACCCTATTGACTTGCCAGTCATTCTGTTGCCAAAAGGGCAGCCACTCTGTACAACCTTTAAACACAGCATAGGAATCGGTGTAAATACAGACAGGAGAAGAATTGCCTGCTTCCTTTTTAAAAACACTCCAAACAGCTGTCAGCTCGCTAACTTGTGCACTGCCTTCTCCTTCATTAATAATTTTTTCACCTGAGGAAATATGCAGCGCGACAGATTTGTATATCCATGTTTTCCCCTCCCTCTTAGCTGAAGCATCTGTAAACCAAGAATTTGCCGACTCAGGAGAATAAGGAGGGGCTACTCTGAGTATTGAAGCTGGTTTCTCTTGGCTGCTATTCAAGTTTTCTGTTTCTTGTATGGCTGGGTGTTTTATAGCACCTTCACTTACAGAGAAAGTATTACAGTAATATTCTATTTGGGCATACCATTTCCTAACTGAGGCCCTCTGAGCCACCCCGTCGGGGGGGGGTTCCAGCAGTGACAGTTTTAATGACTTTAAAAGGGACTCTCAGGACAATGGGTTGCTGCTGAGTGATCTTTTCTACTTCCACTAAAGCTAGGCAGACAACAAAAAGCCCCTTCTCCCAGATGGTATACCTTTTTTCAGCATCCTTAAAGCCACGAGAATAGAAACCAATGGGTCTGGTAGGGCCCTCAGGGCCTCGTTGCCATATATGTACTGACAATCCTGAAATGGCAAAACCCCATTCTACCTGGAAAGGATCTGTGGGGTGAATAGGGCCTAATGCCTGGTATGCTGTGGCTTCAAAAATCAATAATTTTAATGCTTCTTCTTGAAAATCTTCCCATTCCCATTTAACCCCCTTCCTTAGCAAGTTGTAAAGGGGTCTGGCAATGATAGAGAAATCTGGGATATGTTTTCTCCAAAACACCAGTAATCCTAAGATATGTTGAAGCTCTTTCTTGGAATCAGGCATCTTAATTTGTTCCAAGGAAGTTATAGTATCAGGGGGAATACATGTCATGCCCCCTTTCCACCAGATACCCAGAAATTTTACCTCATGAGAAGGTTTTTGAATTTTTTCAGGGGGAATTTGTAAGTCAAGGCTTTCTAGGTGAGAGATTATTTTCTGCTGAGCATCTCCCACTTCTGTTTTTTCCCCTCCCACCAAAATGTCATCAATATACTGATAAACAGTAATATTATCAGCTATGGGTATTTTTTCTAGTTCATGGGCTAAAGCATGGTGGGCTAGGGTGGGTGAATGTCTGTACCCTTGCGGCAATCTTGTGAAAGTATACTGTTGCCCTTCCCATGTAAATGCAAAATGGTCTCTGTCTTCTGGTCGTAAGGGAATCATAAAAAACATATCTTTGACATCTATGGTTGCCATGATAGGATGGACTTTTTCTTGAATCAATGTAATTAGTTCAGCTAAATTGGGAACAGCTGCAGTAAGGGGGTGTGTGTTTGAGTTCAATCTTCGAAAATCTACAGTCAGTCTCCATTTACCATTAGGTTTGCGGACTGGCCACACAGGAGCATTGAAAGGTGAATGTGTATTAATTATTACCCCTTGTTCTCTCAATTCTTGTATCACTGGTTTGATGCCTTCTTTTGCTCCAAGGGGCAGGGGGTATTGTTTCACATTAGTAACATTGCTGTGTGGTAGTGGGGTGCTGTTTGAAGCAGTCTAATATTAAGACGTGGCGCACCAAAAGACCAAACAAACCCCTCAGAGTCTAGAAATTGTTTGCCAGCAAGAGCATCTAAGCCAAGTAAACTACATGGAATATTTCCAATAACCATGTTGATAGATAGTTTGTTTTCTTCTCCAGGCAAAAAAATTTTTACTAGAGCTGTTTTCATGATCTGTGTAATACCAAGTGCATTAATGACACATTGGTGTTTTGTTGTTGGAACAATTCCACACCTCTCCGCTTCTCTGTTAGTTAACGCGGATGTTTGAGCACCTGTGTCAACAAGATAAGTTATAGGTGCTTTCTTGGGTCCTGTTATTGCTGTAATCAATACGTCCTCTTGTATTTTTAGTGAGCATTTGTATATAGATACCGCCTTTCAGCCCACTTATGAGAGGCGGTTTAATTAGGTTTTTTTTGGTTCTGATAGACTTGTTCTGATTCACTAGTAAGATCAATTAAGTCATGAGAGGAGGTACTTTGCATGGGCTTATTGCCCAAATGCTGGGAGGGGCGGGGTGTGCTGGGTTCAATTGTTAAGTTATTTCTGGGCTCACTGCCTGGAGTCTGGGAGGACGGGTGTGAACTAGGTAGTGATTTCTTTAGGGGGGCTTGTACTGGCAAATTTTTCTTACAATGCCAGTTAGAAATTATCTTCTGAAGTTTATCAAGAGGCAACCCATCCATGACGTCTTTTGGGACGCCTTTTTTAATGCCCAATAATCACCAGTGTTGGCAATGGGTCATCTGTTTTCCTTTTTCTGTCTTTTCACTGCTGGGAGTTTTGACATATCTAATACCTTTTGTTCTCTGTGATTTTTTTTATCTGGAGTGTTTATGGGTCCATATTGCCTACAATAGGTCATTAATTCTACTGCAATCTCCCCCCCACATCCAGACCTTGCGATCGCTGGTGGATGTGTAAGAATGAGAAGCTGGGGCCTGAGAGGGGGTGGAATGAGGGGTGAAACCAGGGTCTGTAGAAACAGTTCAATCTGTTGGATTCTGAAGGAATCTATCAAGTCTTTCTACGGGGCCCAGAGTAGCTATAGTTTTTTGTAAAGCAATTGCTGTTGGTTTAAGAAATTCTGGGAGCCCACGAATTATAGAGGTCATAAGTTCAGCCTTTACAGGCAATTGCATGGGTGATTCAAACCCAGGAACTAGTTTTCTTTCATGTATCATTTGCAAGCAGGCTGTCTTTTGGACACTTTCTAGTAGTTGGTCGGGGGAGGTAGGTATAGTTACAGGATCTCCCCTTTCTAATGGGTTTATCCCACCAGCCCAGAAGGCTGCTCACTGGGTTAGAGACCATGAATCACGTTTATCTCCTGTTTTCAAAAATACACAAAAGCCCCAGTAACACAATGCTTCTAATTCTGTGAGTTTGATTTGATCCCCTCCAGTGAGAAATAGGCAGAATACATACTCTGTTTCAGTTTCTTGTGGAAGCCTGCTGTATTCTTTCTTTAGCTTGGCTAACTGTTGCAGTATAAGGGATTTCTCTAGTTGAAATTTGGGGTTCAAAGTCCTCATTATTGATGTAGTTATATTCTGTTTTAATTAAAGGTTTTAAATGAGGACAGCAGAATTCTCCACAATTTCTGGCAGATTCTAACTCTTTATGTGGATAAATTTTGGTGTGGAGAATTTCTTTTCCTTCTGTCTCCTTTGAGGAGTCAGAATTCATTGAATTGAGATACTCAGCTCTTAAAGCATCTCTCAGTAACTGATTTTCATTCCTTTCCTCTTCCAATTGTCTTTGTAGAATTTTTACGAGATTTTAGAGAGACTCAGTGTCCCGGTTTGGAACAGATTAGGGGGAGAACCCCTAAAACAAACCTCCACCACCCCTCCCCCACTCCCAGACCTGGGTTTGGGAGGGAAGAAAAACTCCTTGGAGGGAAAGTGGAAAAACCTATTTTATTAACAACACTCCCCACACCAAAGGAAAAAAAAGAAGGAAACAGATACTGTGCAGGGAGAGGCGCTGATCTTCTGTGTCAAGCTCTAGGAATTCCTGAACTTTCCTCAGGTCAGGTCAGGTCAGTCCAGAGCCGGTCCTAATCTTCGGGAAGGGGAAAGAAAAAAGGAAGAGGAAGGAAAAAACCAAGCAGAGAATAGCGAAAAAATAGCGAGCAAGCAGCAAGCACGCCAAGCAGAGCAAGCCAAGCCAAAAGTGAAAGTAAAAAAGCCCGCAGCCGTTCCCCCCCCCCCCCAGCAAGGGCCCGCCTATCAGCCGCAGTCCTCGCCGGAGGGGAAGAGAAAACAACTGCCAGGACACAATATAGCCCCACGATGTAGGATATAGAGTAGGAGTCGCCTGCCAACCCAGGACATTCCACCCCTTATCCTACATCGTGGACACACAATAAAACTCCATTCCACTTACTCAGACTTCCAACACTTACACATTTCCATCCGTCCTACTTGCTCAGATCCTTGACACTTTCAAGTTTCTTTCTGTTCCATATCTGACTGATTTAACGCACATATGAATCTTACCCCACATTCAGATCTCCCTGAGGTACACATCGTATTGTTCCATCTTCCTGCATTATCCACCATGTATAGCCCGGTCCTTGAGCAGAGACAACTCCACGGATGGGTTTGCCTGTACTCGAGGCAGGGTTGATCCATACTGTCTTTCCCAACAAACCTCTAACATGGGCCACTGGGGCTTTATCTCCATCTACTATGTTAAGGAGCTGAGACTGAGCAGGGCCCGCTCGGTTGGTGGAACCTCGGGTGTTGACCAACCAGGTGGCCTTTGCTAGGTGCTGCTCCCAGTTTTTTAGGGATCCCCCACCCAATGCTTTCAGGGTGGTTTTTAACAACCCATTGTATCTCTCTACTTTACCTGCAGCTGGTGCATGGTATGGTATGTGATATACCCACTCAATGCCATGTTCCCTAGCCCAGGCTTTAATAAGATTATTTTTGAAATGAGTCCCATTGTCTGACTCAATTCTCTCGGGAGTACCGTGCCTCCAAAGGACCTGCTTTTCAAGGCCCAGGATGGTGTTGCGGGCTGTAGCATGGGACACAGGGTAGGTTTCCAACCATCCCGTGGTGGCTTTTACCATGGTCAGCACATGGCGCTTGCCTTGGCAGGTTTGAGGCAGTGTGATATAATCAATCTGCCAGGCCTCCCCATACTTGTACTTAGACCACCGCCCCCCATACCAGAGGGGTTTCATCCGTTTGGCTTGCTTAATGGCAGCGCATGTCTCACAGTCTCGGATAACTTGAGAAATGCTGTCCATGGTGAGATCCACCCCTCGGTCTCGTGCCCACTTGTAGGTGGCATCTCGACCTTGGTGACCTGAGGCATCATGGGCCCATTGTGCTAAAAACAACTCTCCCTTGTGTTCCCAATCTAAATCAATCTTTGCTACCTCTATTTTTGCTGCCCGATCTACCTGCTCGTTGTTTTGATGCTCCTCACTAGCTCTGCTCTTGGGGACATGGGCATCTACGTGGCGGACTTTCACAGGTAGTCTTCCTACCCTGGTAGCAATGTCCTTCCACTCCTCAGCAGCCCAGATTGGTTTCCCTCCACGCTGCCAATTAGCCTCTTTCCACCTCTTCAGCCATCCCCACAGAGCATTGGCTACCATCCATGAATCGGTATAGAGGTAGAGCCTTGGCCACCTCTCTCTCTCAGCAATATCCAGGGCCAGTTGAATGGCTTTGAGTTCAGCAAATTGACTGGATCCACCATCTCCTTCAGTGACCTCTGCGACCTGTCGTGTGGGGCTCCATACAGCTGCTTTCCATCTCCGACATCCCTATGACACGGCAGGAACCGTCAGTGAATAAAGCGTAATGTGCTTCCTCTGCCGGCAGCTGGTTGTATGGCGGAGCTTCTTCAACCCGAGTCACTGGTTCTTGTTCTTCATCTGCAACGCTGAAACTTTGACCTTCGGGCCAGTTTGTAATTATTTCCACAATTCCAGGGCGGTTCAGTTTCCCAACTCGGGCGCGTTGTGTAATGAGGGCCATCCACTTGCTCCAGGTAGCGCTGGCGGCATGGTGGGTGGAGGGAACCTCTCCTCTAAACATCCACCCTAGCACCGGTAGTCGGGGTGCCAGGAGGAGTTGTGCTTCCATACCAATCACCTCCAAAGCAGCTTGGATTCCCTCATAGGTGGCCAAGATTTCCTTTTCCGTTGGGGCGTAATTATCTCCAGACCCCCTGTAGCTCCGACTCCAAAATCCCGGTGGTCGGCCTCGGGTCTCACCAGGTACCTTTTGCCAAAGGCTCCAGGACAGACCCTGGCTCCCGGCCGCAGAGTAGAGTACGTTCTTTATGTCTGGTCCCGTCCTGACTGGGCCGAGGGCTACCGCATGAGCGATCTCCTGTTTGATCTGGGTGAAAGCTTGTTGCTGCTCAGGGCCCCAATAGAAGTCATTTTTCTTACGGGTAACGAGATAAAGGGGGCTCACAATCTGACTGTACTGCGGAATATGCATCCTCCAGAAACCTATGGCACCCAAGAAAGCTTGTGTTTCTTTTTTATTCGTTGGGGGGACATAGCTGTGATTTTATTAATGACATCTGTAGGAATCTGACGCCGTCCATCCTGCCATTTCACTCCTAGAAACTGGATCTCTCGAGCAGGTCCCTTAACTTTACTTTTCTTAACCGCAAAGCCGGCTTCCAGGAGAATTTGGATGATTTTCTCCCCTTTCTCGATCACTTCCGCTGCTGTGTCTCCCCACACAATGATATCATCAATATATTGTAGATGTTCGGGAGCCTTATCCTTTTCTAATGTGGCTTGAATCAGTCCATGGCAGATAGTAGGACTGTGCTTCCACCCCTGGGGCAGTCGGTTCCAGGTGTACTGCACTCCCCTCCACGTGAAGGCAAACTGAGGCCTGAATTCTGCTGCCAAAGGAATGGAGAAAAATGCATTGGCAATGTCAATTGTGGCATACCATTCTGCTGCCTTGGACTCCAGCTCATACTGGAGTTCCAGCACGTCTGGCATGGCAGCATTCAGTGGTGGTGTCACTTCATTCAATGCACGGTAGTCCACAGTTAATCTCCATTCTCCTTCAGATTTACACACAGGCCAGATGGGACTGTTAAAGGGTGAGTGGGTTTTACTAACCACCCCTTGGCTCTCCAACTCTCAAATCATCTTATGGATGGGAATCACAGTATCTTGAGTTGTTCTATACTGTCGGTGGTGCACTATAGAAGTGGCAATTGGTACCCGTTGCTCTTGTACTTTCAAGAGTCCTACTGCACATGGATTCTCAGACAGTCCAGGCAAGGTGTTCAATGGCCGGATGCCCTCTGTCACTACAGCTGCTATCCCGAACGCCCACCTGAGTCCTTTTGGGTCTTTGAAATACCCACTTCGGAGGTAATCTATGCCCAAAATGCATGGGGCCTTTGGGCCAGTCACAATAGGGTGTTTCTTCCACTCCTTTCCAGTCAGGCTCACCTCTGCTTCCACCAAAGTAAAATCTTGTGATCCCCCGTCACGCCAGCAATAGAGACGGATTCTGCCCCTACATGTCTTGATGGCATTAATGTGCACTGCGCACCAGTATCAACCAAAGCCTCATAGTCTTGTGGTTCAGATGTGCCAGGCCAACGAATCCACACAGTCCAAAAAACGCAGTTCTCCCTAGCCTCTGCCTGGCCAGAGGCAGGGCCCCTCTAAGCCCGGTTATCTTTCTTTTCTTGAGCATATGTCTTAGAGGTGCCTTCAAGGGGGTCATCATCACACCTGGCAGTTTGGCTACGGGCAACTGGAGCCACTTCCCTTTTGGTGGAACTCCCTCTCTGAGTCTTGCCTTCCTTCAATTCACGCACCCGTTGTGCCAGGGCAGCCGTAGGTTTTCCGTCCCATCTCTTCATATTTTCTCTGCAATCCTGCAGGAAGAACAACAGTTCAGCACATGGAGTGTACCCTCTCTCCATACCCAAGGAGCGTCTACGTTGGGTACCAGAACCTCTGATCTGTACTGCTGAGATTTGGAGAAGGTCCTCTCTAATCTCCCCCCTGAGTTTCTTATGGTTCTCATCTATCTTATCCTCTAGTTTCCGTAGGTGTGTCTCCACAGCCGCGATTCTGGCATGTGTTGGGCCATGCACAGCATCTGCATACGCTCGGAGCTTCTTTGCCATATTGAGCACAGTCTCCTCCATGTCCTCCCGCTTCATTACTGCTAAAGCAGTGGCATATTCAGATGGCCCAAGTCGTATAAGTTTCCTCCACATCACAGACGTACATGGTATCAAGTCTGGTTTAGCTGCTGATTCAAGCTCAGGTTCCAGTGTAGCTGCTGGCTTCATAACTGGGGTGTTGGCTGCAGCCTGAGTGACTGGGGTGGCTGTTGAGTTGTATTCCCCCCCCCTCTGCCTCTGTCTGCTGCCCTATAGTACCTAGCAGCGTGCGATAAGCATATGCCAGAGCCCAGCTTACGACAGCAATCCTTTCCCCCTTAGAGCCATCCTGGTATCTCTCTTTCAGGTATTTCCCCAGCTCCACTGGATTCTGAATTTGTTCCTGTGGAAAATCCCACACTACAGGGTCAGAGAATTCCCTGAGGAGTTGGCCCATATTCTCCCATTCTCCACACCACTCAGGATTTCCTCTGCCTGGGTCAGGAGTTTCATCAGCCCCTCTAGAAATCTCAGCCCATATTCTAGAGAAGCTGCGGACTGTATAGAGGAGGCTTACCAAATTAAATACCAGAAAGATGGTCTCTTTAACAGTCAGGGGAGACTGAACATCTCCTAACCACTCAAAAGAAAACGAAGAAAGCAGAGGCCGAACAAACCCTTCCCCTGCTTCCCCCCCAGCAAACTGAGTACACAACCACAAGATTGAACCATAGATTATGGGAGTAGATTCGAGCATCTTAACTACCCTCCTATAAAACATCACCACCAAGCCCAGTCCAATAAATATTCTGGTTAGTACCCCACGGCTACACAAACTACGTATTAGGAACAGTACCAGAGCTATTTCTGGGTGAGGAAGTAACCCTAGGCACCACAAAGGTATTAAGATTTCAAGAAACCCCAGGGACCAGAAATATTGGCAGACTTTCATCCCGTATAACATCATAAGTCCAGAGAAACCCATCCTAGCACACCCACGAAACAATTAGCACCACCAATACTATTATTAAGGTTTTTCCACTTTTCTCTGGCCTCGTTTCCCGGCCAACGCACCAAGAAATGTCCCGGTTTGGAACAGATTAGGGGGAGAACCCCTAAAACAAACCTCCACCACCCCTCCCCCACTCCCAGACCTGGGTTTGGGAGGGAAGAAAAACTCCTTGGAGGGAAAGTGGAAAAACCTATTTTATTAACAACACTCCCCACACCAAAGGAAAAAAAAGAAGGAAACAGATACTGTGCAGGGAGAGGCGCTGATCTTCTGTGTCGAGCTCTAGGAATTCCCGAACTTTCCTCAGGTCAGGTCAGGTCAGTCCAGAGCCGGTCCTAATCTTCGGGAAGGGGAAAGAAAAAAGGAAGAGGAAGGAAAAAACCAAGCAGAGAATAGCGAAAAAATAGCGAGCAAGCAGCAAGCACGCCAAGCAGAGCAAGCCAAGCCAAAAGTGAAAGTAAAAAAGCCCGCAGCCGTTTCCCCCCCCCCCCCCAGCAAGGGCTCGCCTATCAGCCGCAGTCCTCGCCGGAGGGGAAGAGAAAACAACTGCCAGGACACAATATAGCCCCACGATGTAGGATATAGAGTAGGAGTCGCCTGCCAACCCAGGACACTCAGTAACAGCTTTTTCCTCTCCATACCACTGGAGGTTCTCGATTGCAGCATTAAGACAAGCTCCAAGAACGGAACAAATTATAGCTTTGTCTTTGCCAAATCTAAATTTAGTTTCTTGTTGTAATGAGCAAATCCTAATGATAACACTTCCTGGATTAAACCAATTGTCTTGAGCCCAAACATCTCCTACAGTTGAGGGTTTGGCATTATATTTTGCTAACAAGCTATAAAATGCATTTTTACTACTTTTATCCTTTTTTTGTGTTGTTGTTGTTGTTGGGGGGGCGGAATCAAACTACCACCAGGGAAGGTAATGCTTGAATTAACACAAACACACACGGCTCATCGCATCTCCCCCCCCTCCTTCCCTCAGTGGAAAGCACTGAAATGCTTCCTGGACAGGCACTCTGCAAAACAGTTTACACACACAATAAAAAACTCTTTTGCACTAAGAGAACCTTTTATTGAATCTCTGAAGACAGAAAGCTCAATAGAGTGTGAGGTCGCTTTTTCACTCAGGGTATGTGCAGTGTGCAGGAAATCTCAACACCTCCCTTGCTTTCTAACAACACCCATTAAATTCAGAATGGTGTGCTAGGTGCAGCTGGAGTGTAGATCCTTCCCCTGTTACAGACTACAGAAAACCCTTGCAGACCCCTCTGTCAAATCAGATTCCGTGTCCGTGACACCAATTAATATTACAACCCGCTCAAATAGCTGAGTTCGTAGTGGTCTCAGAGTACAAAGGAGGCAAAGAGAATACTGTTTAACCAAGAAAATCAATGCACTTTTATTAATGTGCCCACAAAACTGATATGCAATAATGAGAGAAAGGAACAGAGAGGAAAGAAAACTATATGGAAAAAAAAAAGAGAGAGAGAGAGAGAGAAAGGGGGGATATGTACCGCAGAAAGATGGAGTCCTCGCAGCTGTCCAATAAGTTGCCTTTGCAATTCTTGTGGCGTTTTGGCCAATAGATCGACGCCGCAAGCCTCGTGGCGTAGCTGATAGATACCGTCTTCTGTGGGGAGGTCCTCGAAGGGGGTCTCCTTCGGGGCCGAATATATAGTTCTTTCCAAGGCAAGAGGCAATCAGCCAGAGTGGGGGAGAAATCTCCTGATGGAGTCAAGGCCCAATGCACAATGGAGCGGGGGGGGGGAGGCAGGGCAAGCTGGCCTCTTCGATCCAGGTACAGGGGGTTCAGCTGACAGGAGGCAGTGTACTGTGGCCCCATTGTTCAAACAGGATGCAAAATCCGGCTCCAAAGCACGAGTCACATTCCCAAGTAAACACCTGAGTGGATATAGTTCCGGCCAGCTTTTAGGGTCCAAGCCCCCCATTCCCCCAAAGTTATTTTTCCACGACAAAAACGTGAGACATATTGCAGATTTTCAGGCCGACTCTTACGCCACCCCGTGGCTCACGATTGTCGCCAGGAGAGCTCTGGCAGCAGGGTTCATAGTGTTGTCGTGATGTCTTCAGGACTCCATACTCAGGTCATCTCTCGTTGGCAGCATATCCCATAAAAGTCGAGGACAGGACAGAAGGAAAGCAAAAAAAAAAAAAAAAAAAGAAAGAGAAATAAAAGAAAAAGAACAAAAAGGTGGACACTAATAATTAATCTCACAATTATAACAATTATAATTAATTCAATTTATTAAAACAAACATTATAACAATTGTAGTAATTCAAAATTCTCACAATTTAAACTCAATTAATTAAAACAAATAGCATTATTAATTCAATTGATTAAAACAACAATAAAATTAAATCAAAATTCAAACAACTTTAAAACAAAATTTTAACTAATTAAAACAAAATCAAAATACTAAATAAGGTTAAAATCAGAATCTTTTTTTTAACTAAAATATTCTTTATAATTGTGGTTATGGCTTACGTACAGGTACGTCTTGTGTCAACATCTCTGAGTATGTCTATGGGAGCGGGTACATAAACTAAATTGTGTGCATTTCTTGACAGAAGTTAATCGCCTTATCTGTTTCATCACTCTCCAATTCATGAAAATAAGATTGCCGATAAAACAAAGCCAATCAAACTAAAATGAAAAGAATAATGATGGGATGACACAGTTTATTCAAAATACTGGTGGCAGTAGGGGTCCATCCAAAAAGAGTGTCCCACCATTTGTGTTCGGTGTCTGTCTTTACCCTCTCCAAGACACGATGAATTTCTTTCACATTGTGATGGACAGTTACTAAAGTTTTCTGTCCGTTCCTTTTGATCTACAATTGCTTCACCAGAGTGAGGTTCATACCTATAATGGTAGGCCATAACCTATGAATCAGTGTATAATTAGATTGTAAAAGGTGATAGGAAGTAACTGGAGCTAAATAAGAAAAAACACAACCTGTAATTTTGGTAAAATTGCAAACACAAAAATTTGAATATTTTTTGGTGTCTAATATTACATTCTCTACAACTACTTCCTCACAAATAGTCCTAAAACATGCACATCCATTGCCTATATACACAAGCACTGTCTCAGAAGCTTCATTCGGGTGTATTTCAAAATGACAGATATTCTGCTCTGTCTAAACAAATATCCTGAGCTACAATTGCGTTACTTTCACAGATAAACCCTTGTTGTTCCCGAACAATGCAAGATTCTAAATTAATAGTTTTGCCATTTATCACCAACTTGGCGGGCCCATTCTTTATGCTCAGAGGGATAGAACGTTGCTCCGTCGTGGTTCAGTCCTAATGCAAGGATAGGGAAGATTGAATACACTGAAGCATTGCTGATGGTTAACACAAAGGCTGTAGCTGTGTTTGTGACAGAGTTGTAAGTGAAATTTACCAAGTTCCACCATGCCTGAAATTCCTTTTCAAAATCATTTGCATTGTCCCAAATGATTTTCTGAATCTCAGAAGGGAAGATGCCTTCTTCATCTTCTCTTATAATTGAAGCAGCAATGGATTGTATCCACAATTGGGCCTGGATGCAGCTGAGAGCCAAAGAGACATTGCTTTGTGCAGCATCAAGTGTATCAATTATTAGTCTGTGATCATTCACATTTATTTTTTCCCAATCTGGTAATATGTTTGACAATAGCCACTGAGTCGTTCCTAAGGCCAATAAGGACGACTGTAAAAGATACTGTAATTTGGTCAAATCTCTAGCTGAAGCAGCTAGTTTGTTAATCAATACCTCTGAATCGATACTGTTCAGGATACCCAATCCAGTACCAATAGCACCTGCAATGTCTCTTGGTATGAGTCTCTTAGGAGGGCTACGTTTTCGCAACCACGTCGTCCAACCTTCAAAAGAAGTTTGCAAAAAAGGTGAACAAGCAGGCTGAATTTCTGAAACGTTACTTTGCATTAACAATTTAACCTTTTTAAAGACCATGTAGGGTTAAATAGTATTTGCTGTTGACCTGTTTTCCTAATTATGTATGGTCTGATTTCAAAGATTCTTAGGCTTAGTACAATCGGTGGTTGGGTTGGAGTGCTAGTGATGGGTAAGACTAAGGCATTTATTTTGAATTTAAATGAGAGTCCTTCATCACCTTTGGCCCAGAGACAGATTATCTCTACAGTTTGTATTAATGTGAAGTTGTGCCAACAATCCTGCACGCTAGGGGGCGTACAAACCTTTTTATACTCATTTGCCCTGATTGACATTACCTTTTCATAGGGAGTTCCATTAATCATTCGACATCCTATATCAAGTTTTTCTCCTACTGTCCCTTGCAATTGCCAAATTTCATCTCTGTACTCCCATTCTCGCTTTGGGTATATCTGATTATCATGCATCACTACAGTTAATAAGTTCAGACCATCCACATTTCCCATAGATCCTGTGAAGTGGATAAAAGCTTGGGACCAAGGCCATTCAATTTTGTATAAGCTAGGGGTGATGTCAATCTTCCGAGAAGTGACAGAAAGGTTAGAGACATTCTTAGTCTCTTCAAGTTGAGGTGTGTTAGAATGGCTAGGGGTGTTTCCAGTCCCTTCTGGTTTTTGTGTGGTAATTAAGTGGTTAGAGGTGTTCTCAGTCTTATCTACTATTTGGTGTGTGGTTAGCTAGAGGTGCTTTTAATCCCTTCTTCCCTTTGGGGTTTGGTTAGGTGATCAATTTTTTCTATCATTTGAGATGTGATCAGATAAATGGGAGTGTTCTTTGTCTCTTTTACCATTTGTGGGGTGACTGCTGTGCTTGTTATAGGCTTTCTTGCAACATTTATTTTAAATTTATAAGCTAAGCCTCTCAGACCTGACTGGTTTGCTGAGTTATTGTGCCAGTTACAGGTCACTTCAGTGGGTTTGGTTAAGGTAAAATTATGCCAGCAGTCTAAGGGCTCATTTTTACATTCTTTAGTAACAACAGCATTGTGGGTCTTGGTATCCTGAGTGTGACAACAACATAATCTAAAAGAGGCATATTTAATACGCTTCCATTTCATTGAAGGACAAAATTTTGCTGTAAGATTGGGGTATAAGGTGCTCTCCCCATCTAGTTCTGGGAAATTCCCAGCAATCATGATAGTGGAAGCTTCAGCAGAGATCCTTCTACCTTTCTGCATGTCACCTGAATCACTTCACCTGCAGTTCCACTCAAGGTGTACATATGAGTGTTCTTATCCCATTTCCATTCACCTGGACGATATGGCTCAGAATTATAACTAATACTACCGTTGCTAAGGTTGGGCGGCGTTCTCTGGGGTTGGGATAGGATCCCATAACAATAGTGTGCCAGATGATAGCTTCAGACCATGGCCAGTCAGCTGGCTTCTGGCCATGGATTGCAGTAAGGTGCAGAAAAAGATTACAAGCTTTACCATGGTCCACCGGGGGTCATCTGTGAAAAAAGTAACACAACAAAGATCTGCCACAGAGGGGCAGAAGATTAAATGAAGGAATTATCCAGCATGTGCTGATTCGGTATTCTTTTCCCAGAGCATCAGATGCTCCCACGCATATTTGTTCAGGGGGGTTTCCAGGACAAGTGGTATTTCTCCCACTAAAGTAGGTCAACAAGAACAGGTTGGCCAGGATAGTGATTTGGGTTTCTTTGAATCATCTGTCCCTGTAAGACAGGGATTATACTTGGAGGTCGGGCAAAAAGCAGTGATTTTGGGACAGCCGTTTACTCCCCATCTGTCATTCACACCCTTCACAGCTTCCCATAATGGAAGATCCCTATTCCCCTCATGTGGTTTAAGAAGTCTTTTCAAGAGACCGTTTTTTTCTCTCTACTATTCCATTAGCCTGAGGGAGTAGGGTGTATGAAAAACCCATTGATCCTTCACTTCTTGCCCAATCTTGTACTATTTTAGCAGTAAAGTGAGACCCATTGTCAGACTGATTTCTTGTGGTTTCAGAAAAATTCCAAACCATACTTGAAGTGCTTTGACGTATTATCTCCAGTGGCTCTTTTAAAGCAGAAGCTTGAACTAGACCAGATATTATTTCTACCCCTACTAACACAAATTTTTACCTCCAGATTTTTTGAAAGGACCGATGTAATCTATTTGCCATGCATCCCATAGGCCTTTTCCCTTTCTTAAATGCAGAGGGTCATCTTCCAGGGGTGTCTTTCTAATCGCTTGCGACACTGCTCGCAAGCTGATGCATGTTCTACACTTTTCTCTGGTAACAGGCCAACTGCGCGCAATAGCTTCCCTGTATAAATCTTTTGCACCTGTGTGATGTCTTTTTACATGCAACCACTCTAATAGGCGCTCCCAATCTTCTGTAATTTCTTCCTTTTTCAGGGACTTAGCCTGGCTAATTCATCAACTTTGTTATTCCATTCTCCTGCTGGATTACTATCTTTTGGTGGGAAGCACCCAGCCTACACAAAATCTCCTTGACTAGCATTTGTAAAATTTCCTGCCACTTTTCTTTTGCCACACAGGGACCCTATTGACTTGCCAGTCATTCTGTTGCCAAAAGGGCACCACTCTGTACAACCTTTAAACACGCATAGGAATCGGTGTAAATACAGACAGGAGAGAATTGCCTGCTTCCTTTTTAAAACCTCCAAACAGCTGTCAGCTCGCTAACTTGTGCACTGCCTTCTCCTTCATTAATAATTTTTTCACCTGAGGAAATATGCAGCGCGACAGATTTGTATATCCATGTTTTCCCCTCCCTCTTAGCTGAAGCATCTGTAAACCAAGAATTTGCCGACTCAGGAGAATAAGGAGGGGCTACTCTGAGTATTGAAGCTGGTTTCTCTTGCTGCTATTCAAGTTTTCTGTTTCTTGTATGGCTGGGTGTTTTATAGCACCTTCACTTACAGAGAAAGTATTACAGTAATATTCTATTTGGGCATACCATTTCCTAACTGAGGCCCTCTGAGCCACCCCGTCGGGGGGGGGTTCCAGCAGTGACAGTTTTAATGACTTTAAAAGGGACTCTCAGGACAATGGGTTGCTGCTGAGTGATCTTTTCTACTTCCACTAAAGCTAGGCAGACAACAAAAAGCCCCTTCTCCCAGATGGTATACCTTTTTTCAGCATCCTTAAAGCCACGAGAATAGAAACCAATGGGTCTGGTAGGGCCCTCAGGGCCTCGTTGCCATATATGTACTGACAATCCTGAAATGGCAAAACCCCATTCTACCTGGAAAGGATCTGTGGGGTGAATAGGGCCTAATGCCTGGTATGCTGTGGCTTCAAAAATCAATAATTTTAATGCTTCTTCTTGAAAATCTTCCCATTCCCATTTAACCCCCTTCCTTAGCAAGTTGTAAAGGGGTCTGGCAATGATAGAGAAATCTGGGATATGTTTTCTCCAAAACACCAGTAATCCTAAGATATGTTGAAGCTCTTTCTTGGAATCAGGCATCTTAATTTGTTCCAAGGAAGTTATAGTATCAGGGGGAATACATGTCATGCCCCCTTTCCACCAGATACCCAGAAATTTTACCTCATGAGAAGGTTTTTGAATTTTTTCAGGGGGAATTTGTAAGTCAAGGCTTTCTAGGTGAGAGATTATTTTCTGCTGAGCATCTCCCACTTCTGTTTTTTCCCCTCCCACCAAAATGTCATCAATATACTGATAAACAGTAATATTATCAGCTATGGGTATTTTTTCTAGTTCATGGGCTAAAGCATGGTGGGCTAGGGTGGGTGAATGTCTGTACCCTTGCGGCAATCTTGTGAAAGTATACTGTTGCCCTTCCCATGTAAATGCAAAATGGTCTCTGTCTTCTGGTCGTAAGGGAATCATAAAAAACATATCTTTGACATCTATGGTTGCCATGATAGGATGGACTTTTCTTGAATCAATGTAATTAGTTCAGCTAAATTGGGAACAGCTGCAGTAAGGGGGTGTGTGTTTGAGTTCAATCTTCGAAAATCTACAGTCAGTCTCCATTTACCATTAGGTTTGCGGACTGGCCACACAGGAGCATTGAAAGGTGAATGTGTATTAATTATTACCCCTTGTTCTCTCAATTCTTGTATCACTGGTTTGATGCCTTCTTTTGCTCCAAGGGGCAGGGGGTATTGTTTCACATTAGTAACATTGCTGTGTGGTAGTGGGGTGCTGTTTGAAGCAGTCTAATATTAAGACGTGGCGCACCAAAAGACCAAACAAACCCCTCAGAGTCTAGAAATTGTTTGCCAGCAAGAGCATCTAAGCCAAGTAAACTACATGGAATATTTCCAATAACCATGTTGATAGATAGTTTGTTTTCTTCTCCAGGCAAAAAAATTTTTACTAGAGCTGTTTTCATGATCTGTGTAATACCAAGTGCATTAATGACACATTGGTGTTTTGTTGTTGGAACAATTCCACACCTCTCCGCTTCTCTGTTAGTTAACGCGGATGTTTGAGCACCTGTGTCAACAAGATAAGTTATAGGTGCTTTCTTGGGTCCTGTTATTGCTGTAATCAATACGTCCTCTTGTATTTTTAGTGAGCATTTGTATATAGATACCGCCTTTCAGCCCACTTATGAGAGGCGGTTTAATTAGGTTTTTTTTGGTTCTGATAGACTTGTTCTGATTCACTAGTAAGATCAATTAAGTCATGAGAGGAGGTACTTTGCATGGGCTTATTGCCCAAATGCTGGGAGGGGCGGGGTGTGCTGGGTTCAATTGTTAAGTTATTTCTGGGCTCACTGCCTGGAGTCTGGGAGGACGGGTGTGAACTAGGTAGTGATTTCTTTAGGGGGGCTTGTACTGGCAAATTTTTCTTACAATGCCAGTTAGAAAATTATCTTCTGAAGTTTATCAAGAGGCAACCCATCCATGACGTCTTTTGGGACGCCTTTTTTAATGCCCAATAATCACCAGTGTTGGCAATGGGTCATCTGTTTTCCTTTTTCTGTCTTTTCACTGCTGGGAGTTTTGACATATCTAATACCTTTTGTTCTCTGTGATTTTTTTTATCTGGAGTGTTTATGGGTCCATATTGCCTACAATAGGTCATTAATTCTACTGCAATCTCCCCCCCACATCCAGACCTGCGATCGCTGGTGGATGTGTAAGAATGAGAAGCTGGGGCCTGAGAGGGGTGGAATGAGGGGTGAAACCAGGTTCTGTAGAAACAGTTCAATCTGTTGGATTCTGAAGGAATCTATCAAGTCTTTCTACGGGCCCAGAGTAGCTATAGTTTTTTGTAAAGCAATTGCTGTTGGTTTAAGAAATTCTGGGAGCCACGATTATAGAGTCATAAGTTCAGCCTTTACAGGCAATTGCATGGGTGATTCAAACCCAGGAACTAGTTTTTCTTTCATGTATCATTTGCAAGCAGGCTGTCTTTTGACACTTTCTAGTTTGGTCGGGGGTAGGTATAGTTACAGATCTCCCCTTTCTAATGGGTTTATCCCACCGCCCAGAAGCTGCTCACTGGGTTAGACCATGAATCACGTTTATCTCCTGTTTTCAAAATACACAAAAGCCCCAGTAACACATGCTTCTAATTCTGTGAGTTTGATTTGATCCCCTCCAGTGAAATAGGCAGAATACATACTCTGTTTTCAGTTTCTTGGAAGCCTGCTGTATTCTTTTTTAGCTTGGCTAACTGGTTGCAGTATAAGGGATTTCTCTAGTTGAAATTTGGGTCAAAGTCCCATTATTGTGTAGTTTATATTCTTTTTAATTAAAGGTTTTAAATGAGGACAGCAGAATTCTCCACATTTCTGGCAGATTCTAACTCTTTATGTGGATAAATTTTGGTGTGGAGAATTTCTTTTCCTTCTGTCTCCTTTGAGGAGTCAGAATTCATTGTTGAGATACTCACTCTTAAAGCATCTCTCAGTAACTGATTTTCATTCCTTCCTCTTCCAATTGTCTTTGTAAATTTTTACGAGATTTTAGAGAGACTCAGTGTCCCGTTTGGAACAGATTAGGGGGAAACCCCTAAAACAAACCTCCACCACCCCTCCCCCACTCCCAGACCTGGGTTTTGGAGGGAAGAAACTCCTTGGAGGAAGTGGAAAACCTATTTTATTAACAACACTCCCCACACCAAGGAAAAAAAAAGAAGGACAGATACTGTGCAGGGAGAGGCACGATCTTCTGTGTCCAAGCTCTAGGAATTCCTAACTTTCTCAGGTCAGGTCAGTCAGTCCAGAGCCGGTCCTAATCTTCGGGAAGGGGAAAGAAAACGGAAGAGGAAGGAAAAAACCAAGCAGAGAATAGCGAAAATAGCGAGCAAGCAGCAAGCACGCCAAGCAGAGCAAGCCAAGCCAAAAGTGAAAGTAAAAAGCCCGCAGCCGTTCCCCCCCCCCCCCCAGCAAGGGCCCGCCTATCAGCCGCAGTCCTCGCCGGAGGGAAGAGAAACAACTGCCAGGACACAATATAGCCCCACATGTAGGTATAGAGTAGAGTCGCCTGCCAACCCAGGACATTCCACCCCTTATCCTACATCGTGGACACACAATAAAACTCCATTCCCTTACTCAGACTTCCAACACTTACACATTTCCATCCGTCCTACTTGCTCAGATCCTTGACACTTTCAAGTTTCTTTCTGTTCCATATCTGACTGATTTAACGCACATATGAATCTTACCCCACATTCAGATCTCCCTGAGGTACACATCGTATTGTTCCATCTTCCTGCATTATCCACCATGTATAGCCCGGTCCTTGAGCAGAGACAACTCCACGGATGGGTTTGCCTGTACTCGAGGCAGGGTTGATCCATACTGTCTTTCCCAACAAACCTCTAACATGGGCCACTGGGGCTTTATCTCCATCTACTATGTTAAGGAGCTGAGACTGAGCAGGGCCCGCTCGGTTGGTGGAACCTCGGGTGTTGACCAACCAGGTGGCCTTTGCTAGGTGCTGCTCCCAGTTTTTTAGGGATCCCCCACCCAATGCTTTCAGGGTGGTTTTTAACAACCCATTGTATCTCTCTACTTTACCTGCAGCTGGTGCATGGTATGGTATGTGATATACCCACTCAATGCCATGTTCCCTAGCCCAGGCTTTAATAAGATTATTTTGAAATGAGTCCCATTGTCTGACTCAATTCTCTCGGGAGTACCGTGCCTCCAAAGGACCTGCTTTTCAAGGCCCAGGATGGTGTTGCGGGCTGTAGCATGGGACACAGGGTAGGTTTCCAACCATCCCGTGGTGGCTTTTACCATGGTCAGCACATGGCGCTTGCCTTGGCAGGTTTGAGGCAGTGTGATATAATCAATCTGCCAGGCCTCCCCATACTTGTACTTAGACCACCGCCCCCCATACCAGAGGGGTTTCATCCGTTTGGCTTGCTTAATGGCAGCGCATGTCTCACAGTCTCGGATAACTTGAGAAATGCTGTCCATGGTGAGATCCACCCCTCGGTCTCGTGCCCACTTGTAGGTGGCATCTCGACCTTGGTGACCTGAGGCATCATGGGCCCATTGTGCTAAAAACAACTCTCCCTTGTGTTCCCAATCTAAATCAATCTTTGCTACCTCTATTTTTGCTGCCCGATCTACCTGCTCGTTGTTTTGATGCTCCTCACTAGCTCTGCTCTTGGGGACATGGGCATCTACGTGGCGGACTTTCACAGGTAGTCTTCCTACCCTGGTAGCAATGTCCTTCCACTCCTCAGCAGCCCAGATTGGTTTCCCTCCACGCTGCCAATTAGCCTCTTTCCACCTCTTCAGCCATCCCCACAGAGCATTGGCTACCATCCATGAATCGGTATAGAGGTAGAGCCTTGGCCACCTCTCTCTCTCAGCAATATCCAGGGCCAGTTGAATGGCTTTGAGTTCAGCAAATTGACTGGATCCACCATCTCCTTCAGTGACCTCTGCGACCTGTCGTGTGGGGCTCCATACAGCTGCTTTCCATCTCCGACATCCCTATGACACGGCAGGAACCGTCAGTGAATAAAGCGTAATGTGCTTCCTCTGCCGGCAGCTGGTTGTATGGCGGAGCTTCTTCAACCCGAGTCACTGGTTCTTGTTCTTCATCTGCAACGCTGAAACTTTGACCTTCGGGCCAGTTTGTAATTATTTCCACAATTCCAGGGCGGTTCAGTTTCCCAACTCGGGCGCGTTGTGTAATGAGGGCCATCCACTTGCTCCAGGTAGCGCTGGCGGCATGGTGGGTGGAGGGAACCTCTCCTCTAAACATCCACCCTAGCACCGGTAGTCGGGGTGCCAGGAGGAGTTGTGCTTCCATACCAATCACCTCCAAAGCAGCTTGGATTCCCTCATAGGTGGCCAAGATTTCCTTTTCCGTTGGGGCGTAATTATCTCCAGACCCCCTGTAGCTCCGACTCCAAAATCCCGGTGGTCGGCCTCGGGTCTCACCAGGTACCTTTTGCCAAAGGCTCCAGGACAGACCCTGGCTCCCGGCCGCAGAGTAGAGTACGTTCTTTATGTCTGGTCCCGTCCTGACTGGGCCGAGGGCTACCGCATGAGCGATCTCCTGTTTGATCTGGGTGAAAGCTTGTTGCTGCTCAGGGCCCCAATAGAAGTCATTTTTCTTACGGGTAACGAGATAAAGGGGGCTCACAATCTGACTGTACTGCGGAATATGCATCCTCCAGAAACCTATGGCACCCAAGAAAGCTTGTGTTTCTTTTTTATTCGTTGGGGGGGACATAGCTGTGATTTTATTAATGACATCTGTAGGAATCTGACGCTGTCCATCCTGCCATTTCACTCCTAGAAACTGGATCTCCCGAGCAGGTCCCTTAACTTTACTTTTCTTAACCGCAAAGCCGGCTTCCAGGAGAATTTGGATGATTTTCTCCCCTTTCTCGATCACTTCCGCTGCTGTGTCTCCCCACACAATGATATCATCAATATATTGTAGATGTTCGGGAGCCTTATCCTTTTCTAATGTGGCTTGAATCAGTCCATGGCAGATAGTAGGACTGTGCTTCCACCCCTGGGGCAGTCGGTTCCAGGTGTACTGCACTCCCCTCCACGTGAAGGCAAACTGAGGCCTGAATTCTGCTGCCAAAGGAATGGAGAAAAATGCATTGGCAATGTCAATTGTGGCATACCATTCTGCTGCCTTGGACTCCAGCTCATACTGGAGTTCCAGCACGTCTGGCATGGCAGCATTCAGTGGTGGTGTCACTTCATTCAATGCACGGTAGTCCACAGTTAATCTCCATTCTCCTTCAGATTTACGCACAGGCCAGATGGGACTGTTAAAGGGTGAGTGGGTTTTACTGACCACCCCTTGGCTCTCCAACTCTCAAATCATCTTATGGATGGGAATCACAGCATCTTGATTTGTTCTATACTGTCGGCGATG
This sequence comes from Acrocephalus scirpaceus scirpaceus, assembly GCA_910950805.1. Lineage (NCBI taxonomy): Eukaryota > Metazoa > Chordata > Aves > Passeriformes > Sylviidae > Acrocephalus > Acrocephalus scirpaceus. Next base: position 511,603 of record CAJVGK010000019.1, on the reverse strand, counting down.
CACTATAGAAGTGGCAATTGGTACCCGTTGCTCTTGTACTTTCAAGAGTCCTACTGCAGATGGATTCTCAGACAGTCCAGGCAAGGTGTTCAATGGCCGGATGCCCTCTGTCACTACAGCTGCTATCCCGAACGCCCACCTGAGTCCTTTTGGGTCTTTGAAATACCCACTTCGGAGGTAATCTATGCCCAAAATGCATGGGGCCTTTGGGCCAGTCACAATAGGGTGTTTCTTCCACTCCTTTCCAGTCAGGCTCACCTCTGCTTCCACCAAAGTAAAATCTTGTGATCCCCCGTCACGCCAGCAATAGAGACGGATTCTGCCCCTACATGTCTTGATGGCATTAATGTGCACTGCGCACCAGTATCAACCAAAGCCTCATAGTCTTGTGGTTCAGATGTGCCAGGCCAACGAATCCACACAGTCCAAAAAACGCAGTTCTCCCTAGCCTCTGCCTGGCCAGAGGCAGGGCCCCTCTAAGCCCGGTTATCTTTCTTTTCTTGAGCATATGTCTTAGAGGTGCCTTCAAGGGGGTCATCATCACACCTGGCAGTTTGGCTACGGGCAACTGGAGCCACTTCCCTTTTGGTGGAACTCCCTCTCTGAGTCTTGCCTTCCTTTAATTCACGCACCCGTTGTGCCAGGGCAGCTGTAGGTTTTCCATCCCATCTGTTCATATTTTCTCTGCAATCCTGCAGGAAGAACCACAGCTCAGCACGTGGAGTGTACCCTCTCTCCCTACCCGGGGAGCGTCTACGTTGGGTACCAGAACCTCTGATCTGTATTGCTGAGATTTGGAGAAGGTCCTCTCTAATCTCCTCCCTAAGTTTCTTATGGTTCTCATCTATCTTATCCTCTAGTTTCTGTAGGCGTGTCTCCACAGCTGCGATTCTGGCATGTGTTGGGCCATGCACAGCATCTGCATACGCTCGGAGCTTCTTTGCCATATCAAGCACAGTCTCCTCCATGTCCTCCCGCTTCATTACTGCTAAAGCAGTGGCATATTCAGATGGCCCAAGTCGTATAAGTTTCCTCCACATCACAGACGTACATGGTATCAAGTCTGGTTTAGCTGCTGATTCAAGCTCAGGTTCCAGTGTAGCTGCTGGCTTCATAACTGGGGTGTTGGCTGCAGCCTGAGTGACTGGGGTGGCTGTTGAGTTGTATTCCCCCCCCCTCTGCCTCTGTCTGCTGCCCTATAGTACCTAGCAGCGTGCGATAAGCATATGCCAGAGCCCAGCTTACGACAGCAATCCTTTCCCCCTTAGAGCCATCCTGGTATCTCTCTTTCAGGTATTTCCCCAGCTCCACTGGATTCTGAATTTGTTCCTGTGGAAAATCCCACACTACAGGGTCAGAGAATTCCCTGAGGAGTTGGCCCATATTCTCCCATTCTCCACACCACTCAGGATTTCCTCTGCCTGGGTCAGGAGTTTCATCAGCCCCTCTAGAAATCTCAGCCCATATTCTAGAGAAGCTGCGGACTGTATAGAGGAGGCTTACCAAATTAAATACCAGAAAGATGGTCTCTTTAACAGTCAGGGGAGACTGAACATCTCCTAACCACTCAAAAGAAAACGAAGAAAGCAGAGGCCGAACAAACCCTTCCCCTGCTTCCCCCCCAGCAAACTGAGTACACAACCACAAGATTGAACCATAGATTATGGGAGTAGATTCGAGCATCTTAACTACCCTCCTATAAAACATCACCACCAAGCCCAGTCCAATAAATATTCTGGTTAGTACCCCACGGCTACACAAACTACGTATTAGGAACAGTACCAGAGCTATTTCTGGGTGAGGAAGTAACCCTAGGCACCACAAAGGTATTAAGATTTCAAGAAACCCCAGGGACCAGAAATATTGGCAGACTTTCATCCCGTATAACATCATAAGTCCAGAGAAACCCATCCTAGCACACCCACGAAACAATTAGCACCACCAATACTATTATTAAGGTTTTTCCACTTTTCTCTGGCCTCGTTTCCCGGCCAACGCACCAAGAAATGTCCCGGTTTGGAACAGATTAGGGGGAGAACCCCTAAAACAAACCTCCACCACCCCTCCCCCACTCCCAGACCTGGGTTTGGGAGGGAAGAAAAACTCCTTGGAGGGAAAGTGGAAAAACCTATTTTATTAACAACACTCCCCACACCAAAGGAAAAAAAAGAAGGAAACAGATACTGTGCAGGGAGAGGCGCTGATCTTCTGTGTCGAGCTCTAGGAATTCCCGAACTTTCCTCAGGTCAGGTCAGGTCAGTCCAGAGCCGGTCCTAATCTTCGGGAAGGGGAAAGAAAAAAGGAAGAGGAAGGAAAAAACCAAGCAGAGAATAGCGAAAAAATAGCGAGCAAGCAGCAAGCACGCCAAGCAGAGCAAGCCAAGCCAAAAGTGAAAGTAAAAAAGCCCGCAGCCGTTTCCCCCCCCCCCCCCAGCAAGGGCTCGCCTATCAGCCGCAGTCCTCGCCGGAGGGGAAGAGAAAACAACTGCCAGGACACAATATAGCCCCACGATGTAGGATATAGAGTAGGAGTCGCCTGCCAACCCAGGACACTCAGTAACAGCTTTTTCCTCTCCATACCACTGGAGGTTCTCGATTGCAGCATTAAGACAAGCTCCAAGAACGGAACAAATTATAGCTTTGTCTTTGCCAAATCTAAATTTAGTTTCTTGTTGTAATGAGCAAATCCTAATGATAACACTTCCTGGATTAAACCAATTGTCTTGAGCCCAAACATCTCCTACAGTTGAGGGTTTGGCATTATATTTTGCTAACAAGCTATAAAATGCATTTTTACTACTTTTATCCTTTTTTTGTTGTTGTTGTTGTTGTTGGGGGGGCGGAATCAAACTACCACCAGGGAAGGTAATGCTTGAATTAACACAAACACACACGGCTCATCGCATCTCCCCCCCCTCCTTCCCTCAGTGGAAAGCACTGAAATGCTTCCTGGACAGGCACTCTGCAAAACAGTTTACACACACAATAAAAAACTCTTTTGCACTAAGAGAACCTTTTATTGAATCTCTGAAGACAGAAAGCTCAATAGAGTGTGAGGTCGCTTTTTCACTCAGGGTATGTGCAGTGTGCAGGAAATCTCAACACCTCCCTTGCTTTCTAACAACACCCATTAAATTCAGAATGGTGTGCTAGGTGCAGCTGGAGTGTAGATCCTTCCCCTGTTACAGACTACAGAAAACCCTTGCAGACCCCTCTGTCAAATCAGATTCCGTGTCCGTGACACCAATTAATATTACAACCCGCTCAAATAAGCTGAGTTCGTAGTGGTCTCAGAGTACAAAGGAGGCAAAGAGAATACTGTTTAACCAAGAAAATCAATGCACTTTTATTAATGTGCCCACAAAACTGATATGCAATAATGAGAGAAAGGAACAGAGAGGAAAGAAAACTATATGGAAAAAAAAAAGAGAGAGAGAGAGAGAGAAAGGGGGGGATATGTACCGCAGAAAAGATGGAGTCCTCGCAGCTGTCCAATAAGTTGCCTTTGCAATTCTTGTGGCGTTTTGGCCAATAGATCGACGCCGCAAGCCTCGTGGCGTAGCTGATAGATACCGTCTTCTGTGGGGAGGTCCTCGAAGGGGGTCTCCTTCGAGGCCGAATATATAGTTCTTTCCAAGGCAAGAGGCAATCAGCCAGAGTGGGGGAGAAATCTCCTGATGGAGTCAAGGCCCAATGCACAATGGAGCGGGGGGGGGGAGGCAGGGCAAGCTGGCCTCTTCGATCCAGGTACAGGGGGTTCAGCTGACAGGAGGCAGTGTACTGTGGCCCCATTGTTCAAACAGGATGCAAAATCCGGCTCCAAAGCACGAGTCACATTCCCAAGTAAACACCTGAGTGGATATAGTTCCGGCCAGCTTTTAGGGTCCAAGCCCCCCATTCCCCCAAAGTTATTTTTCCACGACAAAAACGTGAGACATATTGCAGATTTTCAGGCCGACTCTTACACCATTAGGGTATGCTTCTGCTTTAGCAGTAATGAAGCGGGAGGACATGGAGGAGACTGTGCTTGATATGGCAAAGAAGCTCCGAGCGTATGCAGATGCTGTGCATGGCCCAACACATGCCAGAATCGCAGCTGTGGAGACACGCCTACAGAAACTAGAGGATAAGATAGATGAGAACCATAAGAAACTTAGGGAGGAGATTAGAGAGGACCTTCTCCAAATCTCAGCAATACAGATCAGAGGTTCTGGTACCCAACGTAGATCACAAGATTTTACTTTGGTGGAAGCAGATGTGAGCCTGACTGTAAATGAGTGGAAGAAACACCCTATTGTGACTGGCCCAAAGGCCCCATGCATTTTGGGCATAGATTACCTCCGAAGTGGGTATTTCAAAGACCCAAAAGGACTCAGGTGGGCATTTGAGATAGCAGCTGTAGAGACAGAGGGCATCCGGCCATTGAACACCTTGCCCAGACTAGCCGAGAATCCATCTGCAGTAGGAATTTTGAAGGGGGAAGAGCAACGGGTACCAATTGCCACTTCTATAGTGCACCGCCGACTGTTTAGAACATCTCGAGATGCTGTGATTCCCATCCATAAGATGATTCAAGAGTTGGAGAGCCAAGGGGTGGTCAGTAAAACCCACTCACCCTTTAACAGTCCCATCTGGCCTGTGCGTAAATCTGAAGGAGAATGGAGATTAACTGTGGACTACCGTGCATTGAATGAGGTGACACCACCACTGAATGCTGCCATGCCAGACGTGCTGGAACTCCAGTATGAGCTGGAGTCCAAGGCAGCAGAATGGTATGCCACAATTGACATTGCCAATGCATTTTTCTCCATTCCTTTGGCAGCAGAATTCAGGCCTCAGTTTGCCTTCACGTGGAGGGGAGTGCAGTACACCTGGAACCGACTGCCCCAGGGGTGGAAGCACAGTCCTACCATCTGCCATGGACTGATCCAGACTGCACTAGAAAAGGGTGATGCTCCAGAACATCTACAGTATATTGATGACATCATTGTGTGGGGGAACAGTGCAGCAGAAGTGTAGCAAAATTTCTTAGAGAGCCAGGGCACAATTTACTTTGGGATTGGGCCTGAGCTATCCTGGGCAAGGCCTCAGATTTGGGTCTAAATAGTAGTGAGTAGAGCTGTGGCGCAGTAGAAAATTCAATTAAGGTATACTTAGTATTAATTAGTATAGTTGTAGCAATTCTACCGTGACGGCCTTAAAGTTTAGACTGTTTACATTGCTTTGTATCTGGATACCAATTAGAGAGCACCTGTTAGTATAAACTATCTGAAACTGTATATAACCGACCATCTTGTGACAATAAAGGGAGAATGCATGCATTAACCATATTGGTTGTATCGTGCATTACTCTGTTCAGTCTCCTATATATTTTTCGGACCCCTGGCTTTACAGAAGTGTTTGAGAAAGGAAAGGAAATCATCCAGATCCTCCTGGAAGCCGGTTTCGCTATCAAGAAGAGTAAAGGGACCAGCTGGTGAGATCCAGTTCCTGGGAGTCAAGTGGCAAGATGGACGGCGGCAGATTCCTACTGATGTCATCAACAAGATTACAGCGATGTCTCCACCAAACAATAAGAAGACGACACAAGCTTTCCTAGGTGCCATAGGTTTTTGGAGAATGCATATTCCCGAGTATAGTCAGATTGTGAGCCCTCTTTACCTGGTCACCTGCAAAAAGAACGATTTCCACTGGGGCCCTGAGCAGCAACAAGCCTTTGCCCAGATCAAGCAGGAGATCACTCATGCAGTGGCCCTTGGCCCAGTCAGGACGGGACCAGATGTGAAGAACGTGCTGTACTCTGCAGCCGGGAGCCATGGTCTGTCCTGGAGCCTTTGGAGAACGTGCCTGGTGAGACTCGAGGCCGGCCAATAGGATTTTGGAGTCGAAGCTACAGAGGGTCTGAAGCCAATTACACCCCAACTGAGAAGGAAATCTTAGCAGCCTATGAAGGAGTTCAAGCCGCCTCAGAGGTGATTGGTACGAAAGTACAACTCCTCCTGGCACCCCAACTGCCTGTGCTTGGGTGGATGTTTAAAAGAAAGGTCCCCTCCACCCATCATGCCACTGATGCCACATGGAGCAAGTGGATTGCTCTTATTACGCAGCGCACCCGTATGGGTAAACTGAATCCCCCTGGGATCTTGGAAATAATTACCAATTGGCCTGAGGGTGAAAATTTGGGTCTCACAGATGAAGAACAAGAGCAAGTGACACAGGCTGAAGAGGCTCCTGCATACAACGAACTGCCAGCAGAGTAGATGCATTATGCCCTTTTCACTGACGGTTCCTGTCGTATTGTAGGAATGAACCGGAAGTGGAAAGCAGCCATGTGGAGCCCCACATGACAGGTTGCTGAGGCCACCGAAGGAGAAGGTGGATCAAGTCAACTTGCAGAACTCAAGGCTGTTCAATTGGCCTTGGATATTGCTGAAAGAGAGAGGTGGCCAAGGCTCTACCTCTATACCGATTCATGGATGGTAGCCAATGCTCTGTGGGGAAGGCTGAAGAGGTGGAAAGAGGCTAATTGGCAGCGTGGAGGGAAACCAATCTGGGCTGCTGAGGAGTGGAAAGACATTGCTACCAGGGTAGGAAGACTACCTGTGAAAGTCCGCCACGTAGATGCCCACATTCCCAAGAGTAGAGCTAATGAGGAGCATCGAAACAACGAGCAGGTAGATCGGGCAGCAAAAATAGAGGTGTCAAAGATTGGTTTAGATTGGGAACACAAGGGAGAGTTGTTTCTAGCTCGATGGGCCCATGATGCCTCAGGCCATCAGGGTAGAGATGCCACCTACAAGTGGGCACGAGACCGAGGGGTGGATCTCACCTTGGACAGTATTTCTCAGATTATCCACGACTGTGAGACATGTGCTGCCATCAAACAGGCCAAGTGGGTGAAGCCCCTATGGTATGGTGGACGGTGGTCTAAATATAAGTATGGAGAAGCCTGGCAGGTTGATTATATTACCCTACCCCAGACATGTCACGGTAAGCACTACGTGCTCACAATGGTGGAAGCCACCACCGGGTGGCTGGAGACCTACCCTGTGCCCCACACTACTGCTCGGAACACCATCCTTGGCCTAGAAAAGCAAGTCCTGTGGAGGCATAGTACCCCTGAGAGAACTGAGTCAGACAACGGGACTCATTTCAAGAACAGTCTTATCAACGCCTGGGCTAGGGAACATGGCATTGAGTGGGTGTACCATATTCCCTACCATGCACCAGCTGCAGGCAAAGTGGAGAGGCACAATGCACTGTTAAAAACCCAGTTGAAAGCATTGGGTGGGAGATCTTTCAAGAATTGGGAGCAGCATTTGGCAAGGGCCACCCGGTTGGTCAACACCCGAGGCTCCACCAACCGAGCAGCAGGCCCTGCCCACACTGAGCCTCTGCATACAATAGATGGAGATAAAGTCCCAGTGGTGCATGTCAGAGGTTTGTTAGGGAAGACAGTGTGGATCAAGTCCGCCTCAAGTACAGACAAACCCATTCGTGGGGTTGTCTTTGCTCAGGGAACAGGTTGCACATGGTGGATAATGCAGAAAGTTGGAACAAGACGATGTGTACCTCAGGGAGATCTGATTGTTGGGTGAGAATCATTTGTAAACATCACTGTCTGCTGGATGCTACTGCCATTGTCTGTACATTAAACCACGCAGACTGAAATAGGAGGAAATGTGTAAGTGAGAGGGTATGTGTTAAGTGTTGAAGGTATGAGCAAGTGAAAGAGGGAGTTTGGGGTGAGCAAAACAGGAGAGAGGGGAATCCTGCTGCCCTGCAGTCTGGGGCCTGGATTCAGTGGCTCAGTGTGGAACGTGACGGGAGCATGATGGGTATTGCTTGTATTTTCTTTTTTTTGTGGGGAGAATGAATGGAAGTTTTATGTGGACAAAATACACGATGTAGAATATATGTTGGTTTTGGCCGTAAGTTGACGATATGGCGATAAGGGGTGGATTGTCCTAGGGTGACATTATGATGTTTGTATCACCAATCGTCTGTTGGGTGCAAAGGGAAGGGGAAGCGTGGTATGTTTTTCCCCAGGAAAACTCTGCTCCTCGGAGTGACCTTGGAAGCAGGGGAGTTGGAACACAGCAAGACGGAGAGAAACTCTGGGGTTTTTTTCCCTCAAGAGTTAGTTAGTTTAGTGGTAGCATAGTTAGACCCACCCCACCAAGACCAGCCCTGCACAGCAACTCCTTTTTCTCCCAGCACCAGAGGAACAGAGCAACGGAACACAGTGACTATATTCGAGAGGAGGCCTTTTGTCTCAGTTTGCCATCCCTCCAGAGTGGCATGAAGCTCTTGTCATCGGGCATTGTGCTGGGAGTGCTTTGCCTGTTTAATAAACAGGGTTTTTCCACTTCTCTCTGAGGAAGTCTTTTCCCGAACCGGTTGGGGGAGGGGAGGGAGCACCTTGTGGGAGGTTTTCTCCCTAATCTGCCAGAAACCAGGACACTCTCTAACAGTTAAGTTTGAAAGTGTATGTTTATTGCGGCACTTGGCAGCACGTTGGATATCTCTCTAATGCGCGCTGCAAAGATCACAGGTAATCACAAAGCCTTTTTTCTACAAAAGTGTTGATTACACAAAATACAAATGCATGTTCATACCCTTGTCACTTCCTCTTCTCTGCTTCGTATGCTAATTGACAAAAAGGCTATTAAGCATGCGTAGTTTGTTCCCTGAAGTGGGTCGGTTGTCTTTTGTGAGGAGAGACCACCAAAAGGAGGAAGTAAAACTAGCCCTTGTCGTTCTAAACTTTCAACCTTTTCAATGCAGATATGATTGATGAATCTTTGGAAGAACTCCTTGTTTCCTGTTTTCCAGGCCTATTTCAATAGGTTGTTTCTGAAAACAGGAAATTTGCAATTGTCTAGTGTTCCTAGGGTCTACTGATTAGTTTCTCTGTTTTTCATAATACACAAAGTTGACAAGCAATGAGTTACTAGATCCGGGGTAGCTTATTTTAAATCTGGTTTCTTTTAACTATCCTCTAACTTTTAACTGATTTCAGCAAAGCTTATCTTTGCAGCTAAATCAGCAACATCTATTCTTAACTATAACCTTAGCTTTTCTAAAATCTTCAAAATTAGTGTCTCAGGCCACCTAAAATAAAAAAAAAAAATACAGTGGATGCTTAGAGTTGCACCAGAAAGTGAGACTTGAGCAATAGCAACTGCTTGTGTCCACTGATCACTGCTCACCTTGCCCACTTCACCTTGACTGCTGATATCTGGCTTTACTTCCTAAAAATAAAGACAAAGAACGATGCTGTAACATAGTTACAACTTATACTTCCCCTGCAAAGACAAACGGTGACTGATCTTCTCAGGGGAAGCCCCTCACCCAGGATGGGACACTCTGCCACAGATTTAATCCATCTGCATCTGAAAGAAAGTTAGGACAAATGTCAAAGCACTGCAGGATAACTCGACAGCTCCAGGCATATTGTGTCAATCTAGGAATACCCTCTACAGTCCAACTACACCCTACATTACAAATTTCAAGTCCCCAGGACTTGTCCTATCAGCCCTATACCCAGCTATGCAGCAGAGCAGAGCAGCTGGGGGCCAAATATGCACTGTTGGGGGTTAGATTTGTTTTTTTCTTACAGAATTTTTTCCCATAAGTTGACAGGAAACTCACTGCTGAGTACTTATGGGTGCTTGAGGAAAACAAAGAAGTGGCCAAAGGAGAGTGGCACCGGGCTACACCTTTTTTTGATCTCTGGGAGTTTTTCTCGGGGGGGAAATGATACCACGAGGTTTGGGGGCAGGTAAAGGACGGGGCTGAGGGCAGCTACAACCTCTCTTGCTCTCATCATTTAGAGAGAGGACGGCCAGGCTGTTGCTTGCTGCGGGAGGAGTTCACTGTCACCACCAAGTCCGGTCCTGGGAAATCTACCACCATCTGCTCGTGTACCCAGGAATTCTGAGCTTGCCTCCTCCTGCCCTGCTGGAGCTGGGCCAGCCCTGTCCCACTGCCACCACTTCTTTGGCACTGCCTTGAGGCTTTTTGCTACGCTGTATGCCCGCACTGCCCTGCCCTGCCGGGATATCCCTGCCGTTTCAGCTACCACTGCAGAGCTTCTGATATATCTCATCCACCAGCCCAGGATCCTCCACCGTTCCAGCTTGGTGCTCTAAAAGTCCTGCAGGGGCACTGAGATCAGACTGCCCCGGGGTTTGTGAAGCAAAGCCCCTCAAGGTTCCTGGTTCTGTTTTGTCGTTAATGCTGAAGTTGTTTGTTTTACCTTGTTATACATACTAGTAAAGAACTGTTATTCCTATCCCCATATCTTTGCCTGAGAGCCCACTTAATTTTCAAAATTGTAATAATTTGGAGGGAGGGTGTTTGAATTCTCCATTCCAAGGTTTGAGAGTTGGCCCAAAGACCCTTTTACATGTCTCACGTTTTTCGTCGTGGAGACTTTGGGGGGGAACGAGAGGGAAACCTCAAGAGCTGATGTAACTGCTACCAGAATTGCCATTTTGCCCAGGTGTGTTTGCTTGGGAACAGAGTTCCTGGACATACATCCTGCTGAAACAATGGTAGTCGCAGCATGCTGCACTGCCCCTGGACCACCTGTGCCTGAGGTGCAGCAGGATCAGCTTGTTCTGTTCTCCCCCCCCCCCGCATTGTGCATTGGGCCTAGACTCACGCGATTTCTCCCCCACTCTGGCTGATTGCCTCTCACCTCGGAAAGAACTATATATTCAGCCCCGAAGGAGACCCCCTCTGAGGACCTCCCCACAGAAGACTAAATCTATCAGCTCCATGAGGGTTCTGCAGCGTCAAATCTATTGGCCACGTGCCACGAGGATTGCAAAGGCGAACCTATTAGACAGCTGCGAGGATTCCGTCTCTCTCACTGTGGTAATTATCCTATCTTTCCTATCTCTCCTTTTCTCTCTTGCTTTCATCTATGTAGCTTTCTTTCCTCCGTCTCTTTCTCTTGTTATTGCATATCATTTTGGTGGGTATATTAAATAAAGTATATCAGTTTTTGGTGGGTATATATATTGAATAAAGTATACTGGTTTTTGGTTAAACAGCATTTTTTGTCTCCTTTTTACTCTGGAAATAATACGAACTCAGTTCACTTTGAATGGGTCGTAACACAAGGGAGGCCCTGCCTCTCCCTAGCATACACCTGTCTTTTAAACTAAGACACACACAGATGCCTGAGACACAGGAGATGACAAACGAGGGGACGCAACAAGGAGAAAAAGCTCTCGGCAAGAAGAATAACTGTTAGGACCGAGAGAATGCAGAATGAGATCACCGAGGTGAAACCGACAGTGAGCCAATGAGGCTCAGAGAACCCTGCAGGAAGAAGATGCTAACAGGATGACTTATTCCAAGGACCGCAAAGATGGATGCCCGAGAATCCTACAGTAAGAATCCTCTACCTATCTTCGCATTAGTACAAGTCCTAATCCGCCACAATGGATCGTTGCAGTGCACAGCTATTGATACAGCTCAGAACAAGACCTGAAAAGACATTGGACTGGATGCTTCTGAAGAGAGATGTGATTCTGATGCCTTTCCGAGCTCCCGAGTCAAAGTTTCGATGGTATCAGCGCCTGGCCAAGGAATAGGAAGATGCTAAGAATGATGCCTGGTGTTTCCGATAGGCCCCTTGAAGGGCTAAGGCAAAAGACATGCAACGCAAGACACCCAAAAGACAAAGAATGCACGATAGACAAGTGATGCGACATGCACCGGGACTGCTCTGCCCTGCGCACCTCAGCATTGTGAGACTTTCCCTTGATGTGGCCTAAGGGGCCACATCTTGGACATCCCTGTCTCCAAAGCTGACTCAAAAACCCCTCCCAGCAAGTCCTGACCTGGCACCCCACTTTCATCCCCTCTGTGGCTCGTAGCCCTCCACTTATCTCTCGGACATTCGGGGATGAGAATCCACGTTGAGTGCAAAGGAAGGCCACTTCACCCTCTGGGAATTTCCTGCTGTCACCGGGCTGCTGTCTCTTAGTCAGGTACCATAAAGAAAATCAAACAAAGTGTGATCTTAGCAGATGTGTTGGCTAGTCGGTAAGGAGGTCTCAGTGTAATACAAGTAGACCACCTAAAACACACAAACAATAATGGATGCTTGGAATTGCACCAGAATCACCACTACCCTAACCACACAAATATATAAATTTTAAAATATAAATCTCGAAAAAAATTGCACCAACAAGAGCCAACTCTAATTATCCATAATCAACCTACCCAATATAATAAAAATAACCCCATGTCAAATCCTTTAAAAAACCTCTAAAATATATACCCAGAAACCGCCCCAAAACTTAAAAAGACCTGCCTCTAACCAAATAAAAAGCAAAAACCCCGTCTTTTGAACTATATAAATTCACTAACCTAACACATTAAAACTACAAAAATTTAACACCTTAGTCAACACTAGTACACTGTATACACTAATCTCATCACTACATACAAAACCAAAACCTATTTCTATTACTAACATAACAAAAAGTCACAAATTTTAACTGTAATAAAACCTAAAAAACCTAATTAAAAATAAAATTGAAAAATTCCATTATAACTAACTCAAACCCCCATACATTCCAAACAAAATTACTCCAAGACAAATATTTTAAGTGCCAAAAAAGCTCAAACATTTAAAATAACTACTACAAAAATGCTCTCTACCTACCACACCACCAATATCACATAAAACAAATAAATAACTCTCTTCATACAGTGCACCCATATCAAAAATCTAAATGTCCCTAAAATCTTTAAAATAATTACAAATTAATGCAAAATTAAAAACTTTAATCTCACTAACAAAAACCCAAAAACAAACACAAACTAAAAAACCCCACCATACAACCAACTACCAGCAAACAAACCACACTACACTATTTTCACTAACAATTCTTATCACATCATAAAAATGAAACAAAAATGAAAAGCAACCATATAGAATCCCACACAACCAATCACAAAAACTCGTAAAAAAGATAAATCAAACCAATTTACTAAACTCAAAACTGTACAACTGACCCTAAACATGACTAAAAAACCCCCCAAAACTCTAAACTAACTCAAAAATAATAACCAATACTCTGTAAAATTAACTAAGAAAACCAAACTAATTAACAACATAAAAAATCTAAACTACTAAAAAAATAAACATCACTACCCCAAAAAAACTACCTAAAAAATCCACCATATTGTAGAGGAATTTCTTAGAGAGCAGGGGCATGATTTGCTATGGGATGTAGCCTGAGCTATTTTAAACTAGGCCTCAGTTTTGGGCCTGAATTAGGCCTCAGATTTGGGCCTTGTTAGTAGTGAGCAAGCTTGTGGCGCAGTTAGAAATTATATTAAGGTGTGCTTGGATTTAATTAATGTAGTTTTAGTAATTTTACCGTGGTGACCTTAAAGTTAAGATTGTTTACATTCCTTTTTAATCTAGTACCAATTAGAAAACACCTGTTCACATAAACTATCTGAGACTGTATATAAACCACCATTTTGAAGCAATAAACGGAGAACATATGATATGACCAAATTGGTTGGACCTATGTTGCTCTGTCAGCCTCCCATGGGAAATGCCCTGGCCTCAAATGGCGCCCGAACAGGGACATTCATAGTTGTTAATGCTTAAATGCTGCTGACTTGTTTAAATACGATTTCTAATGCTTAAATGCTGGCTTGTTTAAATACGATTTTTTGTTTAAATACGTTTTTGATTTCGCTTTAATGCGGTGAAACCTTGAAGAACGAGAGTTCAGAAGTCTCTGAGCTTGTCTCCAGACCTGCCGGAGATCCGGGGCCAAGCGGCCCCCCCCGGACCGGTGGTGAGCAGGATTTACGGGGACGAATTGACTCGGAGCTGGGAGGCTGAAGGCGTGATTCGTTCCGTTTTGCCCAGGGTGAGACAGCGGCACGCTGTGGGATGGTGAAGGTAAGCGGCCCGCAGGAAGAGAGAAAGGAAAAAAGAAAAAATGGATACTGAGATGCTCGCGGCCAGCCGCCTTCTCATGAGTATGCTCTCAAAGAGAGGCGAAAAACTTAAAGAAAGTGAAGTAGAACAGTTGGCCCTGTGGGCCAGGAAGAAAGGGAAGTTAAGCGATTCTTCACTCGTTTTTTGTGAAGCCGAGTGGAGAGAAATTGGTGATTTGTTGTGGAAGTCCGTGATTGCTGGAGGACGAGAGGGAAAAATAGCTCAAGAACTTGGCACTGTCTGGCAAAAAATTCTAACTACTTTAGAGACTTTAGTTGCCGAGCGAAAGGCAGCCCAGGCTGCGATCCGAGCCATGGAAATTGGTACGCCAGCAGAATTAACAAATACGCAAAAATCCTCTAAGGTAGCAAGATTTTTTGGCATCAATTCAGCCCATCCAGTGAAGGGGAACGCAGCGCCCGTTTATTCTAACCTGCAAGATGTATAAGTTCTGCTGAAAACCGCGTGGTGGATGCGCAGGAAAAGTCTTTGTCTCTGTCTGGAAAAAATGGAGGAGAACAGGAAGCGCGCCAGCCGCCAGAGTCTGGGGGCGTGGTGAAAGATGAGACAGCAGGCGGGACCGAGGGCGGAGCGGGGCCGGCTCAGGAGACGACACAGGGGGGCGGCGACAAGGGCGGTGAAAAGGGCGGTGACAGGGGCGGTGACAAAGGCGGTGACGAAACCAAAAACAAGCAGCTCCCCCCCTCACCGGAAAACAAGGCAGTGACGCAGGCACAGGGAGTTCACGTGACCAAAACAAACATGGCGGTGCCCATGCCCACTTCCATCGCGGAGTTCTCAGCCACTGCCGTGGATCCTGGGGCCACGGCGCGGCCTTCTAAAAAGACACACCGACCCGCGGCAGCCCAGTGCCCACTGCCCTCTGATTCTGACTCGGATTCCGACTCAGACCAGGACAGTCCCAGCCCCGATTCTCACAGCCCAGCACGGCAAAAGAAAGAACCACAACACGCGTGTGGGCTGCAGCACAGAGTTGAGAGGCTCGCGAAACTATCTACCCGACCGAGTTCTAAGGAGGATTGCATGGCATTGGCAGTCACCCAGCCAAATCCGATTGCAAACAGGTGGTCCAAAATAGTAAAAGATGCCATGAAGGATGGCAACTTTAATATAGCAAGTTCCCTTGCTTGCCCAGTGATTGTAGAAAATGCCCAAGCTCGATGGGAGCCTCACGAATGGAAAGTGTTAAGCCAAGCAAAGCAAACAGTTAGCACCTATGGAATTAGATCAGAAGCAGCCAAGAACATAATACAATACATTTTCACTGCAGATGTCCTCTGCCCTGCTGACTGCTCAAACATTGCATCTTTGCTTTTAACCCCTTCACAATTTCTCATTTTTGAAAGAGAATGGAAACGTTTAGTGTTTGAAGAAGCAAACAAACACCAAGCAGTTGGAGATCCTTTATATGCACTCCAGCCTGACATGCTAACAGGGCAAGGACCATATGCTAGAACCAATGTGCAGCTGACTTTTCCTATCGAGATTCATCAAATTGCTCAAACATTAGCCCACAAAGCCTTGCTGTTGGTTCCAGACAAGAAGAAGCCTGTTTCATTTTCTAACATCAGGCAGGGAACCACAGAACCTTATGGACAATTTATTGATAGACTGTCTGCTGCCATAAAGGATGCACAAGATTTGCCTCCAGACCTCCAAGAGCATTTGTTTTGCTCTCTGGCTTTTGAAAATGCCAATTCACGTACCAGAGCCATTTTAGCTTCTCTCCCCCAAGGCTGTGCAGTTGATGAGATGCTCGTGCGTGCGACAAGAGCTGAGCAAAACAATCAAACAGCAGCATTCACAGCGGCCGTGCATGATGCCGTGCATGGTGCCATGGAAAAACAAGGACACATCATTGCAGCTGCTCTGTCAAAAGACCACTCCAGTCATCCTCGCAACAGTCACAAGTCATCATCGAAGCATCGTTGCTATCGGTGTGGTGAAGCAGGCCATTTTAAGCGAGCCTGTCATAAAGCAGTGTGGTGTCACAAGTGCAATGTGGACACCCATGCCACCGAAGCTTGTCGCGGGTCGGGAAACTCCAAAGCCAGCGCGTCATGCAGGCAGCGCGCCGAGACAGAAATCGATGCCTTGACCCAGAGGACCCCAAGAACGGCTTTTTGGTCCGAAACAAGCCCGCCACGTGGGGAAGCCTCGGCGTGGATGTGGCAACAGCAGTAGATGTCACCTTACAAGATAAAGAAGTCACTTTAATTCCAACCAATGTTTATGGTCCAATGTATAGTACAATTTCTTTACTTGGAGGTTTGTTACTTGGAAGATCCTCCACAAGTAAACAGGGTGTAATTGTGATTCCTGGAGTCATCGATGCCGATTACACCGGACAAGTACAAATTATGGCTTATGCCCTGCAACCACCCGTGACAATTCCAAAAGGGAGCAAGATTGCTCAAATTTTACCATTTGAAAATATTCTGCCACATTGTCAGCAGCCACGAGAACCAAATGAAAAGCAAAGAAAAGACGGAAGCTTTGGATCAACAGGACATGATGTTTTCTTCACAATAGACCTGTCAAATTGCCCGCACAGAAAGGTACGGCTGCAGCGTGGTTCCCACTGCATCACACTAGAGCCAATGCTTGACACAGGGGCGGACATTTCTATTGTCAATCAGATGTATTGGCCGCCTGATTGGCCCCTGAAAGCTCCACATACCCACATTGTTGGAGTGGGTGGAATGAAAGCTCCCTCAATAAGCAGGGATCCCATCAGCATCATTTTTGAAGACAATCAAGTTATTGTGGCTCAACCCTACGTCATGTCTCTGCCCGAAACACTTCCAGGACTGATAGGCAGAGATATACTATCTCAACTTGGCATGGTTCTCACTACTGATCAGCATTTTCCCTGACGGCCACTGCAGTGCAGTCGCTCATTCAGAAAATTACCTGGTTAACAGAAACCCCTGTTTGGGTTGAGCAGTGGCCAATGACTAAAGAAAAGCTGCAAATTGCTGAACAACTAGTGCAAGAGCAACTTGATGCTGGACACATTCAACCCTCTGTGAGTCCATGGAACACGCCAATTTTTGTAATTCCCAAAAAATCAGGAAAGTGGAGACTGTTGCATGATCTAAGAAAGGTCAATGAACAAATGCAAGCAATGGGTGCCTTGCAACCTGGCCTGCCAGCACCAACTATGTTACCTCGAGGGTGGAACATCGTTGTCATTGACCTGAAGGACTGTTTCTTTTCCATCCTGCTTCATCCACAAGACATTCAACGCTTTGCCTTCACTGTGCCATCCATCAATAGAGCAGCTCCAACAAAACGATATGAATGGACTGTTTTGCCTCAGGGCATGAGAAACTCACCCACAATGTGTCAGTTGTTTGTTGATTGGGCTTTGCGACCAATCAGACAGCATTTTCCCAATGCAATGATCTATCACTATATGGATGATATCCTCATTGCCACCAAACAGCCGTTGGCAGAAGCAGACTTAAATTGGTTGTTTTCACAGCTAAAAAGCCATGGACTGATTGTAGCACCAGAAAAGATACAGCGATCAGCTCCTTGGAAATGCTTAGGCTGGCTGATCACAGACGCACAAATTCGGCCACAGAAAATCACCTTGCATGCCGACATTTCCACCTTGCATGATGCCCAGAGACTCTTTGGAGACCTGCAATGGGTTCGTACCATTGTAGGGATCACCAATGATGATTTACAACCCCTTGTGCCATGGCTTCGAGGCAGTGATGCTAACAGTCCCCGAGAGTGCACCCCTGAGCAACAAGAAGCCTTAACCTGAGTATCAGAGAAACTGCGACGTAGTTGGAGCGCTCGTCATATACTACATCTCCCACTGTCACTTTTTCTTTCTAACGCTGATGCCTGTCCGCTTGCCATTGTTCTTCAATGGCAAAAGAAAAAGGGGGAACACCGATCTAAGCCTGGCTCAACAGCAATCCTGTTGGAGTGGGTGTTTTTACCTGTGCAACCAAAGACTCGTGTCATGACCAGAACAGATGCTCTTGCTGCTTTGATAAGAAAAGGCAGAGACAGAATTGTAGAGATAGATGGGCAGGAGCCAGCAGACATCAGCATTCCTGTGAAAAATGAAGATTTAGAATGGCAGCTAAGACAATCTGTCGCTTTGCAAGAAGCACTGCTAGGGTTCACAGGTGTGATCCACAACCGACAACCAAAAGGCCCGATGTGGAAGTTGGTTCGGAGTCATCAGTGGCTGGAAAGACCATTGTGTTCCTTGAAACCAGTTGATGGGAGAACTGTCTTTACTGATGCCAGCCGCAAAACAAAGAAGGCTGTGTGTGTTTGGCAACAGCAAGGAGAATGGAAGCAACACACAATCAAGAATGAACCAGGAGACAGTCTTCAAACCCTTGAACTGAGAGCAGTGTGTTGGGCATTCCAGACCTGGGACAAAGAACCACTCAATGTTGTTTCAGATTCTCTATATGTAGTTGGAATTGTGCAGAAGATTGAAGATGCACTCATCAGGTCAACTCAAAATCAGCACCTTGGAGAATTGTTCCTGTTCTTGCGAAGTGTGCTGAGGCAGCGTCAGCACGTCTTCTGTGTCATGCATATTCGGAGCCATTTATGCAACAGTGGTTTAGGAGAAGGCAACGCGCGGGCAGATGCTGCCGTCAGCTGCCTTGTCCATGTCCCCCCACAGAATGAGTTTGAGAAGGCTCGCAACAGTCATGACACTTTCCACCAAAATGTTAGGGCCCTGCACCGACAATTTCAGATCTCCCTGAATGATGCCCAAGGGATTGTGCGTGCCTGCCCTCAGTGTAGCCATCATGGGCCAGGCCTTGGTTTAGGCACAAACCCAAGAGGGTTGAAAGCTTTAGAATTATGGCAGATGGATGTAACCCATGTTCCAGAGTTTGGGAGATTGAAATATGTCCATGTCACGATAGATACCTATTCTAAATTTGTCTGGGCCACAGCACAACCAGGGGAAAAGGCCTTGCATGTTGAGAGACACCTATCTGTCTGCTTTGCTGTGATGGGTGTGCCTGTAGAAATCAAGACCGACAATGGTCCTGCCTATGCCGGTCGGCGAATTGCCAGATTTATGCAGACATGGGGGGTGAAGCATACCACCGGAATCCCCCACTCCCCCACAGGCCAAGCCATTGTAGAAAGGGCCAATCGTACCTTAAAAGAATACCTAGCGAAGCAGAAGCAGGATGGTGAGGTTGATGTAGCTAGTCGATTGTCTAAGGTATTGTTCACTCTAAACTTTTTATGTTTAGCAGAAGGAAGAGAAGAACCTGCAGTCATGATACACCATTATACAGTGAAAGAGGGAAGACCACAGGCGATCCCAGGACTTTATGTCTATCATAAGAACATGCAGACGGGTGAATGGGAGGGACCCAGTCCTGTTTTGTTTAATGGTCGTGGATACATGTGTGTTTCCACAGGAAAATCAAGATCTGTCTGGGTGCCGAGTCGATTCACTCGTGCGTGTCCTCAATCAGAGATACCAGCTAACGGTGATAACAACAGTGCCGACGGCGACTTACCTGGAGAGCCTTGTGACAACCCTCAGACTGCTGAAAACTAACTTTGTTAAGAGTAGAGAAATAATTATATAACTATAGTTGTTAGGTTTAATTGTTAAGTTTAGTTGTTAAGTTGTTAATTTGTTAAGTTGTTAAAGTTAAGTTTTAGTGGTTAAGCTAAGTTTAAAGTTAAGTTTAGTGTTAAGTTGTTTTTTAGTTAATTAAAGGGGTTTTTTTTGTAATTTTTGTAGAATTAGAAAGGACAACCAGAGAAGATAAACAGAATGTTAGGATTTCAAGTAATTTTTATAATTAATACCATTGTTTTAACAAGAGGGGTGTCAGAATTTTTTAACATTGACTCAAGACAAAATATGTGGGTCACCTGGGCCAATCGAACTGGGCAAGACTCACTTTGTCTGTCCTTGACCACGCCATCTAATCCTTTTCGTACTTGCCTGATTGGAGTCCCAGTGAATTCCATGTCAGATTTTAAAGCTCTGACTCAAGCCAAAATTAATCCAAAAAGTGCTCTGGGAGCACAAACTGTTGCTGTCGCACAAAATCTTAGAATCACCGGTACTGGACCTCAAGAACTTGACCTCATGGGTTCTGTGCCAAGAATTATTGTTTGGTTTTTGGTCAGTTTTTTTTTGAATTCAAGTTTACTAATTATAAAAAAAGAATGGTCCAGAGGCAGTGACACTTGGGTGTCTCCAAAATCCCCATTGTATTACAACCATTCTGAATATTGCAACAATTGGACTGCATCTATAACACCGTTGAAAGGTGCTGTAGAAAAACTGCCACCAGGAATCTTTCTTATTTGTGGAGACAGAGCCTGGTCTGCAATACCTCGAGGAGCTGTATGTGGCCCATGTTATTTTGGCAAACTGACAATGTTTGCTCCCAGCATTCATCAAGTTCTTGGATTGTCCCACAAGAACCAACGAGTCAGGCGCAGTGTCACTCAACTAAATAGTGATTGCATTGATGAAGTAGTTTTATGGAGCCGTGCAGCTGTCATATCAGCATCAATTTTTGCCCCAGGAGTTGCGTCAGCACATGCTCTCACACAACTGAAAACCTTAGCCTGTTGGGCAGGAAAGCAAATAAATATAACATCTAACTTGTTAAGTGAACTTGCTGCAGATGTTAGCGACATCCGCAATGCAGTTCTCCAGAACAGAGCTGCCATTGACTTTCTCCTTCTCTCCCAGGGGCACGGATGTGACGAGTTCGCCGACATGTGTTGTATGAACCTATCAGACCATTGTCAATCAATTTACAAACAGCTGTCACAGCTAAAAGATAACATGAAAAAGCTTGTAGTTGTTGGCACTCCGTTTGACAATTGGCTTAGTTCATGGGGTTTTACTGGATGGATTAAGGATTTAGTTTATTTTGGTATTATCATTTTTATTGTTATTGTAGTTATTTTAGTTATTGTGCCTTGTTTATTACAGTGTGTGAAAAAATTAATTAACCGTTCTTTTAACTCAATTTGGGTAATCCAAAAAGAAAAAGGGGGAATTGTAGAGGAATTTCTTAGAGAGCAGGGGCATGATTTGCTATGGGATGTAGCCTGAGCTATTTTAAACTAGGCCTCAGTTTTGGGCCTGAATTAGGCCTCAGATTTGGGCCTTGTTAGTAGTGAGCAAGCTTGTGGCGCAGTTAGAAATTATATTAAGGTGTGCTTGGATTTAATTAATGTAGTTTTAGTAATTTTACCGTGGTGACCTTAAAGTTAAGATTGTTTACATTCCTTTTTAATCTAGTACCAATTAGAAAACACCTGTTCACATAAACTATCTGAGACTGTATATAAACCACCATTTTGAAGCAATAAACAGAGAACATATGATATGACCAAATTGGTTGGACCTATGTTGCTCTGTCAGCCTCCCATGGGAAATGCCCTGGCTTCACCACACTTTATTTCAAAAATTGTGCAGCAAATTAGTCACCACCTGGGAATAGACTGGGAATTGCATACCCCATACCATCCTCAATCTAGTGGCCAAGTAGAAAAAATGAACCATTTGATTAAACAACAAACTGTGAGATTGGGGCAGGAAGCAAATTTGCCTTGACCCCAGGCTCTCCCATTGGCATTATTGCGAATTCAGACCAAACCAAGGGCAAAAGAGAAACTAAGCCCTTTTGAAATATTGTATGGAAGGCCATATGCAGTTCAAGAGGGAACAACACCCATTCAAGTGGGAGAAGAAACCCTACATAGATATGTGGTGGCCTTAAATAAACAACTTGGAGAAATTGAGAAATATGTGGCTGGAGCTCAAAACAGAGAACTAGATAGGCCAGTACATGATGTACAACCTAGGGATTATGTGTACGTAAAGTCTTTTGCAGAAAATACCTTGGAACCGCAGTGAGAAAGACCATTCCAGGTGCTCCTCACAACCTTCACTGCAATCAAGATTAAAGAACAGAAGGCCTGGATTCACCACTCCTGAGTGAAGAAAGCCCCAGAGGGAATTTAGAAGGTCACACCAGGTGATAACAAACTGAAGCTGAAGCTTACTCGGAACCACGAATAAATGGACTAATAGTTATTATAGACATTATGTGGAAGGCTGTAACTATTGTAGTAATTACCTTAGTCATAACAAGAGTTAACACAATACCACATAGGTATAATGTGACCGGGATATACTGGTGCCAAGGAAGAGCTTATGACCCTTACTCTCGTAAGGCTTTAACAAGATGCTAAAAGTCACGAATGCAAGCTTGTGAGAAAGAAGAAATATTTGGGGATGTAAGTATGCATTCGTGCAGGATGGGTTCCATAAGGCTTACCACCCACCCATGAAACCCATACGGATCAGTCCTGAATGCTGTGACAAATGCTTGAGTAAATGTCCTCAGTTTAGACTCAAAATAGAGGGGTGTGCAATAAGAGGGTATGACGTTGACTTTAACATCACTCAGGTATGTACTGAGCTCCATAAGGACCAGACCAAGATTACTCCACCAGTGCCAAGAAAGGCTGTGATCACCCGGATGCCAGCTATTCCAGAAGTAGAGGAACAAATAACTCCTGTAGTTACCAGGATTGGGCCATATGCTATTAAGAGGACAGGAATTCAGAAGCTGATAGTTAACCCAAAGTGGTCTTTAAAACGAGTAGAAATGGGAGTACAGGTAAATGCATCTCACGTTTGGCCAGAATGTGCCCCATTTCTCAGAAACTCCTTTATGGATTGGACCACTTGGCTTCAAAAAAGTATGCCTCCCAATTTCAGGAGTAAGAGGGATCTCACTGGGTTGCTAGGGACCAGACTGGGAGTGCTGAACACAATAGATTCAGAGGTGCTGATGAATAAATTAACCTCAGTAGGGAGTGATTTAGTCAAACTACAGCAACCTTTGCAATCCTCTCTACTAGCACTGGGTAACAATCATTGGAAACTGACCCAAATATTACCAGAATGGGAAAACACAGGAGGAGCGAGATCATGAGGTAATAATTAATGTGCTAGGCACAGCTAGCGAAAACATCTCACTGGCTCTAGAGTGTACTCAAGCACAACTGTAGATGCAATCAGTGGCTGCTGCAGTTATCAGGGAAGGTGGAGAGGGAACATTCCCTGCTGAAATTCGCAAAATTGTTTGGGGCAATGCCTCTGATATGGAGCTGGAACTTCAGTCTTGATGGGTGTTGGTCAATTTCACCTATAACCCTGTGACTAGTATAGTGACAGCCTTGGTTTTAACTATACACAATGCCTCAGTGGACTTAATACATCCAATAGTCCCCTTAGGATTAAACCATGAGGGAACTGTATTGTACCCTTCTGAACACAAGATGTGGGCACAAGAAATTGAAGGAAAATGGCAAACCATTAATCCAGAGCCCTGTACTATGAGGAGACAACTAGGATACATATGTGAAGGGACATTAGAAGGTGACAAAGACACTTGTTTGGATACGGACCAAAGTATTTGTCACTTTGAGACAAATCCAGGCAAACAGAAAACTTCACTTGTGTATACAGGACAAGGTTGTGTCTGTCTAAGGACAGCATGCCCCATCATAAGGATAGACAGCCAAATTATAGATGAGACTCAATTCAATTTGTGTGTTTGCAATTTTGTTAGAATCAAGGGATGTGATTTTTTCTGTTGTGCACCTGTAATATCACATCAGTATATAAAAGCTAACCTAACCACTGTGCAGAAGATACTGCCTGTGCCCATAGGAATGAATTTAACTTTAGTTGCTCAATTGATGAAACATCACGAATTGAGAGAAATCTTAGAAGAAATTAAAGATGGAGGGGAAAAGACATTATTTACAATACACCATGACACAGAGACTATTAAAGAAGTTTTTAAAAGGCTTGAGGAACATTTGTCTCATCATTTGTAAGATGTGCTTTTTAAGTAGTCTCCGACAGCAACCAGTATACTAAATGCCTTAGTCCACCCTATAATTGTGTTGCTTATTTTAGTTAGCATAAATCTAGTTAGCATAAATCTGTTATAGTACTTGTTTAGAGTTAGAAGATGCTACGACGAGTAGCAGCTTTAACATCACTATCAGAGGCATATGGCTTAGTCTTGAGAGATACTAGCTGTACAGCTTAGATAAATGAAGAAGATTCTGCATATTGAGTAAAAGAATTTACTCATTTCAAAGAAGAAGTGGGGAAAATGAGACACTAATTTTGAAGACTTTAGAAAAGCTATGTATATTGCTGATTTAGCTGAAAAGATAAGCTTTGCTGAAATCAGTTAAAACTTAGAGGATGGTTGAAGAGAGACCGGATTTTAGATAAGCTATCCTGGATCTAATAACTCATTGCTTGTCAACTCTGTGTTTGTGTAAAGCTTCCTTGCAGAAGCTAATCAATACCCCAGGAATGCAAAACAATTTCAAACCTCCTGTTTTCAGAAACAACCTATTGATATAGGCTCGGAAAACAGGAAACAGGGAGTCCTACCAAGGATCCATGAATCATGACACAGCAAAAGGTTGAAAGGTTAGAACGAGGAAGACTAATTTTACTTCCTCATTTCTAGTGACCCCTCCTCAGAATAGACCCCCGACTCATTTCAGGGAACAAACTACGCATGCTTAATAGCCTTTTTGTTAATTAGCATAAGAAGCGGAGAAGAGGAGGTGACAACGGTATGAATATGCATTTGTATTTTGTGTATTCAACACTTTTGTGGATAAAAGGCTTTGTAATCACCTGTGATCTTTCTAGTGCTCATTAGGGAAATATCCCAGCGCTGCCCGGCATCGTAATAAACATACACTTTCTAACTTAACTGTTAGAGAGTCTTTTGTCCGTCACAGTTGGATATCGATATTAGATCGATATTCATATTTTAGTAAATCAGTGGAACGGAATGTATAGAAACCGGGACAGTGGCGGCGGGGTCGGTTCGTCGCACGGGAATGACGCAAGTTACGGGAAGCGGCGAGGGTCAGAGTGCGTTTGCTTCACCGGGTGTAAACTCAAGCCCATCGAGGCGGAGACCGAGCAGTGGGTTGGCTTTCAGCGAGCCGCGTCGCGAAGCTGAGTCAGAGGGGGTGCCTCTGGGGGGTGGGTCAATAAAGGACACCCTCCTGGGGGCCGGGGCGTGGCCAGGGCGGGGAATTCTATCAAAGGCCTGCCCTTGCGGAAGGCGCTTCGGGGGAATCCCCGCGTGCAGGCAGCCTTACTGCGGCTTTTGACAGAATGGGCGCTCGTCCCAAAGCTCACACAGAAATACAAGGGAATTTAGAAACAGAAAATATTTTAGAATTAGAAAAGGGAAAGCCGCTGCACAAGGTAAGTGCAGCGCCACCTGGCGGTTGGAGTGAAGAACTACAACGGCCGCAACGAAAGTCGCCAGCGACCAGTGGGGCGACAGCGCCACCTAGTGGCCGGACTCAATTATTACACCAGTTTTTTCCAGTTTCTTATAAAAAACAAGTAGTACCTCCAAATCAAGAAGTGCAAAGGCAATTACTAGAACAATTATTCTCCCTGGAAGAAGGTGAAACACCTCGACAACAAGAAGAAACGATAAGCCCAGAAGAAGGCTTGGTTCATATCACAGCCTCACAAGGTGTTCCTACTTCAACATCAAAATCAAAGGACTTAATGAAGCAATTTCTTCTACAAATCAGAGATACGGCCTTGGAAATTTTTCCCGATTTATCTACAATATTTCCTGAACTTTTAGCGCTTTCAAAAGGAGGTCAAATTTCTTTTCAACCTTCAGGAAATGTTTCTCCAATAATTTTTCAGTTACCTGAAGGGGTTTCCTTTTCTCTAGGCGGTACTTCGCCTGAACTACGTATTTCTACTCCTCGGTTAGAAGGAGGGACAATCACAACCACGTCAGTACATGATGTGGCAAGGGTTCAAAAACAAAGGGATTCAAAGGTACAAGGATTGTCTAGCCCACAAGGTGCAATGGGTTGGACTGACGAGGTGAAACAATCACCAACGACTTCAAGTTACAGATTCAGCAGATGCTTCAAGTACAGTGGCTGTGGCTTTACCTGTGACATATGATGTTCAAGGGAAAAACCCAAGGTGGGAACGATTGGATCACGGAGTGATCAAAGATTTAGCACAAGCAATCCGCGACAGTGGATTGGGATCATTGTATTTCAAGCAAATGTTAAAAGGGACTTTTAGTATTTATGACTTAACACCGTTTGATATAAAATCGATTGTTTCAATGATTCTCACTGATTCACAGTTAATAATCTGGAGAGTGAAATGGAGAAAGGCTCTACAGGAGCTCAGAGATAGATATCAAGGAGGGCCAAATGCAAACCTTACAGTCGCCCAAATGGCAGGCAACCCACCACACGACAATCCAGTTCAACAAGCGCAACAATTGCCAAGAAATGTTCTTGATGATATTAAAAATGCAGCTCGAAGAGCAATCTTCCAGATTCCACCAGCGGGAGTTCAAGACAGTCTTTACACAGATATAAAACAAGGAGCAACAGAACCATACAGTGATTTTATAGATCGCCTCAAGCAAGCGATTGACAGGCAAGTTGAAGATGAAAGAGCACGACCGCTAATTCTTAAGACTCTTGCGTTTGCAAATGCAAATGTTGAATGCAAGCGTGTGCTCAGTCCGATGCCAAGTGAAGCCACAATGGCACAGATGATAGAGGCCTGTTGCAAAGTTGGAACACCACAACATGTTGCAAGCATCTTGGGAGATCACATGGAAAAGATGTTCAGAGCTCAAAATGATAACATTCGAGAAGTGCTTTCAACGCTTCAATGAAGCGGTGTGGCGACAACAACAAGAGATCAATGTTATAGATGTGGAAAGCCAGGACATTTTAGGAAGGATTGTCCGAATCTTGCAAAGATCGGAAATTCACCAGATGTTTGTCCAAGGTGCCGGAGAGGAAAACATCCTGCGAATGAATGTCGATCCAAGACGGATGTGGACGGAAGAACTTTACCTTTGCCGGGAAACTCCAAACAGACCGCGGAACGTCAGCGCGGAATGACACAAGTACTGGCGGTGAATCAGAGCCAAGTTCCTCAAGTGGGGCAATCATCGGGGAGCGTCAATCCAACGCCCTCAGCAGAACAATTTGCAACTTCCCCAGCGACCCAGACCTTCTACCACCAGGTGCCCAATGCAACTTGGCAACTTCCAAAGTAACATGTTTTTTGAATGATGATTATGCAGTGATTCACACAGGAGTCACTGGAGCCTCGTTTAAAAGACAAGACTTTTTAATAATAGGCAAAGACAGGAGCAGTACCCTGGGACTGGTCATTTTTCCTTCGCTCATTGCAGCAGACAGAAATGAGGAGTTGACAGTCATGGCAAAAGCGCTCAAACCTCCATTGACAATTTCGGAAAACACAGCTATTGCTAAAGCAATTGCCTTGCCATCTCATACTAAAGAACTAATAATGCCAGTGTTTTTTCAGCAAGGTTTTCCCTCAAAAGAACACATGGAAGTTCACGCCTCAAGGGTGAAACACCTAGGGCGAGAAAGACCGATCATTGAGTGCAAATTGACCTGCAATGAGAAGACGATCACCTTGGAAGGGATGTTAGATTCTGGAGCCGATGTCACGGTAATCTCGTGCATTTATTGGCCCCAGGAATGGCCATTGAGCACACCAATGAGTTCTCTCTCGGGCATAGGGGGGAATTCCTTATGTCCACAAAGTATCAATTCAGTGATCGTCACAGGGCCAGGGGGAAAGCTGGCCATCATACGTCCATTCATAGTGCAAAAGCCGATTACAGTCTGGGGAAGAGACATCTTAGCACAATGGGGTGTCAAAATGGAAGTGGATTTTTGATAGGGGTCACTGCGGCACTCGCCACTCCAAAACTGATCTGGAAGACAGACATCCCTGTCTGGGTGGATCAGTGGCCCCTGGAACGAAAGAAGTTGAGTGCGCTCAAGGAATTAGTAAAAGAACAATTGGAAAAAGGGCACATTAAGCCGACAACTAGCCCTTGGAATTCTCCAGTGTTTGTAATACGCAAGAAAGCTTCTGGCAAATGGAGATTGCTTCACGACCTCAGAAAGATCAATGAGGTCATCGAAGAAATGGGACCACTTCAATTGGGATTTCCATCTCTCTCGATGATTCCGAGAGATTGGCCGCTTGTAGTCATTGACCTCAAAGACTGCTTTTTTCATATTCCATTGCATCCAGATGATGCTCCCAGGTTTGCATTTTCTGTTCCGAGCATCAACAAGCATATACCTCTGCAGAGATACCATTGGGTGGTGCTTCCACAAGGTCTCAAGAACTCGCCGACAATCTGCCAATGGTTTGTGGCGCGAGCTTTGTCTACAGCGTGGGAAGAGCATCCTGAAGCACAGATCATTCATTACATGGATGACCTGCTCATTGCTGCGTCGACTCAGAAAGAGTTGTGCAAAGCTCGTGACAGCGTGATCAAGGGGGTGCAAAATGCCGGATTGGAGATTTCTACTTCAAAGATCCAAGAAGTAGCACCCTGGAAGTATCTAGGGTGGAAAATCTCAGAGCAAGCAATCAAGCCACAAAAGCTTCAAATCAGAGCAGAAGTCAAAAACTTGCAAGATTTACAACGGCTTTTGGGAGAAATCAATTGGATGAGACCAATCTTGGGAATCACAAATGATGAGTTGACATCGTTGTTCAATCTCCTGAGAGGAGACACGGACATCCAGTCTCCCAGAGTCCTTACACCGGAAGCTCAAAAAGAACTTGAAAGAGTTGCTGAAGCTCTTGAACAGAGGCAGGCACATCGTTTTGTAGATACTTTACCCTTTCTTCTTGCAGTGTTGGGAGAAAAGGTTCAACTGTATGGACTAATCTTTCAGTGGGATTCCTCACAAAAAGATCCGTTATTGATTCTGGAGTGGATATTTTTGTCTTACAGGTCGCCTAGGACGATTCTTACGACTCTAGAAATGATAACGCAAGTCATCATCAAAGCTAGGTCAAGGTTGCTAGCAATGGCAGGCAGAGAGTTCACGACAATATATCTGCCCTTGAAAAAGGAGTATTTTGAGTGGGCACTGCAGATGTCAGAGGATCTGCAGATTGCGTTGTTAGGATACACAGGTACTTGCACAATTCACTTCCCGAGTCACAAATTGCTGACGGCACAAATAAGCCTGAGAGAGAAGCCAAAGTTAAGTGAAAAGCCATTAAAGGCGATGACAATATTCACTGATGGTTCAGGAAAAACTCAAAAATCAGTGATCACATGGCAAAATGAGAAAACAGGGAAGTGGGAATCAGACATAGAAATAGTGCAAGGATCTCCACAAATAGTGGAGCTGGCAGCAGTGGTTCGAGTTTTCAAATTGTTTCCACAGCCTTTCAATCTGATCACAGATTCAGCTTATGTAGCAAGTGTGATCAGAAGGCTTGAGGGATCACTTTTAAGAGAGGTTGACAATGAAGTTTTATATTCCTATCTATTAAGTGTAAAAACACTGATTCAGAATAGAAGACATGAATATTTTGTTTCTCACATAAGGGCGCATTCGTCACTTCCAGGCTTTTTAGCAGAAGGAAATGCTCTTGCTGACCAACTAACCATGCCAATTTCGAACACCTTGCCAAACATTTTTGAGCAAGCGAAATTGAGCCATGCGTTTTTTCATCAGAATGCTCAAGCATTGAGGCAAAGTTTTCGCATCTCCAAAAGTCAGGCGAAAGAGATCATCAGTGCTTGCCCTGATTGTCAGCTGGTGCAGCCTCCCGCAACCATGGGAGCAGTCAATCCAAGAGGATTGCACAGTCTGCAATTATGGCAGACAGATGTCACCAAATACCCTTCTTTTGGGAAACTCAAAAATATTCATTTGTCAGTTGACACATTTTCTGGAGCAGTTTTCGCATCGTTGCACACGGGCGAAACAGCACAACATGCGATCAGACATTTTTTGCAAGCATTCGCGACACTAGGTGTACCGCGAGAAATCAAGACAGATAATGGGCCGACATATACAGGGAAGGTGCTTGACAAGTTTTTACAGAAATGGGGGGTTCGTCACACTTTTGGTATTCCATACTCTCCAACAGGTCAAGCAATTGTGGAGAGGGCACATCGCACATTAAAATCTATACTGGACAGACAAAAGAGTGGGGAGACAGATGCCACACCACACATGCGAATGAATAAGGCTCTGTATGTGTTGAATTTTCTGAATGGCTCTGGCTCAGATCCCACTCCACCAATCATTAGACATTTCTCAGATAGCTCAAGAACAAGACTTAAAGATGGGCCTTTGGTTCTGGTCAGAAATCCAGAATCAGGGCAAATCGAGGGACCATTCAAACTAATAACTTGGGGCAAGGGTTATGCTTGTGTCTCCACAGGGCTTGGACAAAGGTGGGTGACGGCAAGGAACGTGAAGCCGTACCGAGTCCAAGAGCAAGCAAACGCAAACCTCAAGGTCTGCAACAGAGAAGCAAGCACTCAAACATGAAAGAACAACAGGACAACGAACATCCTCGTGTCCAGCATGTAAAAGAGACTTTTGGGTGGTGTTGCGGTTTGAAAATTTCTGCAAGGGGAAGAATGTTTGCGGTTTGCATGTGTTTTGTCCTTTTGCAGGTTGCTTTGAGCAATGTGGTGAATCTGCCGGTAACACAACCAAGAGACAATGTTTGGGAGACATTGGCTGATGCAGCAGGGTTAGACACAATCTGTGTAGTGCACTCGAGGCCAAAGAAACCACTGTCGACATGTTTAATTGGGAGACCAATTGATAACTGGCCGATCCCAACAAACATCCCTCCAACAATCTTGAAATTTACTAAAAGTACAAATACTCCGGTTGATAAGTGGGGTGTTTGGACAAAGTTCCTTCCTGCAGCTCAGGTTGAACCTCAGGAATTGGAAATTTTGGGATCACTCAGAATGGATTTTTGTATAACATTTAAAGATCAAGGCGTGTCAAACAATAAGATGGTAGACGTCACTCCGAATGTGGCAGTTTTTAAAAATGAATCATTTTGGTGTAATTACACAAAAATGATGGACAAGCCATCCAGCCGTGTTCCAGTGCAATTGCCAAAAGGAATCTTTTTCATTTGTGGGGACAGAGTTTGGCCAGGTATCCCTGCAAATGTCAAAGGTGGTCCATGCAGCCTTGGAAGATTATCAATTATAACACCAAGCATTTCATTGTCAAAGAGTCAAACACAAAGGAAAAAGAGAACGCTTGATGACTACAGTCCTGATTGTGATTCTAATATATATACTTGGTCGCAAGGAAAAAGATTTATAACATCACTGCTTCTGCCTCAAGCAGCAGCAGGAGCGGCCTTGAAACAAGTTGATGAAATAGGTTGTTGGTTGAGCAAGCATTCACGAGATGTTTCGAAAATAATGAGTGAAATGATGACAGACGTAGATGCTGTCAGAAAGGCGACTCTTCAAAATAGAGCGGCCATTGATTACCTGTTATTAGTACATGGGCATGGGTGTCAAGAATTCGAAGGGATGTGCTGCATGAACCTGTCAGATCATTCCAAATCTATTCACGAGCACATAAAGCAATTGCAAGAAAGTGTGAACAACATCAAAGTGGAAACAAGATCATGGATGGACAGTGCTTTTGATTTTCTTAATATTACTCCGGTGTGGAAAGAATTTATAAAATTTATAGTGTATTTCCTGATAGGGCTTGCAATTCTTCTCTTACTCCTTCCATGCGTGCTTCCATGCATGCGACGGGTCATGAATCAAGTAGCCAAAGGGGTCTTTCTCGTGCAAACAGAGGGGGGAGATGTAGGAGTCCAGGGTGTTTCCCCTGGACATCCTGACCCTGAGAAACCCAAACAAGAACCTGTACAGGGGGGTTCTAAGCCTGTACAGGGGGGTTTGAAGAATGTACAGGGGGGTTGGAGACCTTGGCATGGGCCCCAGATGGACAAGGGATTCGATTATAGTCCCTGGGAGAAATTACCAACATTGTGGAAAGAATTGCAAACTCTGGAAGGTAATAAAAGGTAATGTAATCAATGCACTTAGGGTTTTGGAATGTAGGTGACCAGAGACAAGATGGAGGACTTTGGGCGTTGTCCTGAAGTCTTCTCCTTCTTCTTCGTCTCCATCTTGTGCAGGGGTGATGACACTAAGTAGATTTAGAGGGATTGGATCAGGTTAGTAGACACCTGTTTAGTGTTCTTTGTGTGTGTTGGTTCACAACTGTAAATAATGTGCACGTAATATACAGTATAAGAACGCAGAGCCGGGAGCAGGCGGGGGAGAAGCTGTCTGTCGCTCGTGCTGAGCAGACCTCGGCCAGGCTCAAAGAAAAGTAGAGAGATAAGATAAAATAAACAAGGCTGCGGACCTTGAAAAAGATCTCCTAAGACTCTTCGTCTTTCTTCCACGCGGCTTGGGGCTTTCTGGAGAGCGCATCTCAGCAACCACCCTCTAGGGGCAAGCAATAGCCCCGATATTGTCGGGGAGCACCTGAGACCCTGACAACTACATAGCCTGTCATTTGCTTATCATTTCTCATGAAGCTGCTTCCATTGGTATGCAGTTCCAGATCTGGATTCTCCAGAGGCACATCTGTGGGCCTGATATTTCTGAGTCTGAGAGAATTTTTAGCCTGCTAGCAGCTGTTAACTCTTTCCCAAGGGAAAATTTCTCAACAAGGTTTTCTTCTCAAAACAACCTTGGAAAACAAATATTCTTTCTCAAAACAATCTTCCCCAAGTGGTGTTTTGCTATTTCTCTAGTTTAACCAATGGAATTAGAGAGGTGTTGTTCCTATTCACCAATCATATTAAGTCTGTATTGTAACAGCTTATAAAAAAGTAGTAAGAATTAGACAATAAAGCTTTCTATGCTTTGCCTTCTGAAGTATTTTGGAGTTCTTCATCTTTCTTTCATGTCCTACAGCGACACACATCCTTCAGGTCTGGTCTGCTGGAATAAGCCTCTTCTATAGTTTGTAAAGTCATGCTCAGGCATGTTGTCAGTTAACGTAAATGACAAAAACATTTCAGGGTTTGCTATAGATGTCTTTAGGGTGACATCATCCTGTTCCAACAACACAGATCGATATTTAAACATTCTGCTATAGGATAGCCAATATCCCCCTTTTTGTTCCAGCACATTTGTCACTGCTCGGGGCACATACACGACAATGTGAGGATGAATTTACAGGCCTCCTGTATCTGGATGACAGTAGTTGCCACAGCTTTCAAGCACCTAAGCCACCCTTGGCTAACATTGTCTAGCTGTTTGGAAAAGTAAGCCACAGCCCTTTGCTGGTCTCCAAGGTGCTGCGCCAGTACCCCCAGAGCAACATTCAGTCACTCATATGTTGTAGTGGTTTCACGTTCACCTCTGTTTCTGTTGGCTAAATTTAGTGTAGTGGTCTAAATGTTTTTCCTCCTGTGAGATTCGATTAAGGAGAAAAAGGCAGAACAGGCCCAACTTAAGGTAAACAGATAGATTTTATTAACACACACTAAAGGAAGAGAAAAAAAAGAAGAAAAAAAGAAACTTCCAAAACCTTTCTCCTCCCCTCACAAGCTGTTCACTTTCCCACAAGCAACATAGAGAGACAACCTGTGATTTTCAGTCAGTTTCACCATTTGAAAACAGTCTTTCATCAAATCCCTGGGAGAAAGAGTCTCTCAAAAAGTCATGGATCCCACTGACAACCTAGAACAGTTCTCTTTGTGGGTTTTAACTGTCACGAAAACAGCCGCCCAGGGAAACCTACTTCTTCCATGACCCCTCCCATCAGCAGTTTCCCAAGCTGCTTCTGGGACATGGAGACTCAGGCATCTTGGGGTGTCACTGCTTAAAAGTTCTTAACTTCAGAGGCAAAGGATTTTTCTTCTCAAGGAACAGAGCTGTCTCTTTTTCTCACTGGTGCAGAGGCTTTTCGTCTCTCTCTGTTCAAACTTCTCATGAAATCACAGGATCACAGCTACTAGTTCAGTCTACCACAAATACCTTTGCTTAAATCCACAAATAAGCAATAGTCTCCCCAAATGCATATTTTCTCCATGATTTAAAAGATTCATTTCCATGGCCTATGAGAAGTCTAGCCAACAAGCAACTCCTCCATCCCTCCTCCACTCAGTCCCCCACTGTCTGACTTCATGTGCTGAGTCCCCTCTATGTCCACTCTGCCCATCTCTCCTCTCTCAAGGAAGAGCCAAGCATTGAAAGTTTCATCTTGTGCTAAGAAAGAGTTAAATCTGCCCAGGGTGCTTCTCTAGGCCGGCCACTTAAGGTGTCAAGTTTCAAGGCTGAGTTGGTGGGGAGAACCCCATCCTTTCCCCGGCCGACACAGGGCTGGGGCACGGCCTCTCCCTGCCAGCGGCCGCGGTCACAGGCAGGCGGCCAGCACTGCCCAGCAGCAGCCTTCCCTCCCCTGCCCGCGGCCAAGGGGGGGGAATCGGGCCCAGCTGACTCAGGCCGCTCCCCCACCGCTGGGCAGCAGCTCCGGGAGGCCCGGGCACATCTACCCAGGGGTGGCGGGGCCTAGAACGGGCCCCTGCTGCCCAAGATGTTACCTCTGGCCCACCGGAAGGAAGAGGGCCAGTCACATGGGAACCTCTGATTTTAAGGCTGGGTTTTCCAGAGGCGTAACTAGCTCTTCAATTGGTCAACTAAACTGTCAACATCTACCACAACTTCCTTAGAAAAAGCTCACATCCTGGTCAAACCACCACATATGTAAAGAGTTCAAAAGACTTATTTAAGTCCAGCAGACCCAGAGCTGGGGCTGACATCAAGGAACGTTTCAACTGTTTAAATGCAGTCCTTGTGTTCTCTGTCCACATGTTGTGAGATAAACAAGGTAATTTTATTGCAAATGAAGTCTTTGTTAAGTTCAATGTTCCTTGTTAAATGTTCCCCCCCTTGTTAATCACCCTGCCATTGTTGCCGAATTGTGAGTTGTCTGTCGAATTGCCAAGCCCTGCCGCTGCCCCCCACCATAGCGACCAAAGAATTCAAGAAGAGAAAACAGCAGACATGCAAATAGAGGGGACGCAGTGCCAGGTGGGAGAAGAAATCAAGAAAAGACTGCTCCAAAATTAGAAAGACATTATTAAACTGAGCCAGCAAAACACATGGATGGACTATGCAAGGAGGAAGACTACCCCCTCCCAAGGCTGAGCGGTTTTCACCCCCTCACCCTAACTCTCAAAGACATTGCCCAGAGAGGGACCCCAGACCTTCAGAGCCAGGGCAAGCCTTCGGGATCGGCTGTGAGGACCGTAAACCCGACTCTGCCAGCACTCAAGTGGATGAAGCTGCTGCACACCTCCTCCTGCGAGTTGCTTCTGGGCGCAGAAGCGGCGTGTGCTCGACCTGTCAGGCCCCCACCCTGAGCTGATCATAATAAAGGCTTTTAAAAGGAGAAAAATCTCCTGCCCTGTTTATTACATTGGTTCCCTTTTTAGCTGCTTTAGGGGCTCCGTACAGAGGTGTCCTGGGGTGATGTTATGATATTGTATCCCCTATCATCTGCTTTATGCCCAGACATGGGTCCTGTAACTTTAAGCTCGAAAAGCGGGGGGAGGCGGCGGAATTCTTTTGGCAGCCTGTGTTCAAAAACACAGGTAACTCCCTCAGTTTTCCCCAGTTATCAGCTCTGCATATGCAGCAGGAAAAAAGGCAGTTGTGTATTTGCTTTTAGCTAGCTTCTTATTTGTTAGCTGAGGCAAGAAATTTCCTGGGACTGTAGCTTCCTCTGGAACTGTTCAGCTTTGCTCTGGTCCAAAAAACCAGACCATCCCCAGGAGCCCCATGCCAAGGCCCAGGGAGGGGGGGGGAAGGATGCTGCATCCCAGCTCCGGACCTTGGGAGAAGGCAAGTAGAACTCTAAAAATCCACCATCTTTCTCCACAACAAGAAGGTTTATTATCTAACATTATTAATTTTCTTTTTCATGCCTGCATGCATGCTGCTTGTTGAATAAACATGGGTTTTTTACTTTCCTCCAAGAAAGTCCTTTTGAACCTGTGGGGGAGGGGCTGCTGAAACCTACCTTTATTTAGTGGAGACACCCTTTTGGGACGTTTCCTCCTAATTTGTCTCAAAACTGAGACAAGAGGTTTTACCAGTAGTCCATAATTTGGTATCCATAAGTGGCACCAACCTACTATTCCCAGGAAGGCTTGCATCTCTCTTGCTGTGTGGGGCTCTGGGAGGCGACAGGTGGTTTTTTCCCATTCTCTGCTGAGTTGTCAATGTCTATGGAAGATTTCTAGCCCCAAGTAAACTACTGTTTTCCCGGCAACCTGTGCCTTCTCTTTCAAGACTATACCCACTTAGTCCCAAAATGTTCAACAGACACTGAGTTGGATGCAGTCATCTCACGTTCTACCTGCAGTTAAGATATCATCAACATATTGAAGAATAACCCTATTGGGATAAAAAATGCTGTTTTGAGGCATGTTAGCAGGAAAGAGTTAAACAGAAAAGATCACTAGTGCCAGCAGCAGCAGCAGAATCATGCCTCAGAACAGATTGGACAAGAACAAGACACTGTCTCCACTAGTGCATGACAAAACTTGGAACAGTACAGCCCTTATGCTCTACTGGTCATGGCTTTGGAGAGAACAGTAGAAGATGTCAAGAGGACAAATTTATTGTAGAACTGATTAAGCTTGTAAACTGTAGCTAAAATTAGCCTTTAGGTTTAGAGATATATATAGTGAGTGCTTCTGAATAAAATCTTAGCTTCACCTGCATCTCTGTTAGTGTCTCTCATCCCTTCATGTATCACATAACCCCTCCTGGTTCTTGTCTTCTCCAGTCCTCCAGTTCCTTTGCTAGCTGATTTCCGAATGTTGTTGGACTGTTTTTGAATCACTAGGGTAGAACTATCCAGGTGAGTTGAATTTTCCTCCCTGTCTCAGGATTTTCTGACTCAAAAGCAAAGAGTTCTTGGCTGTTCTTATACACAGGAATACAGAAAAAGGCATACTTGAGATCTAAAACAGCAAACCACCCTAATTCATTTGTCAGCGTGGTCAAAAGAGTGTAGAGGTTGGCTACAAGTGGGTATATATCATCTGTAATTTTGGTAATTTGCCCTAAAATCTCCACTAACTGATAACTCTTGCCATCAACTTTCTTTACTGGTAGAATGGGTGTGTTGTAGCTAGTGTCACATTTCACTCATAACCCAAATTTATGGAACTTATCAATTCTAGGTGCCAATCCCCTATGACCTTCTAACTTCAAGGGGTACTGTTTCTGCTTTACCGGTGTGTTGCAGATAAGTAAAACTACAAAATTAAGACCTTGTTACCCTTGTAAAATCATGGCTCACTCCTGTTATTTCAGCTAAGTAGAAAAGGACTCTGGGAATGACTCAGCTGAAATAGAAGTAGAAAAATAAGTTATATAACCATCATGTGTTCACATTGTGGTTTATGGTGGTTGATTGAATTACCTTTGTGATTCTTCAAAGGTATGTAACTGATAAAGGCCTAATTGCTTGAAAAGGCCTGGTTTTTGCAATAAAATGGATTCCCTTTTGCATCTGCCAGGAGGGTCTGTGTCGCTTTGCATCATTACAATTGGCACCCGAATGATGGGATATCAGACTGGAATGAAGAGATGGGCTGCAACTCAGCCGGGCAGCCCTTACGACCCTAGACCCTCAGACTGCAAGTAGAAAGCAGAGCTGACCCTGCTACCACGACAGGGGACTTTCTTTGTGAACCATACTCCAGCAGAGAGCAAAATGCCAGCACAGCCTTTGGGATTAGGTCAGTGGAATTTGCTGGACGAAGAACCATGGCATTGTGAGTATCCTGGGGCCAGGGTGGTGTCCCTGGAGCATTGGTGCAGCTTAAAGATTATGTAACAAATTCTCCACATTGGAGCAACTTTTATTATGGGTTAAGGAACCCTGTAACTGTTCCCTACATAAGAGAGGCTTTGATGTTAAAAACTCCTGTGAGCAGCAGAGGCAGGTAGTGCTGGAAAGGGTACTGATAATGAACCTGGGAGTGGATCCAAGGAATGGATCCAGGGAATGGATAGATCCTCACCTTCAAGTAATGGACTCAAAACACTCAGGATGTTACGGGCACTGACGATGCCCCTCAGGAGCGGCCTCTTTTCAGGCACTCCCCCCAGAGCAGACTCTTTGCAGGCCTCCCCCAACAGCGACTGCTCTGCAGGGTGCTTCTCCAGTGCCCTCCCCCAGAAGCGGCTTCTCTGCTGCCAGCTGCCCCCACAGGGGCTCCTTTGCCCCAGCCTCCCCCGCAGCTGCTCCACCAGTGGTGGCCCCTCTGGGCCCTCCAGCCTCCCTGGCCCCCATTCCCCCAGTGGCAGCTCACGGCATAACAGCTGACTGTGAGGTCAGGCCACCCTCTGAGGAGATGTTGGCCTTTGATAGTGATGCCTTGGGAAGGCTGACCTGAAACAGAGACCGGACAGAGCTAGAGAATAAAGTAGACATTTATTGAAAGACCTTTAAGAGTACACCTTGGGCTGCAAAAGAACCTGGCCAGGGCTACACCCAAGGTGGGCTTAGAGTGGTCACAAAATGGATGACCAGTCATGAGGTCTTAGACTTTTATAAGTTTTGGTCCATTTGCATACTGGGGTTTAATTGTCCAATTACAGCTTCAGGTTGTGAAGTCCTATCCTTCTTGTTTTCTCTCTTCAGTACACCAACCTACTATTCCCAGGAAAGCTTGCATCTCTCTCACAGTATGGGGCTCTGGGAGTCGACAGATTGCTTCTTTCCATTCTTTGCTGAGCTGTCAGTGTCCACGGAAGATATCAAGCCCCAAGTAAACTACTGCTTCTTTGGCAATCTGTGCTTTGTCTTTAGAAACTTTGTACCCACTCAGTCCCAAGAAGTTTAATAAACTTACGGTAAATCGTATGCAATCATCTCTAGTTCAGGCAGCAATCAGGATGTCATCTACATATTGAAGAATAACTCCTTCTGGCTCCTGTCTTTTCCAGTCCTCTAATTCCTTTGCTATCTGGTTTCCAAATATTGTTGGGCTGTTCTTGAAACCTTGCGGTAAAACTGTCCAAGTGAGCTGAATGTTCCTCCCTGTCTCCAGGATTTTCCCACTCAAAAGCAAAGAGCTCCTGGCTGTTTTTATGCACAGGAATGCAGAAAAAGGCATCCTTCAGGTCTACAACAGTAAACCATCCTAATTCATCTGTCAGTATGGTCAAAAGGGTGTAGGGATTGGCTACTACTGGGTATATGTCCTTGGTAATTTTGTTAATTGCTTGTAAATCTTGTGCTAATTGATAACTTTTACCATCTGCTTTCTTAACAGCTAAAACTGGGGTGTTGTATTTGGACTCACATTGCACTAATAAACCATGTTGCAGGAATTTTTTGAATTACAGGTGCCAATCCCTTGCAGTTCTCTAATTTCAAAGGGTATTGTTTTTGCCTTACCGGTGTGGCTCCTGGTTTGAGTGCAATACTCACTGGTTCTACTCATTTGGATCTTCCTGGGATATCACTGGCCCATACCACTGGATTTACCACATTTCCAACTTCAGTAGGGATTTCACCACATTTTTCCTGTACAAAAAGTGCAGCAACTTGGACAAATTTAGATTCAGGAATTAAAACTTGTACAGCCTTCTCCTTTTTAAATTTAATTTCTGCTTCTAATTTCTTCAGCAAATCCCTCCCCAGCAGTGGTTATGGGGAGTTAGGCATATAAAGGAATTGATGGGTTACCCAGTGCTTCCCCAGCCTAAATTTTAAAGGTTGGAAGAAAGGCCATGTTTCTGTTACCCTGGTAGCCCAAATCACCTGTACAATATTGTGACTCAGTTTCCCTTCCAAGGCATTTAACACAGAATATGCTGCTCCATTATCTACCAGAAATTCAATGTCCTCTTTCCCTAGCTTAGCTACAACCAAAGGTTCTACCAGG
Source organism: Acrocephalus scirpaceus scirpaceus (assembly GCA_910950805.1). Classification (NCBI taxonomy): domain Eukaryota; kingdom Metazoa; phylum Chordata; class Aves; order Passeriformes; family Sylviidae; genus Acrocephalus; species Acrocephalus scirpaceus. The sequence goes on along the minus strand of CAJVGK010000019.1, from coordinate 471,696 downwards.
GAAGAAACCTTCAGTCCCCATTACTCGGAACTTGAGCCGCTTGAGGTTTGTACTACTGGGAGCTGGGGAACTGAGGAATTTTTTTTCAGTGCTGGGCAGTCTTTTTTCCAATGTCCCCACTTCTTCCAGTATGCACACTGGTCATTCTCTGTAGGGGAAGTTTTCTTGGATGACTTTTCTTGAGTTGCTTTCTTACTAGGTTGGGATTTAACTTTTTCAGTTGAGCCTCTATCTCAAAAAACCTTCCAGGCAACCTCTAGCAGTTTATCTATGTCTCGAACTCCCTCTATCTTTTGCAGCTTTCTCCTTATATCATTTGAAGTCTGACCCATAAACAAAAGTACTAGATGTGCTGTTCCATCAGCTGATTCTGGATCTAGATTTGTATATTTGATGGCAGTTTCTCTTAGCCAGTTTAAAAAATCAGTGGGTGATTCATCATCATTTTGCCTTACTTCCTAAATCTTTGACCAATTTATGGCTGTAGGGACACCATGTTTTAACCCATATACCACCAGGCTTTGATATAGTTCTAACCTCTCCATTTGTTCTGGTGTATTTTTTTCCCATCTCAGGTTTTCAAGGGGGAATATCCGTGGGACAGTGTGTTGAAGCAATCCATTTGCAATGCTTGCCTTGACTGATGTTGTGATGGCTTTATTGACCATTCCCTCCTCCACCTGCTTAGGGCAGCAATGATCTGATCAATCTCATCCTCTTCCTCAGAGCTGTCTGATTCAGTTGTCTCTGTTGTAGCATATAATCTACTTTGCCTAGTCCTGACCATAGGAAGGGCCATGCAAGACTTACTACATCACTGGTCCTGGGCTGTGTGCCTGCACGCATTGATGACGTCATCTGAGGCAGCTCCCTGGTGTTTGGGGCTGCTATAGAAACTCACAGGCCTGAGAGCAGAGGAAGGACCACTCCCCCTATGGGAGGTTCCCTCTCTGCTCTCTTTGTAGAAAGCTCTGCCCCTTGGCCCATCTTCTAGGAGTGGTGCCATGGGCTGCACATGCTGTCTGTCCCCTCCCCTCTCGTCCTTCACTGGCTGGGAGACCACGAAGGGCACACCCCACCCGCCCACTTTCTGTGACAATGGCAGTGATGGTGCCAGCTGGGGTGGGACTGGGGGTGGAGGGGTTAGCAATGCTTATGGGGGTGGCAATGGCAAGGGTGGGACCGGGGTGGAAGAGCCCGGCCCGGACCCGGGCTCAGGCCTGCCCTCAAATCAGGGGTGATGAGGTCTAACTCCGCCTCCTCCTTGTTTTTACATTTGCTATCTGATATTGACTTGTTGCGGTGTGTTTTTATCTAACGATTTAAGTGTAGTTTTCCTTCTGTTTTGTAAAAGCTTATTTAATGGTTCATTCCATGTTTCCCCCTATTCCCTTCCCCACTTGGTATAGTCCCCGCCCCTGGAAATCCCCTTAAGTTGTTTACCCCGAGTCTGTTATATGTCAATTATGTGCTGCTCCCATCCCAGAGACTGAAATCCTCCACCCCTCAGTTTTCATTTGATATTGTATGTACCACCCCTTTCCTGTGATTGGGTTTTCCTCGTGTGACCACTCCTTCTGTCTGTACCTGAAAACCCTTCACGCAGGCCCTGCTCGGGGCTTCTCCTGGGGCTGTGTGAGAGGACCCCAATAAACGTCATCTCATGGCACCTCAGGGAAGTCTCCTTCCTTCGCCGTAGCCGCCCCTCCACCGCCCATGCAGCTATGTACTTACCCACCAGGTGGGTCCTGCTGGTCGTCCCGCAGGTCCCTACCGAGGCTGACACGGTTCCCCGCCAGGGCAGCTGGGCCCAGCTGGGAAGCCGCTTGATAGCGGGCAGGGGAACACGCATCATTGACTCATCTTTTTTACTTTTCCCGTTTTTTCTTTAAGACCTTTTTATCTGAGCCTTGCTAAACAAGCCAACATCATAAAGAGCCTAGCATAATCTAGCTCGTCGAAATATTGGTCTTCGCATATGCGTGAGATTAAACTTGATATTAACAATGAATCCCCCTGTTAAGTCAGCCCAGTTTTTCAATACTAATCCCAGGGGACTATCTCTTGGGATATTATTATTACAGTATGAAGCCAGGGGGTCCGTGGGAGGCTGAAGCAGAGCAATGCATGATACGACCAGTATGGTTAATGCATGCATTCTCCCTTTATTGCTACAAAATGGTGCGTTATATACAGGAGTACATAGTTTACACTAACAGGTTCTTTTTAATTGGTACTAGATAAAGAAAAAATGTAAACAATCTTAACTTTAAGGTCACCACGGTGAAATTGCTATAACTATACTAATTAATACTAAACACATCTTAATGGAATTTACTGCTGCGCCAAAGGTTTGCTCACTACTACTCAGGCCCAAATCTAAGGCCTTACCCAGGATAGCTCAGGCCCAATTCCAAAGTGGATTGTGCCCTCTAAGAAATTTTGCAACAATTCCCCTTTTTTCTTTTGCTATTGAAAAACAATGGCAGGTGAGCAGGCATTGGCACTGGAAAGAAAAGTGACAGCTAAAGATGTTCAACACGACGAGCAGTCCAATCACGTTGCAGCTTTTCTGACACTTAAGCTAAAACACTGATTAAAACAAACATTCTAACTTTTGACATTCTGCTCATCCTTTTGGCTGTCTCCTTTAATTTTTACTTTAACAAAAAAAATACCTGGTTCTTAATTAACTCTAAATACTAAATACAACAAAAACAATAATTGGTTATTACTTAACTTTAAGTACTAAAAACAACTTATCACTAAACTTACTCTTAAAAACTAAAACCTAATTTTAACAATTTAACAAATCAACAACTTAACAATTAAAACTTAATCTTAAAAATCAACTTAGCTATTAAAACTTAATACTAAAACTTAATCTTAACAATTTAACAACTTAACAACTTAAACTTATCAACTATAACTATATAACTATTTCTCTATACACTATAAAATCGATTTTCAGCAGTTTCAGGGTTGTTCCATGGTGCTTCAGGCAAGTCACTGTTGTCACTGTCGTCATCACTGTTGAAATGACTTGTCTTGTCACACTGAAAACGAGAAATGTCTGGTGGTGGTCTTTTGCTGTTGCGGGGATGGTTAACGTTGCGTCTTGACAGAGCAGCTGCGATGATGTGTCCTTGTTGTAGCACTGCATCTCGCATAGCTGTTGTGAATTCTGCTGTCTGGTCGTGTTGTTCAGCTCTGGTGGCATGTACAAGCATTTCATCAACTGCACAACCTTGGGGGAGAGAAGCTAAAATGGCTCTGGTGCGTGAGTTGGCATTTTCAAAGGCAAAAGAGCGAAACAAATGCTCTTGAAGGTCTGGAGGCAAATCTTGTGCATCCTTTATGGCAGCAGACAGTCTATCAATAAATTGTCCATAAGGTTCTGTGGTTCCTTGCTTGATGTTAGCAAATGGAACAGGCTTCCTCTTGTCTGGAACCAAAAGCAAGGCTTTGTGGGCTAATGTTTGAGCAACTTGATGAATCTCGACGGGAAAAGTCAGCTGCACATTTGTTTTAGCATATGGTCCTTGACCTGTTAGCATGTCAGGCTGGATTGCATACAAAGGATCTCTTATTGCTTGATGTTTGTTTGCTTCTTCAAGTGCTAAACGTTTCCATTCTCTTCCAAAAATGAGAAATTGCGAAGGGGTTAAGACCAAAGACGCAATGTTTGAGCAGTCAGCGGGGCAGAGGACATCTGCAGTGAAGATGTATTGTATTATGTTTCTGGCTGCTTCTGATCTAATTCCGTAGGTGGTAACTGTTTGCTTTGCTTGGCTTAACACCTTCCATTCGTGAGGTTCCCATAGAGCGTGGGCATTTTCTACAATAGCAATAAAATTTGCTATATCAAAGTCACCATCCCTCATGGCATCTTTCAATGCTTTTGATCATCGATTTGTAATTGGATTTTGTCGGGTGACTGACAATGCCATGCGACTCTCTTTGGAACTTGGTCGGGTAGATAGTTTTGCAAGCCCCTCAACTGTCTGTCACAGTTCGTGTGCATACTGTGGTTTTTTCTTTCGCCGCGATGCGCTGCGAAAATCAGGGCTGGAACTGTCATGGTCTGAGTAAGAATCCGGGTCAGAATTAGAGGGCAGTGGGCACTGGGCTGCTGCAGGCCGGTGTGTCTTTTTAGCAAGCCGCGCCGTGGCCCCGGGATCTGCAGCGGTAGCTGAGGACTCTGCGACGGAAGCAGGCATGGGCGGCGCCATGTTTGTTTTGGTCATGTGAACTGCCTGCCCCTGCATCACCGCCTTGTCTTCCTGTGGGGGGGGAAGCCGCGCGTTTCTGCTTTTGTCACCGCCCTTGTTGCTGCCCCTGTCGCCGCCTCCCTGTGTCGTCTCCTTAGCCAGCCCCGCTCTGCCCTCGGTCCCGCCTGCTGTCTCATCTTTCACCACGCCCCCAGACTCTGGCGACTGCCGCGCTTCCTGGTTTCCTCCATTTCGTTTGGACGCCAACAAGGACACTTCCTGCGCGCTATCTGCACGGTTTTCGACAGAGTTTACCATGTCTTGGAGGCAAGAACAGACGGGCGCTGCGTTTCCCCTCCCCGGGCGGGCTGAATTGATGCCAAAAAATCTTGCTACTTTAGAGGATTTTTGTATTTCTCTCAACTCTGCCGGCGAGCCTGTCTTGAGAGCCTGAATCGCAGCCTCAGCCACTTTCCGCTCAGCAGCCAAAGCCTCTAAAGTGGTTGAAATTTTTTGCCAAACAGCGCCAAGCTCTTGAGCTATCTTCCCTTCTTTACCTCCAGCGATTGCGGAACGCCACAATAAATCACCAATTTCTCTTCACTCGACTTCACGGAAAACGAGTGAAGATTTGCTTAACTTTCCTTTCTTCCTGGCCACCAAGGTCAACTGCTCTACTTCACTTTCTTTCAGTTTTTCGCCCCTCTTTGAGACCATATTAGTGAGAAGGCGCGTGGCCGCTAGAAGCTCTGCCTCCATCTCTTTTTCTTTCTCTTTCTCTTCCTGCGGGCCGCTTACCTTCGTCTTTCCACCGCGTGTCGCTGTTTCTCCCTGGGCGAAACAGAGCGAACCACGCCTTCAGCCTCCCAGCTCTGAGTTCACTCGTCTCCGGAGATCCCGCTCACCCCCGGTCCAGGGGGGTCCGCTCGGCCCCGAAACTCCGGCGGGCTCAGAGACAAGCTCAGAGACTTCCTAGCTCTCTTTCAAGGTCTCGCCGCATTAAAGCGAAATTAAAATCGTATTTAAACAAAAGGAAAGTCGTATTTGGACGACTCAGCATCTATGCATTAAAAACCTTTTTCACATTTAAGTACGAAATTCCGCATGCGTAAATTCTGCATTTTAACAACTGCAGTAAAGCGAGACAATGTCCCTGTTTGGGCGCCAGATGAAGCCAGGGGGTCCGTGGGAGGCTGAAGCAGAGCAATGCATGATACGACCAGTATGATTAATGCATGCATTCTCTCTTTATTGCTACAAAATGGTGGTTCATATACAGGAGTACATAGTTTACACTAACAGGTTCTTTTTAATTGGTACTAGATAAAGAAAAAATGTAAACAATCTTAACTTTAAGGTCACCACGGTGAAATTGCTATAACTATACTAATTAATACTAAACACATCTTAATGGAATTTACTGCTGCACCACAGGCTTGATCACTACTACTCAGGCCCAAATCTGAGGCCTAACTCAGGCCCAAATCTGAGGCCTTACCCAGGAGAGCTCAGACCTAATCCTAAAGTGGATTGTTCCCTCTAAGAAATTTTGCAACCACAGTATTCACAAGAAAATATACTCCCTGCATTTCAACAGTTATGAGTAAGAAAGTAACCAGGGAGAGAAAGAAAAAGCAAGCAAGGGAGGGGATTCGAACCCCTGCCCGTCAGGGCCACAGTGCAGGAACTAACTCCCTACACCATTGCTGGCCCCAGGCCAACAGCACTGCAATCTAACTCCCCTTCTCAGAGAGCGTCCTCTCTTACTACCAGTGAGGGAGATGGAGAGCACTCTGCCTGATGCTAGGGCCCTTTCACACTAAACAAAATTACAAGAGATCTCCTAACACCAAACTCAGGTGCTAAACAAAATACCCCCTTTATTCAAATACTCAAGCGTCTCTGTCAGGATAAAGGATTTTTGGATTCTTGGGCTCTGATACCTTCTTGGTCACAGCTGTGCCCCCCCTCCTCGGAGTGCCGGCAGGAGTGGGGGAACAGGAGCTAGGTGTTCCTCTGGTCCAGAGGGGTTTTCCAGATGCCTCACTGCTCCTTCATGGTTGCCAGAACTGATGCCTTGGGAAGGCTGACCTGGAACAGAGACTAGACAGCTAAGAGAATAAAGTAGGTATTTATTAAAAGGCCTTTAAGGATACACCTTGGGCAGTACAAGAGCCTGGCCAGGGCTAAACCCAAGATGGACTTAAAATGGTCACAAAATGGACCCAAAATGCATGACCGGTCACGAGGCCTTACGCTTTTATAAGTTTTGGTCCATTTGCATATTGGGGTTTAATTGTCCAATTACAGCTTCAGGTTATGAAGTCACATCCTGTCACTGCTAGTCTTTAGCTAAGACAAAATAAATCTGGTCATGGCAAGTCCAGTTCAGCTGACTTGGTTTGTTCTAGAATTCCTTAGGTCAATAAGAGAGCTCGTGCAGAGACCTCGGCCAATCATAGACAGTCCAGAGAGCAGACATATCACTGGCCAAGGAGCTGGGCAAGGCTAAGACTCAGACCAAAGTGTGTCTAGAGCCGGGAGTTTTGAACTCCCTATATAAGAACATTTCGAACAATAAAACAGGCTGTTTGACTCATGATCAAGAGGACTCGAGTCATGATTTCTGTCTCCCTACCTACAACCGTCACGTAATACCATCCTTCTTGTTTTCTCTCTTCAGTCCACCGTTGTTGATGCTTTTGGGCCTGAAAACTTGTAACAGTTTTCCTTGGTCTCCATCTGGAAAAGGATTTTTTTTGTCTACCTACTCTGTGAAGAGAGCTTACTAACACTTAATATGAAGCTCAGAACTACACCCTATAGGCAGCACAGAATCTGAAAAACATGAAAGCTAAAGCTTAAGGCATCACTGTTATCCTTCATTATGCTGCTCACTGCTCCTGGCTGTGTCACTGGTGCCCATGTGAAACAGCAGTGGATAATAGTGGACTTAACGAGACCTGGTAGTCTCTTCATGCCATCCCTGATACGAGCCCCTGGTAAGCAGCACACCTCTCTAAAGAGTGCATCAGGTCAGAAAATGGGTGCCTCTGTACCTCTCAGAAGAGAGTTGCCTACTATTATCACCTGTCACCGTTTCTTAGTTGTGCTGGTTATTATATGTGAAGCAGATAGGGCTGCCTTACTTAGCTTCAGCATGTCTCCTGATGTGATGGATCTTTTCAGACTGCAGAGCAGTCAAACAGTTCTGCAAGGCCACCTTGTGCTTCAGGGGAAGTCTCTTCCTTCTGCAGGTCCTTGCCATTGTAAGTCTCCATTCCTTTGTGCCTTCTCCAGAACTGTTTGCCTCAGCATAGCAGAGCACCAAAGCTGTTCTTTTCCATCTAAAGAAATATTACTGGCACCCCTTTACCCAGCTGAAAACTCAAGAAGAGACTTGGCACGATGTTTCCTACCCCACTTAGTCCTGGGGACCTTCTAACTCCAGGCTTTAACTATTAAAACTCAAATTTTGACATGTGTAAGGCAATGTAAAATCAGAGTCTGAGATCTTGGAATAAAAGTGCTCTTTCTTTTACTAAGTTTGGGGTTTTTTTTGTTTATAGGAAGAGGAAGTAACTGATTCCTGCTCTGTGCACAACAGAGATGATCTCTTCTGCACAGCTGCTATTAAGTAGCTATTGGCATTTCCTGGCAGGGAGGAAAGAGGTAGAAGGCAGCATGCTGGGATTCAACAAAGTGTGCTACAGTCTGGCTACAAACTGGTGCTTTAGGGCCATGACACTTTTTAAAACCTGTTAAAGCTGTTTGCAACAGGCTAGAAGTTGCACTTCTACAGTGTGGGTGACACTACAATTTTCTCTTCGGCTGGGAAAGACTTAAAATTACAGTTCTTACTTCTCAGTAGGGTGCAATAACCTTCCAGCTCACCTGTAGCTGATTTACAATCCATCAAAAAAATCAAGCTTCAGTGACCAAAAGGGTTTCTGGTTTTGCAGCCCAGTGACAAGGACACCTAGTCACTTGGTGTCCTGGTTCCAGGCAGATTTGGGAGAAAACCTCCTACGGAGCCCTCCCTCCCCTCCCCCAACCAGTTCGGGAAAAGACTTCCTTAGAGATAATTGGAAAAAACCTGTTTATTAAACAGGCAAAGCACTCCCAGCACAATACCCGATGACAAGAACTTCGTGCCTCTCTGGAGAGATGAAAAATTTAGAAAGAGAAGGTCTCTCCCCGAAGATAGTTGCTCCGTTCTGTTGATCCATTCCTCTGGTGCTGGGAGAAAAAGGAGTTTCTGCGCAGAATAGGTCTTGGTGGAGTGGGTCCCAGGTGGAGGCCCCCCGGCACTTCTCCCGGGTCCTCAGTCCAGAGAGATTTGAACAGTTCCGAGGAGGGGCAGGAAAAAAAGGAAAAAAAGAGAAAAAAAAAAAGGAAAAAAACTTCAGCTAGCTACAAGACCTACAGCTAACTAAGCTACAACTAACCAACTGTCGGAAAAAAAAAAGCAGAGCCTCTCTCCGTCTCACTGAGTTGAACTCCCTCGCTTCCAAGGCCGCTTCGAGGAGCAGAGTTTTCCTGGGGAAAAAAAAAAAAAAACCGCCCTTCCCCTCACTTTTGCACCCAACAGATGATTGGGGATACAAACATCATAATGTCACCCTAGGACACTTGGCTACAAAGGAAGAAAAAGAACTTGAATTTTAAGCCTTCCCCAGGAAAGCTTCTGTATTTTGCATAGTTATGGAAAATAGACCTCCCTGAGGTTTCTATCAACTAGCCTTCCTGAGAATCTAGTCTTCCTGACAGAAATATATAAACTCTATGTTTAAAAGCTGCCAGCAGCAAAAGGTCCAATATCTCCTTCTACAATTTATTCCAATACTTCATTGTCCCCAGTGTTAGAAAGACTTTCCTAGTACTTAACTTGAATCTTTCTTCCAACAAATTATTTCTTGATTTATCTGTTGTGACCATGGAAACATACTATACCTTTTCTTTTTGCAGCAATTTGGTATGTATTTAAAGATAGTTTTCACCTGCAGTGTGATAAATTACAGGTTAAACAATCCTAATTCTGTCCTTCCTCATATTTATTGTTTCTATAGCTCTGATAATATTAATACATTTCTTGTGGGTTCTGTGCAATTAGTCCACAGTTTTTGAAGGGCAGTTCTCAGGACTGAAATCACTATTCCATCAAAGGCCTGACTAGTGAACAATAAAGCAGAAGGCAATATGTGTGGGTAAACATCTGAGTATGGGTTTATTTGTTTTTTTGCAAGACTGTTACTTTATTGACTCATATTCAGCTTGTGATTAACTATATTCTGTTCTTAAGCAAGGCACATAAACAAGGTTTATCCCTAAGGATAGTCTTATATGACAGTCCTCTATATTAGGTCTTTCACTTCAAGTCATAGAAAGTTTCTGATTCATGGAAAACCCTGATGGTATTTAGTTTTGGACTGAATAAAAAAAAATGTTTTCTCAGTTCAGGTATAGTAGTGAAATGCCTGTAGCATTACCACAAGCTTTTTTTATTATTATTATGTTGTCTCAATTTGAAAGACAGGTGTCTGCTAAGGAAGGCAGAAGCCTCCCTTGGAATGGAAAATATGACCCCCTTCCCTCCAAATTGTTATAATTGTGAAATTAGGGGGCTTTCAGGCAAAGATATGGGAAAAGAAATAACAGTTCTTTCCTAGTATGTATAACAAGGCAAACAAACAACAGTGGTAACAACAACAAACAAGAATAGAAAATGCAATAATCAGTCTTTTCCCACTCTGAGAAATTTCCCATTTGATGTAGTTACGGTCTTAGCCGACAGGGGCACTGGCAGGGTCCCAGCAGGGCAGGGCAGGGCAGGGCAGGTGCGATGACTCCCCCTCGGCTGCACAGTGTGCTGTGGTGCGAGTTTCAGCTCTCTCTCCACATGGACAATAGTGGACACAGTTGGCAGAAAGGGATGGAGAAGGGGCTTCCTTTACCAACTCCTGGGGCAGCCAATCCCACTGCCCCCTCTGGACAGCAAAAGGAGCTGTAGCAGGGACCTCGAAGTAGCAAGCTGGGAAGGCAGGGATGAGCAAAGTCCCAGAGTGGTAGATGAGATGTATCAGAAACTTGGCAGCTATAGCTGGAACCGTGGGGCATCCGGGCAGGCAGGGGGTGCGAGTTACAGTGTAGCAAAGAAACCTCGGAGCAGTGGCAGAGAAAACTGGCAGGGGCAGGGCAGCAGCAGCCCAGCTCCTTGATTCTGACTGGTTGTTTTCCTTCCTTAAGCTTAATTTGTATTGGAAGTGCATTTTTCGCCCTTCCTGGTACACTGGAGGCCCATACTCATGGAAACACTTGGTTCAGTATTTCCTCACTAATTTCCTATTTAGTCTTAATAGCTGTCAGTATTAAACTCAATGCTTCTACATATTTTTGATCATTCACCTCCAGAGTAATTTCCCCGTTTCTGAATGAAATGGTTGCTTGTAATTTCTCCAGTAGGTCTCTCCCTAGGAGTGACTCCAGAGAGTTGGGCATGTATAGAAATTTATGGATGCCCCATTGTTTTCCATATTTGTATTTTAGTGGCTTGCAAAAGTATGCTATTTCAGATTGGCCAGTTGCCCCCCTTACCTTAACATAGTCGTTCCCCACTGGCACCAAAGCTTTATTTAAAACTGAAAGTGTTGCCATTGTATCTACAATAAGTTCCACCTCTTTCCCCTCCTTCTCCAGTTTCATTTTTATAACCAGTGGATCTCCTGGGGTAAGATCCTCCGGTCCCCCTCAGTCATTTTTTGCTTGAGCAACCACCACCTCCCTTCCCTGGTTCCCTTTCCCATTTCTTCTTTGCTCAGGACACTCATTTTTCCAGTGTCCAAATTTTCTGCAAATTTCACACTGATCTTTGCCCAGCTGGGGTGGTCCCTGCCTAGGTGATCCTTGTCCCTGTTTTCCTTTCCCTTCCTCTTTCACTACTGCCACTAACTTTCTCATCCCTTGCTTATATCCTTCTTCTCGATTGCTGAAAACTCTCCATGCCTCATCTAATAAGGCCTCTAGGTTCCTTCGTTCTGGTCCCTGGATCTTCTGGAGTTTCCTTCTAATATCTCCGGTAGACTGTCCCAAAAATAAATCTACCAACTGCTGTATCCCTATCTCAGATCCAGCATCTGATGGTGTATGACAGCGCATCGTGTCCCTTAGGCAATCTAAAAACTCAGATGGGGTTTCAGAAGGAGTCTGTTTAATTGCGTACAAAGCTGTCCAATTTATAGTTTTGGGGATAGCCTGTTCCATCCCCTTTACTACCCATTCCTTATAGTTCTGTAATTTCACTAATTGCTCTGGTTCATTTGGATTTCAATTTGGATCCTGGAGAGGGAAAACATCCTTAACATCCTCTCGTGTTGTTCTACAAATGCTCCCTGCTAAGTCCCCTGCTGGTTTCAAAACAAACTGTTTTTCTGTCTCTGGTAATGCTTCCAACAATAGTTGTAAATCAGACCAATCACGTCTATGCGGTTTAATCATGTATCTTAGCCTTTTGGCTGTTCCTATTGGATCACTTCTATAGTTTTTAGCAACTCTTTCCCAGCCCTCTAAGTCAGTTGTAGAGAAAGGAATTTTGACTAACATTGTTTGTCTCCCGGGTCCTACTGCCTCCTTTTAAGGGGCTTGTAGTACCTCTTTTGTTTGTTTTCTAGTTCGGGGTACTATGGGGCTGCTCGTGCTTGTGGAAGGTCCCTCATCATCACTATCACTATCAGGCAATGGGGGATACAACATTGTTTGTAAATCGGGAGGTGGAGGGGCAGATGGTCCAGCTTGTCCTCCCCTTTGTCCCCCTTGATCCTCAGGGGGTGGATCAAATAGGTCCAGTAACTTTTGCTTTTGTGTCTGTGCTTGATAGACCTTGTCATGATGTGTGCAGCACTGGTTAACTGAACATGTACTGCAGCACCACTTAGGTTTCCCTCTATTAGCTTTGTTTTCCTTTTCAAGGGCTAATACCAGGGGATCGGAGGGGCCTCTAATTCCACAATCCCTCTGCCATTCAGGGTGATTTTGGAGGGAGAAAAACATGTCCGCATACAATACTTCAGTCCATTTTCCCTCGCGTCTGAGAAAAAGCATAAGCTGCAATAAGATGTAATATTCTAAGGTTCCAGTCGGAGGCCATTTGGCTCTGCTTTCCAGCCAGTATAAGGGCTACCACTTGGTGCAGTACTTCACCAGGGTGAGTTTGGATTCTATACCTCCCAGGCCTGCAATATCCTTCTAGTGGGCTAAAATACAGCCCAGAGGACTTGCCCTAGGGATTTCTTTACTCTCTCCTGATCCCATTTTCTCCTCCTATTTCGTTTCCACCCAAATCTCTTCTCACACTTTCATACAGTCTTTTCCCAATCTTTTTCCCTGACACTCCAAATCTCCAGGACTAAATGTGATCTTCCACAGAAATACTCTAAAATCTCTGGTTCAGGGTCCCCTTCACCCTGTACCCCACACTGAGCATAAGCACTGTCTTCTACCTGAGGAACAATACCACCGCTCTCTGCAGGACCCACACTTAACCAACATGCACGCTAGGTGCCACCCTTGCCTGCAAAAACAGAGGATCCCACTCCTTCTGTTCGTCTGGATATTCAGATCTTTCAGCGCAGGCTGTTCCCAATCTAGATCCACCAATTTCCCTGAAAAAGTCCTATATAATCCCTCTAAGTAAACCCGTTCGTTTTCCCTTATCACCCAATTTCTCTCGGGGGTTATGAACTCCCAAGGGTCAAGTCCAAACCACTGGGGGAGAGGGACTACTTCCATCCGTCTCATCATGGTTTGGACGACCATCACCAATGCACTATTCATGGCAAGACGCACTAAACAACCCTAAAAGCAGCACTTCACAGCAAACTATCCTAAAAGAGCACTAAACAAACAGCACTAACTTAAAATGGCGCTTACCAAACAAACCCTAAAGCAGCACTCACAGCAAAAGCACCAAAGGAAGGCTTAAGGGGCTCACAAAGGGCTTTCTCATATCCCCTCCCATGCTTGTGCCCAGTGCTTCCAGGTTCCACAAAGGGCTACTCAAGCCCGTGCGCCAAGCTGAGTTACGGGACATGCTGTCCAGTCTGCAAACTCTGCAACCCGCAAGTTCCGTATGGAGCTGTGATTTAGTGCCAAGGGTTCAGGAGCTCCTAAGTGACTAAATAATGAAACCCACCCAAATAGGCTGCCGCTTGCTGACCCCATAGCCCTCACGGTCTTTTAAAGAGCAAAAAAAAAATCCAGCCGTCTCATAAAAGCAGCAATAAAACAGAATTTTGCTTACACACTCACACTCACGCTGTGCTTTTCAGCACACTTCACTCATAACTTTCGCTTTGCTTTTCCCTAGCTGTCCCAGTCGCCAGGGCACAAAACCGTAGGTAGATCTCTGCTCTCGCTTGGCACCAAAGGCACGTCTCAGCCACGCACAATCAAACGCAACACAAGTCTGGACTTTTGACACTCACACACAACCAAAATAGCAGCAATAAAACAGGATTTCTCTTGATTCATCCCCAGAACCGCTAGAGGCCACCTCACCGGTTAGTGAACCCCTTCCCCACTGCCTTTCAGTCAGAGAGCCGTACTGCTGGCCGTGCATGCAGCCAAAGGCTGCTTGCAAGCCCAAAACCCCACCAGGACCTTATCTGTGTGCCAGATGTCGCTGAGTGGCTTACCAGTCCCTATGGGGCTCCTTTTTAAATGAGATACACACCATTTCTCCATGCTCCAGGAGGTCGTTTTCTGTCCCTGCAGTGAGCGATTGAGAAGTAGAGTTCCTTTCCAGGGAAAAGCCCAGGGTGTGCCTTTGGGAGGTCCACCGCTTGGTCAATCCTGCAGCTGGGCAGAGAATGTCCCATCTGGGGTGCCAAACTGATATGTGGTAAGACTCTAAAACTCAAAGAGAAAGTGAGTTATAAAGTAGGTATGTGGTTTATGCGGCTGCCGGGCGCATGGGGGATTTTTCCTCCAAAGGCATGCAGTCACTCGCTCTCTTACGTTCTCTTTTATCCTCTAAAGTGTTACATATGCATCAAGTTTTGCAATACACCTATGCATATTCATTCACTGGCTCCACCCTTCCCCACTTTGTATGCTAATTGTCTTATCAGTCCTTTACACTTGCGCACTTGCCTCTGGTGATGAAGTAAAGTTGTCTTCCTAGGAGTTGAACTTCTCACCCTGTCTTCTTGCGCATGCTCACTGGTTGTTTGGTCAGAGTCCAAACCATAAGGCTGGTTTCATCTGGTTCCAGAGGTCCAAGGAGCTTTGTTATCTCAGTATCCTTGGGAGTTTAGCATACTTGTGTCCTGTTCTGGTGAATATCCTTCTCCTTATCACCTACCCTTGCATTCCTTCATGCTGTTTTCACATGTACGCCCTGTCTTTTCCCTCACAAGCAACTAGTATTGTAAAAAAAATGCAGCAACTATTAAGCAATACACATCATCTAAATGTCTATTTCTAATCAATATCCTCTAGTTTCTAACCCCATGTTTCAGGAGAAGTGTTATGAAGGTTTTATTCTGATTCTTCTTATTTTTTCTTTTCTTTCAGTTCTGTTTAAATAAATTTTTCTTTATACCCTTTAAAGTTTTGAGCCTGCTTTGCTCTTCTCCTAATTCTATCTCACAGAAAAAAAGGAGTAAATAATTCTAGTAAATGCATTTGCATTTAGCCAACATTAGACCCATTACAAAGGGTTAGTAAAGTTCAGCAATCCCGGAGCTGGTGCTGAAATCAAAGGATGTTTCAGCTGTTTAAATGTGGCCCTTGTGCTCTCTGTCCACATGATGGTTCCCTTTTCGGCTGCTTTAAGGGCTCTGTACAGAGGTTTTACCAGTAGTCCATAATTTGGTATCCATAAGCGACATCAACCTACCATTCCCAGGAAGGCTTGCATCTCTCTCATTGTATGGGGCTCTGGAAGATGGCATATGGCTTCTTTCCAACCTCTGCTGAGTTGTCAATGTCCATGGAAGATCTCAAGCCCCAAGCAAACTACTGCTTCCTTCGCAACCTGTGCCTTCTCTTTAGAGATCCTATACTTAGTCCCAAAAAGTTTAACAAGCAGATAGTGAGTTGGATGCAGTCATCTCTCTTTATAGCTGCAATCAAGATATCATCAACATATTGAAGAATAACCCCTCTTGGCTCTTGTCTTCTTCAGTTGTCCAGTTTCTTTGCTAGCTGGTTTCCGAATATTGTTGGGCTGTTTTTTCATCCCTGGGGGAGGACTGTCCAAGTAAGTTGGCTTTTTCTTCCCATTTCAGGATTTTCTGACTCAAAAGCAAAAAGTTGTTGACTGTTCTTATGCACAGGAATACAGAAAAAGGCATCCTTGATATCTAAAACAGTGAACCACCCTAATTTGCCTGTCAGTGTGCTCAAAATAGTGTAGGGGTTTGATACAACTGGGTGTATATCCTCTGATATTTTATTAATTCCCCTTAAATCTTGCACTTAATATGAGGCTCAGAACTACACTCCTAGGCAGCATAGAATCCGGAAAACATGAAAGCTAAAACTCAAGGCATCATAATCAATAACTCTTACCATCACCTTTCTTTACTGGAAGGATGGGTGTAGAGTCACATTCCACCAATAACTAAAATTTAAGGAACTTTTCAATTATAGGTACCAATCTCCTATGACTTTCTAATTTTAAAGGATACTGTTTTCTTTACCAGTGTGGCTCCTGGTTTGAGTGCAATGTTCATAGGCTCTGCTTGTTTGGATCTTCCTGGAATATAATTGACCCATACTATTGGAATGACAGTGTTTTCAACTTTTGGGAATTTCACCACAATTCTCCTATATGAAAAGGGCGGCTACTTTGAAAAATTTAGTTTCAGGATTTATAATTTGTACTTCCCTCTCTTTTCAAAATTTAATTTCCACTTCTAATTTCTCCAGTATATCTCTACCCAACAATGGTTTGAAGGAGTTTGGCATATAGAGGAATTGGTGTCACCCAGTGTTTTCCCAACCTAAATTTTAAAGATTAGAAGAAAGGCCTTGTTTCACTTACCCCTGTGGCTCCCTTAACATTTACAGTATCTTGACTTAGTTTCCCTTTTAATGTATTTAACACAGAATATTTTGCCCCTGTATCCACCAAAAATTCAATGTCATCTTTCCCTAGCTTAGCTATAAGCAAAGGTTCAGCTAGGGGAGAAGCCTTCGGTCCTCCTCATTCCACATTCACAGCTAGTTCGGAATCTCGGAGTGTCTTTTTCGTCAACATTGGGCACTCCTTTTTCCAGTGTCCCATTTTCTTGTTAACAGCACATTGATCTTTATCCAGAGAAGTACTCCTTTTTGACACCTTGGATTACTTTTCCTGATCACCCCTCTTCCCCTGTTGGTGTTTATCCCCATCTGTTGAATCCCTGTTTTGATATACTGTCCAAGCTATGTCCAACAATTTACCTATGTCATTTGTCTCATTCGTGTTTTGTTGCAAAATTTCTTAGTGGGCACATCCCACTTTGAAATTGGGCCTGAGCTATTCTGGGTAAGGCCTCAGATTTGGGCCTGAGCAAGGCCTCAGATTTGGGCCTTGTTAGTAGTGAGCAAGCTTGTGGCGCAGTTAGAAATTAAATTAAGGTGTGCTTGGATTTAATTAATGTAGTTTTAGTAATTTCACCGTGGTGACCTTAAAGTTAAGATTGCTTACATTCCTTTTTAATCTAGTACCAATTAGAAGACACCTGTTCACATAAACTATCTGAGACTGTATATAAACCACCATTTTGAAGCAATAAACGGAGAACACATGATATAGCCAAATTGGTTGGACCTGTGTTGCTCTGTCAGCGTCCCATGGAAATGCCCTGGCTTCAGTGTTTTGCAGTTTTTCCTTATGTCCCTTGCAGATTGGCCTATAAACAGAGCAGGTGTGCCTTCTCTTCAGGTGCCTCAAGATCCAAATTTGTGTATTTTCGTGCAGCCTCTTTAAGCCTATTCAAGAAATCTGTAAAAGTTTCATTCTTCTCTTGTCTTACTTTGTATAATTTAGACCAATTCATTGCTTTAGGAATAGCATGTGTTATACCAAACACCACCCCATTCTAATAATGTTTTGACCTCAACATTTGTTCTGATACATTGGGATCACACCCTGGGTCATTTAAAGGGAAAATATTAACTGGCCCTTGAAGAGTTCCAGCTGCCATTTGAGCCTCTATAGCAGTTATAACAGTCCTTCGAAGCATCTCGTTTTCTGTTTAATCTAAAATTGTGTTCATCATTCCATCGAGATTGCTTCTGTCTGGATTTTGTGTCTTAATAGCCTTGTCTACAAAATTAGCCACCTTTTCTGGATTTCCTCTTTACCATCCAACTGAGGCCTTCCATTGTTGCATCTCAACAAAAGTAAAGGGAACCTTAACACAGACAAGACCCTGATTATCGACTGCCTGCCTCAAAGGGACTTGTATGGCTCGTTCCTTATTTTTAGATCTGGTACGTTCAGCTGCAGGACTGGGTGCTTCTATAGCTTTTTATGCTGGCTTTCCCCTTTTCCTCTTGGCTGCAGCAGAAGGTTTTTCCTCAGTTTCCTCTTCAGAGGAACTGTCTGTATCTGTGCTGTTGGACTGGCTTTTAATCAGGGCTGTTCCACTGGTACTGGGTGTTGCATTAGCCAGGTAGTGGTCGTGAGACCTCTTCCTAGCTCCAGCACTAGCTGTGTGGTGGCGCAGGGGCCAGCCAGCCCTGGCGCCCTGCTCTGTGGATCCACCAGCGCCAGGAGTTATGTCATCCCCTGCACCCATTTTCGCACAGGCACGGGTGTAGCACAGTCAAGTGTAGTTTCCATGGGAACCCAGGCACACACACACAGTCTCCATGGAAACTTGAGCATGTGCCCTTTTGATGCAAAGTCACAACAGGTGATCTCCTCGCCCTCTCGATGGGAGGCCCTCCCCCACTCTCCTTCTATTCTGGGGGTGGTAAGGGAGGCGGGGACACCGGAGGGGAAGGAAGAAGCAGCGGTGGTGGCAGCAGGAAGTCTCCTCCAGCCCCCTGCTCCTTATCCACCGGTCGCGAAAGGAAGGCGGCCCCTCCCCCCCGACAGCCCCCCCCCATTGCGGGTGACACAAGGTCTACATCCACCATGTCTGAATTATTAACATAGATTGGGCTAGTGAGAGGCCCCTCCTTTTTATCCTTCCTTCACTTCCCTCTAGAAAGGAATGAGGGTCTTGTCTTTACAAACTGTGGGTCTGATAGTAAATAAAACTAGCACTGAAAGATAAAAGAAACAATGGAAAGAATTCCACTGACTGAGAAATGGAATGAGAAAGATTTGTCTTTACAAACAAACTGTAGGTCTGCTAATAAATAAAATCCTGTGTTGCAGCTTAAGTACTTTACAATTAAAATTGTAAAGCAGGTATGTTTTATTTCCAGCTGGGACGCATGGGGAATTTTCTACCATACATGCATACCTGGTTGAGACAAGTTTCAGGTTTAAATACACAAAGATCTCACAAACCCACACCTCCCTGCCCTCCCATCCCTTGCCCACTCTCCGCCTCCTTGCACTTCATATTATAATTAGTCTTCTAGGATGCCACGCCTCCTGGTGGTGGCGGGCAGGGGTCTTCTGATGCAGTAAGAGGTCTTCCTCAGTTGTTCGCTGTTTGACTTCTGTCTCTGGGCAGGCGCAGTGGAGGTTTGGCTAATTCCCAGGTCACTTTGTCCTGGCCACAACCAGGAGCCTGGTTCTTACTGGTTTCTTAAGCCACAGGTTCTGCTTCATTGGGTTTTCACAACACCTAAGTATTGCTTCATTGGGTTTTCACAATATACACAATATACATCTTATCTTTATGGCCTTTACCTAGCAACTAAATTCTTATGTGTTCTGTTACAAATTGTTTTTCTATTTTTACAAAATTGTTAAATAAGCTATATATTTCTGTTTCCCCTCTACCTGCTTAAGCACATTACATGCTTCTAAAATTCTGAATTTTCATATACATATATGTTTCCCATATCAATTGGATACTGAGAGATGAAAGAAACAATGGGAAGAGCCATAAATTCCATAGGAATTCCACTGACTGAAACAAGGAAAAGAAAAAAAGGGGGAGGTATACATTAGAAGGGAGTCTTAGGTATTAGACATTTCGGGAAGTCTGTACCTCTCACATACCTCAGCCAATCATGAAAAAAATCATGAAAACCTCTGCATACAAAATTTCTTGCCAACACTGATCCTGGAAGAGTTGCAATATTACTTTTGATATTAATTCACTTTCTAGGTTGCCAAATGGAGGTCAGGACCTTCCTCTGCCTAATTTGTGTATGGGCCATACCTGCATAAAAAGCTGAAGTAGTTCTTCACTGATAAGAGATGTCTTTTTGCCTGTTAAAGTATGCCAGTGTTTTAATATTAAATCTAACCGTGAATTTTTGGGGATCTCTATTTCTTTCCTTACTCAAAAATATGCATCCCATGTTTTAAATTTACAAACAGCAAAAAAAATCCACTGAGAAAAGTTACCAGTCACTCAGACCATGACTCAAACGTTGAGACCCATGCTTTTGTGAAAAACGAGGTTCACTCTCCTCGTAAAATTTAAAAGTTTAATAAAGGACAATAAAAGACAAAGACGATAAAGCAAAGTTTTTAACAGCTGGGTGCTTGGCATTCAGCCAGGAGCACAACTGCTATTTTGGAGATACACTTTATATACCTTTTCTATTGCATCAGCCTATTGCATATTCATAAAAAATTATGCATATTTAAACTTTTCCCCAAACTAGTTTACATGTTCCAAGAACTGTTTAGCATGGCTCCTCCTCAAGTCCGTCTTTTTAGAGCGTGCTCATTTCTTGGCTGTGGTTTTAGTCCATTCTTATTATCACCTCCAGCTTGGGTTTTGGTCCATACTTTCTACAGACGGCAGGTACTGATAGTTGGCATATCAGTAGCAGGGGTCTTCATCATACGTTCATTGGATGTTATCCCAACCAAGCAGGTAGTTCAATTACCACAAGAATAACTATATCAGCTATTTTCACTACTATGTATAAGTTTAGTTAATAGCAGAATTAAAAACTATATCTTTATAGCAAAGTTACTTTATCATTATACATATAGCATCCATTTTATCTGCAAAAAGCCAATATTATAATATGTATTTATAACACTTCTAAAGCAAACTACTACGCTATGTGCTATCCCTTTGTGAGAAATGACTGCTCACTTTAAAATTTTAAAGGTTTATTAAACCTCAACAAACACAACAAAGGTCTGAATAAGGAAAAAGGGTCAGGGCTGGGAGTGTGGTTGACTGCCAGTGGCTCATCCACAAAATGACTGCTTCACCTTTTATACCCCTGGGGTTGCACCAGCCAACCCTGGCCCCTCCCAAAGTCTGCCAGTCAACTCTTCTTTGCCATCCATTGGTGGAGACTTTCTTGCAACTTGACTGGAGGTGAGGTGTTGTCATGCTGTGCCTCCCCAGCAACAAGCTTTCCCCATTCCCAACTGCCCCGTGCAAAGGGCACATGTACACACCCTCCCTCCACATGTCCCTGACAACCAAGGCTGTCCAGTGGCAACAATACAGAGGGAGGAAAGGGGACTATGAGGAGAACAGAGGGTGTCCAAACAACAAACTACAACATAACCACACATCAACAGAACTTCTCTTAACATACAATATTCATTCCTTAATTGCGAGAGCAAATCATCATATTACCCATGTATAACACCTTTAACAGGTAGGAGACGGGAATCCTAGGGATGAGAAAGAGAGAGAGAGAAAGATAGAGAGAGAGAGAGAGAGAGAGAAAGAAAGAAAGAAAGAAAGAAAGAAAGAAAGAAAGAAAGAAAGAAAGAAAGAAAGAAAGAGAGAGAGAAAAGAGAGAGAAATGAGAGAAAAGAAAAGAAAGAGAAGAAGGAAGGAAGTCATCCCTGTCAGGATTTGACCCCTGATACCTGGAGTTTAAATAGCTGGCACTTACTGCTGGCACCACCTGGCAACAGACCAAGCTATGCAATAACAGTCTTAAGGCAGTGCCTATTCCAAAACCACAGTGGTGGTGGCTTCGGTTACATATGGACCTAATCACTGCCTGCAGGGTGCAGGGAAGAAAGAACCTAGAAAACAAACTAAAGCCCTCCTCATGGTCACTCCCGCCACCCCCAGCTCCCCCCCCCCCCCGCCCAAACAAAACTGCAGGAGATCTCCAAAAGCAAAACCCACAAATTATAGCAACAAAATACTGCTTTTATCGCCCATGAGTTACCTTTGATTCCGCACTGGATTCTGGAACCCCCAGAGTTTCTAGGATTGCCATGAAAAGCCCCCATTTTAAAATCCTGGCAGAAAAGAGGGTAGCAAGATGTTCCTCAGTCCGAGAAGCTGTATTCAGAAGTCCTAGCAGAGTCACGAGGAAGCTGTTGCCTTTTCAGCCCCTAAAATCAAGAGCCAGACAAGGTTAGGTGATAAATTGCAGTTACCATTTAATGAAGGTCCCTCCAGGTGTACAGCACTCCAAAATACACACCAAGAATGCGCTGAAGATCCACACATGAGATTGGCAAGTGCAGTTTTATAAGTTTAGCAAATTAGCATAGTTGACAAGAATCCCCAATTAGAAATGATGCCTGGGGAAGGCTAATCTAAAAGAGAGACTAGACAGAGCTAGAGAATAAAGTAGGTATTTATTGAAAGGCCTTCAGTGTGAGTGCTTCTGGTTTAAGGTCACTAGAATTTGATCCTACCTTTGTTAACCCCAACCCCTGCCTTGGAAACCCTGCCCCTACAATACCCCATATAACCCAATGATCCCGTTTCTGCCCCCTCTTGCTCCTCTCGCCCTTCCTGCCTCCTGGCCTCTTTGCTTTCTCTCTCTCCCCTGCCCAGGGAGGGAGAAAATAAATGCATCCTTGAGCCTACAAAACAGAGACTTGTCTCCTCTGCTTCCCTGCCGGTAATTGTAACCTTCCTGGACACGATCGATGAACACTGTTGCACCCCGATGCAACACTCCAGGATCCACCCAGGGCAAGACAGGAGCCAG
The DNA here is from genome assembly GCA_910950805.1 of Acrocephalus scirpaceus scirpaceus. Taxonomy (NCBI): domain Eukaryota; kingdom Metazoa; phylum Chordata; class Aves; order Passeriformes; family Sylviidae; genus Acrocephalus; species Acrocephalus scirpaceus. The sequence goes on along the minus strand of CAJVGK010000019.1, from coordinate 449,431 downwards.
ATCAAGGCTGCACCCAGGGTGGACTAAGAATGGTCACAAAATGGCTAACTGGTCACGAGATTTTACATTTTAATAAGTTCTGGTCCATTTGCATATTGGGGTTTAATTGTCCAGTTGCAGCTCCAGGTTGTGAGGTCCCATCCTTCTTTTTCCTCCCTTCAGTCCACCATTGTTTATGCTTTTGGGCTGAAAATTGTCCTTGGTCCTCAGCAGGAAAAGGATTTGTTTTGTCTACCTACTCTGTGAAGAGAGCTTACTGGCACTTAATATGAGGCTCAGAACTACATCTCTAGGCAGCACAAAATCTGAAAATATGAAAGCTAAAGCTTAAGGCATCAGAAACACTGGTGATGAAGTTATTCCCCTCTTGGTTTGACCCCCTTCCTTGCTATTAGCTCTACTTTGTTTGTCTTATACATGAGAAAGTGTCTTGGGAAGGTGGCTCGACCTTGGCTCTCAGAAGAAGCAAGATTAGGATAGGGTCTTAGGAATGTGTTGTCTTTCTGTCTAACAGGGTAGGAAAAATACTAGCTATGAATCTATACAGTTATACAGTAATAGGCTACAGAGCTACAAATATATTTGAAGAATATATAAAAGCAAAAAGCAGTTTGGCATCATGACAATTCTGCTGAGCTTTGCCGTGGAGGAGGATGCTGGATGAGCCACCAGACCCTTGTCTGCTACTGGAACTGCTCCTTAAAAGCTCCTCTCTTCCTGAGAGGGAAGCTGACTCCATGTTTTATCTATTAGTATTAATTTCCTGTTGGTGTAAAGGGTTTGTTGGAACCCTTTAGAGGAGACGACTCATTCCAGAGTGTCTTCCTTTAAATTGTCTAGACCTGAGATACACATGAATGTTTGGATACCTACCCTCCAACATAAAATCATGACTACAATAATTTTTTAAGAGTTTTTAATAGCTTTTTCATCCTCTTCATTCAAAACTAACAGTATTCATAATACAAAAGGGAATTAGTAGCAACCATAACTTTTCCTATTTGCTGATGCCAAAGTAATTTGTTTAATACCAAATCTAAATTAGTCACCTGCCTCCTCCTCTTGAGATCCTGTAATTCTTTCTCCTCAATTATTTGCAGTCTATAATATCTATTTCTTCCAAATACCTGCTCCTGTGAGTTTAGAAACAGATAGACTAGCCTAAACTATTTCTTTGAGAACATTGCCCCATTTTTTTTCTTTTGATATTAGATGTATTCTCTCAAGAGAAGATGAAAAATAAATAACAAAACTCAATCTGTGTACATAATACCAAATCCATCTTTAATTCTGCTCTGTTGTCAGCTGGTAGATGAAGTTTTGCTTCCAGCAAAACACATCTGTGAAAAACGAGGTTCACTCTCTTGGCAATTTTTTTTTTTTAAAGTTTAATAAAAAAATAATACAATTAGGAAGCAGAAATAAAGCAAAGGATCTTGGCCAAGGTGCCTGGCATACTGCCAGAAGCACACTTTACCATCTCAGAACACTTCTTTAAAAGGATCAGCATGTTACATATTCAAAGACCCTAATGCATTATTCAAACATTCCTTTGAGTCCAGATGTTCTCTTGGTTTCAACCCCCCCAACCTGCCCCCATTTCATCAATTCAACATTTTATTACTCCTTGCAGATAAATTTCTTTGTGGCACCACTTGGTCATCTCAGGTCCCACTCCCAAGTAACAGAGGATCAATAAATTCTTCCTTTGCAGCTTTAGGGTCTGTCCCCATTATCTTCATCCAGATAATCCAAGAATGTGGGGAATTTCCTGATTATCTTTCCCATTCTTCTGAGTTAGCTACAAAAAGCATCTCACATCACATAGTTTCTATTTAAATATTATGCTATAACCTAAAAAAAAAATACATTCATCACACCACCATTTCTAAGCTCTGTTAATAGCAGAAAATAAAAGAAACTATATTAATACAGCAAAACCTTCCAACATTATACATATAGCATTCATTTTAATATTTGCGAAAAGCCAACTTTATAATATGTATCTATAACACATCCATGCTTTGAAAATCACAATCCAGCTTTATGCATGTGAAGACATTTCTGTCTATACAGCTTTTACAAAAAGGGAAATAGGATACCAGAGTATAGATAATTTATTAGAAATACTGCCAAGCTGGCATGTTGCCTCATATGTGAGGAAGGACTGGTCTAAAGTAGGTAAGGATCATATTGATGCCTTAAGTTTTAGCTTTCATATTTTTCAGATTCTGTGCTGCCTAGGGATGTAGCTCTGAGCCTCATATCAAGTGTTAGCCAGTTCTTTTCACAGGGTAGGTAGACACAACAATCCTTCTTCAAGCTTGAGACCAAGGACAACCGTTACAAGCTTCAGGCCCAAAAAAGCATAAACAGAGGGTTGAGAGGAGAGAACAAGGAGGATGAAACTCCATAACCTGAAGCTATAATTGGACAATTAACCCCAATATGCAAATGGACCAAAATTTATAAAAGTGTGAGACCTTGTGACCGCTCGTCCACTTTGTGACCATTTTGGGTCCATCTTGGGTGTAGCCCTGGCCAGGCTCTTATACTGCCCAAGGTGTATTCTTAAAGGCCTTTTAATAAATACCTACTTTTTTTTCTTTGCTCTGTCTAGTGTCTGTTCCAGGTCAGCCTTCTCAAGGCATCAGTTCGAATACAGTCTTCATATTACTGATGTTACAGGTTTAGAAAATGCAGTGGCACAAGTCTTAACTGCTCATTGAATCATAAAGACCTGTAAAAAGCATCCTAGATTAATATGGCATGACAGGAATATACATTTTCTGTTTATACCTCTGATTTAGCTGATAATGCATGGCCAAAAAACCCACTTTTTTGACAGCAGTGTTCTCACATCATTATCTAATTTTCAGATCAAAATATCAAAAGCTCAATCTAAAAGAATTAGATAGGTCTGTACCTCTCTGGGATACCTGCTGCTGTACACATACAGATACCATAGATAGGATGGCAGGTGAGATAGGACAGTGGATGACTGTTGGGGGTTAGATTTCTTTTCTTTTGTTCCTTCTTACCTATAGAATTTTTCCCATAAGTTGCTGAGAAACACTTACTACTAGGTACTAATGGGTACTCAAGAAAAACAAAGTGGCCAAGCTCAGGCATCTGGTTGCACTTCTCTCATCTGGGGGGTTTCTCGCGAAGGGGGAGGTACTGTAAGAATTGGGAGGGGGACGCTCAGAGCTGCTGTTTGAAGAAAGGAATTCCCTGCTGCTGCCGGAGCCCAGCTTGGTCCTGCCTTCTTCTGCCGTAAGGATCTTGAGCTCACCCCTCTCTGCCCTGCTGGGAGCCAGTCTGCCGCTGTCCCATTCCTGCTGCTTCTTCAACACTGCTTTTTGCTACACTGTAGCCCCTCACCCCCTGCCTGCCGGTTCCAGCTGCAAGCTCCAGAGCTTCTAATACATCTCATCTACCACTTCGAAATTTTTACTCATTCCTGCTGGCCCAGCTTGCTATTTCTGTAAGTCCTGCTTAAGATCGACTGTCCCAAAAAGTTTGTGAAGCAAAGCCTCTCTTACATCCCTCCCCATCTCAGCCGTGCTCCCCGAGTTCGAGTCACAGCGCCCCCCTGCAGCCACAGGGGAATCATCGCACCTGCCCTGCCCACTGGGAGTCACCAGCATCCCTGCTGGCTGTGACCATCACTACACCAAAAGAAATTGGCTGCTACTAGGTTCCTAGTTCTGTCTGTTGTTAATGCCGTAGTAGTAGTTGTTTGTTTGCTTTGTTATGCATACTAGTAAAGAACTATTATTCCTATTCTCATATCTTTGCCTAAGAGCCCCTTAGTTTCAAAATTATAATAATTCAGGAGGGGATTTACATTTTTCATTCCAAGGAAATGCTCCTGCCTTCCTTAACAGACATCTGTCTTTCAAACCAAGACAATTGCATAATGCCCCTGGATTTTAACATAAATATAGAGATTAACTAGAGCTGCTTATTCTCATCATCAAATAAACACCAAGAAAATATGACAGAATTGGTCCCTAAAGCTACATTCACATTAACAAGCATTGAAGCAGGAACAGATATGAGGGATGAAATGGACAGCAGTGAAGAACCTACTTTGTCACTAAACAGGTTTAAAGATGAGGACTGTGGGGAGGAAAGGGTTGGAAAAATGGAAGATTGGCAAGGAGAGAGGAAAAGATGATGTTTTTAGAATTGTTTTTGCACTAAGACCAACCCTGCACCTGAGAAATATTAGAAAATACTCAGTGTGAGAACATTCATGTATTTGTGTTCTCTTTGGGATGTTTTCTGTCTACTAAATAAGAAGAGCTTTCTCTCCCAGCTAACAAAGTGTTGTTAACAAACTTAAAAGTATTCCTCAGACAGGCTGTAGGCCTCTTCATAAAGGGGGAAGGGAGATAAGAAAGGTTGGTAAATTCTTGTTTCAAGGCACTGATTGTATCATCAGGCTTTGTTGATTTATGGCAATTTGGGTTGTCTTTCCTTCCAGAAGGAGCATCACTCCAGCTGGAGGAAGACTTAGAGAATATTGATGCCAAATTGATTTTTGCCTTTTTTGCTTTTATAGATTCTCTGTATTCTTTACACATATATTTGTAGCTCTGTGGCCTATTATTGTATTTGTAGCTAGCCCCAGTACTTTTCCCTACCCTGATAGGCAGAAAGACAAAACAGGTCACAGAGGCGCCATGCTCTGCGGGTCCAAGGCCCCATCCTATCTTGGTTCTTCCTGGGAGCCAAGGTTGAAACCAGCTCTTTGAGACACGTTTTCGTAAATAAACTTTAGCTCCTATCTATGGGGAGAGGATTCAGAAAAGGGTTGGTTGAACTGGGGAAGAATTACCTCACCACTTATGTCTCTAATTGGGAATTCTTGTCAGTTATGCTAATTTGCTAAACTTAAAAAACTGTATTCACCCCATGCGGGGGTGGGCATTTTCCATATCTGCCCTTGGAGGCCTCAAATAAAGACCAGCCTTTATATTACCTCCTATACTAATATTGTCTTGAAAGTGTGTTGTTTCATTTCTAGGTTCTTTAAGGTATCATGTCTGGTGTGGAGTTCTCACCATTTGAATACTTTCATGAAATGTCCTTCCAAGGGTTAGATAGTATTTGTTGTATGTGTGCTTAGAAAAAACAACACTGTTAGTTTTTGTTGGGATGGCTGATTAGCCATGATGCGTTATTGCAAACGTTGACCTGTAGGCATAAAAATGTAAACAATACCATAATTGTAATGTTTTGTTACAGAGGATGCATTAGTTACTGTGCAGTCCAGATGGTTTCTCTGTGTCCAGAGCTGGCTTTATTTGCTTATAGGAGTCCAGGAGTAGTAGCCTCCACAGCTGTGTAGGTAGTGAAAAGTCTTTTCCACTGCTGTTAGAGTGGCTCCTTGTCTCATATCTGGACACACATCTAGTCTTTTGTCTAGTGAGGTTATACCTAAACATTCAAGGTTATTAGAGAAACCAAAACAATAGAACTTAAGCAATAATAGACATGGTTTTTTCAGAGTTATGGCAGCAGTTCCATCTTTGGCCTCTAGTTGTAAACACAGCACTATATTCACTGCTGCCAGATGGGGGCAGTGTAGGAGCGGTTTGTGTGGCTTCATTGGGACACTTGTTTTGTTCAGAACAAAACCAAACTTGTAGAGACAAGAGCAGCTTCAATAGCCTTTCAGGCCTTTGGATTTTGATTGTCTGTCAAAGTCATAGATATAATCCAAATTTGGGGTAACTTTGGTTTGTCTACCTTTAAGTTATTCTGAAAAGCTTCGATTTTATGATTTGGTGTTGTTTCAAGAGACATAGGGCTCAGAAAAGCTCATGGAACAAGACTGCTCCTTGGCCCAATCTTGTAACTGTTAGATGTTTTTAGAGATTCAATATAATCTATTTGTCAAGGTGACCAGAGTGCTTTGTTACTTTTGATATGTAAATCTGGTGCCAGGTCTGGATAGCACTGGGGACACTGTATGAGAATATCTTTACACATCTTCCTGGTCAAGTCAGCCTCTGGTTTGTGCTGTAAAAATAGAGGGATTTTGTCCCGTATGCCCTAATTTATAATGTAACCATTCACCCAACTGATATGTGTTGTGGATCAATTTTTTATTTTTTTTGTCAGCTGATCCACTTTGTTGTTACAATAAGTTTGTAAAATCTGATTATTTGCATGAGTTTTAACCCATCCTATATGGATTTGTTACGACTGAGCCTGTAAAAACAACCATTCAAATCCTCCTTTTGCCAAACTTCTTTTCCATTCACTTGCCAATTAACACTTCTGACACAATCACCACGTAGCACCAGTCCAGATTGCATAAGAATTAACATACACAGTCAGTGAATCAGACATCTTCAGTTTCAGAGTCTGAAGTGGATGCAGGAGAATCCAGTATATGGTTAGGTTTTTGTAATGTTAACATTTATCGAAGCCCAATGTGGGGATTGAGAAAGTGAAAAAAACTTGTACTGATTGCATTTTGGTTGTACTTATTCTATGCTGGGATAAAGCAGTCAGTAGACTTGTTTCTGCTTGAATTCATAATGTCTTTCTGGATGGAGGCCTTCCTCTGTTTCTGTTCCCTAGGCTTTTTTGAGGTTTTAATACCTTTCTGGTCCCTAGGTTTATTTTCTTCTCTGGAAATAGCTCCAGTATTGTCCCTAACATGTAGCTTTTACACTAGAGGGGCACAGATTAGAATAGCTATTGTGCTGGGCTCAGTGATAATGATTTATAGAAAGTTTATAAAGGTAATGGAGTTCATGCCAGGTATGCGTCTGGAGTTAGAGTAATCTGTAGCCTTGTAGGTTTTGTTGGTTCCTCAGTCCATGGATTTTTACAGGCTGCTGTTGCATTTTTTCTTATTAGCATTTGCAAAGCCTGTTTGTGGCTGCCAAGCCATTCCAAATTTTGGGGTATTTTTTTTTCATTAGTGTGTACAAGGGTCTTGTTACTACCAGTTCCCAGGAATTTAATCTTTTTAGAGGGAATTTGGTACTTAGCTGAAGGCAGCTAACATGCAAACTACTGTTTATGTGCAAATGCTTGCAGTGTAGCAGTATTTGGGACAGCTGCAGTGAAAAGGTCCCTTGTTAGTATTAAGCTTTTGAGAATCAGTTGTTAAACACCAGCTCCTGTTTGCCTTTTTTTCATTAGTCCAACAGAATTGTAAGTAGAATGCATTCTACATATAGCGCTTTTGTTCTAAATTCTTAATTACATCAAAACAGATTTTACTTACTACATAGGATAAAACAAAAAGAACTACTAGTAAATAAAAAATACAGTGCACAATAAAAGGTACCTATATTACAGCTAGCAAAGAAATTGTATCAATGTGACTTACCACTGAATTGATGATGGAGTACACACAGAGTCCTTTCCATTTCCAGGGTGTGTGTAGGAGATTTCTAACTTTGTGAAAGTTTGTATAGCTTTTATAGTTTGTAAAGTGAAGTGTCTGTCAGTCAGAAATTCCAGCATCTTATCTCCCAACATCCTGGAAGTTCACTAGCCTCAGTGTCCTGCAAACGCAGCCAGGTCAACTGGAGGTATGACACCTAGGCTTGTATACTTCTCCATATATATCATACAATCTGCCTGAGATATGGCTCTTTTACGGATCAGAGACACAAACCAAGATTGCTATGTTGATACACTCTGCGATATCAGCTTATGTAAAGATAACATCAGAGGCAGCGAAGATTATTTGGGATGTGTATTCATTGCTGTTTGCCTGTCCTGGTCTCGGCTGCTACTTCTGGGACTTTATTAATAACTGCACGCAGCCTGTTAGGGAGAAACAGTAGGGAATTATTTTTCCCAACCTTTCACCTCCTTCTCCCCCTTCCAGGTCTGACACATCACCTTTTGAGAATATTCATTTCACTCTGAATGTTAAAGAAACCATATTATTGTTGCTAATTCTACTGTCTCCTCTGTACTGTCTACAACACAATTAGAGTCAGGGCTGAGATTTCCAGGGAGGTTTCCCAGAGATCTGCCCCCGTGGTGGAAAATCATGAGTGGCATGGGATATTGGAGAATATAGATCAGGTCCTGAATAAATACTCTCCCCTCATAGTTTGGAATTTTCCCCCTGAACAACTTCAGAACCCAGGAAAGGTAGGAAAATATCTGAAAGAAAATTGAAATGACAGCTCCAAAGAGGGGCAGCTTACTGCACTTTCCTAGTCCCTGGCTAATGCTTATCACACACTGCTCATTACCATACAGCAGCAGCTACAAACAGAGGGAAAGGAGAACAAATCAGCAGACACCAGTCACTCAGGCTGCAGCTAAAAACAGACAGACAGCCTAAGAAAAAGGCAGTCAGCCCTGTCCAGAGGAGGAAATATAAGACCAAATCCATTTGCCAGGTGGATGATGATGGGGATCCAGGACCCTCACAGCCAGCAGAAGAATCAGAACCAGAAATAATCACTGAATCTTTATCCTTAGAAAGTCTCTGCAATCTGAGAAAAGACCTCACCCAACAACCCGATGAGTCTATATTGAGCTGGTTGAGCTGAGTCTGGGACCCTGCAAGTGATAGTACAATTTTGGATGGTACTGAAGCGAGGCACTTGGGATCTCTGTTGTGTGATATGGGTATCAACCAGGGAGATCATGAGGAGGCCAGAACTTCTCAGCCTCTGGATGTGACTCTAAACAACCTTGAAGGAGTAATACCTTTGCCAAGATCTCCAGCTGCAGCAAGGCCCTTGGAAGACCATGGAGCAAGGAATACAATGCTTGTGGGAATGGCTGTGATAGAGATCCTTTTCTCAAATGACAACCAAACCACCAAAAGTCCAGACCTAGTAAAATGTACAACACTGATGCAGCTCAAACTCACATGACTCAGGACACAAACATACTCCCATTTCCTAAAGATAATGCAATGGAATGAGGGAAACAAGACAGTGGGTGCTATGACAAGAAGGTTTCAGACGTATGGAGATACTGTCCACACCCAGACACAAGCCCAAATTTTGGCTGTGGAAACAGACTTGACCAAGGTTATGCGGAAATTAGAAGAAAGAATTAAAGACACCCATTAGAAACTCAGGAAGGAGTTTAAAGAAGACATTCTCCAAGTTTAATCAGTACAGATCAGAGCCCCTGCTATCAGAAGCAGACATGCTCCAGCTAGGGAGAGGGGATACATCCCATGAAGTGAGCTGTGGTTCTTCCTGTGTGAGCATAGGGAATATATGAGAAGATGGGATGGAAAACTCACTTCTGTCCTAGCAGCATGGGTTTGTAAGCTAAAGGAGAAAACTACTAACAGAAGGAGTTCTACAAGAATGAATGTAGCTCCAGTTTCATGTGAACGAACTGCCAGGCATAACAGAAGGGAGGATATATCTGATCCCCTTGAAGGGATCTCCAGAATGTATGCCCAGGGAGAAAATGATAGCCAGAACTAGATGGGCCCTGCCTCTACCCAGGTACAAGCAAGCAAAAATTTGGTCTATTGGACTGTGTGGATCTGATAGCCTGGCACATCAGAATCACAAAAATACAAGGCTTTGGTTGACACTGGCACCAAATGTACTCTGATATGTTCAGGATATGTGGGGGCAGAACCAGTTTCCATTGCTGAGGTGATGGGAGGGTGTCAGCAGGTGACTGTTGGAAGCTAAATACCTTGCCTGATCTCTCAGAGGACCCTTCTGCTGTGAGACTGCTGGGGGTTGAAGAACAACAGGTACCAATCGCCACCACTATAGTGCATCGTCAGCAATACCACACAAACCGAGACTCCGTGATTTTCATCCATAAGATGATCCATGAACTGGAAAGCCTGGGAGCGATCAGTATGACTTGCTCATCCTTCAAAAGTTCATATGGTCTGTATGTAAGTCTAACAGAGAATGGAGACTATTGTGACCTGAATGAAGTCACACCATCACTGAGTGCTACTGTGCCCAACATGCAGGAACTTCAGTATGAACTGGAGTCCAAGACAAAATTATATGCCACTTCTGATATTGCTTATGCATTTTTATCCATTCCTCTAGCAGCAGAGTGCAGACCACAGTTTGCTTTCACCGGGAGGCGTGCACACTAAATCTGGAACTGACTGCCTCAGGGATGGAAGAACAGCCTCACTGTTTGCCATTGATTGATCCAGACTGCAATGGAAAAGGGTGAGATTCCAGAACATTTTTAGTGCATTGATGACATCATATGGAGGAACACTGTGGGAAGAGATAGGATAAAATTGAGCTACAGGCTGTGGGATGCACCTGCAGAATGCCATGGCAGCACAGAGAAGCTTCTGTCTGCCTGACCTTGGGGGGAGGAGGTGCCACACGTCAGAACCCTGCAGAGAGGAGCCTGCCAGAAGCTGTCTGACAGGTGAACAGCACGTGATCACCCCATATAAGGACATTAAGAAAGCGTGTTGCTGACATGGCAATGTGTGATAGGTCGCTTAGTGAGAATTGCCATATAGGGAAATACTGTGTCTTGAAGTATAGAAAACCAGCTTGTTTCTTTGAATAAAAGATTCAGATTCTCTGCTGGTCTGAGTCCATGCCTCAGGCTTTAACAAATGGCACCAAAACAGGGACTGAAAGGCAACTAGTGTTTGCACCGGTAACGACATTCGGCTGAACTTTACAGAGGGGCTGAAACAAAGCCTTAGGGCCGAAACGGTGCCTGGGAGCCAAAACAAAGCTCGGGAGCTGAAACAAAGCTAGTGGCGTCAATTGACCTTTCCACAGGATGGAGGGTAGCAGCTGAGAACTATGGGGAGAGGTGTATCCCAGGAACAAAAGAACATCAAAGAGACATTGGAACAGATTTTGAAGAAACACGGCAGGACAGTTGAATCTACAGATCTGGACTGATTCTTATTCTGGGTAAAAGACTGTGATTCAACTTTAGATAGTACTAGTGTTTTTGATCCTCGGACACAGGATGCTTTAGGGGATGCTTTGTGGGACTGAGTTACGCAAGGCGACGCAGCCCTGAGAAAGCTTTTGTGTCGGTGGAGGACTGTGTGCTAGTTGTTCACAGTGCACGCGGCACCCAATGACTTGCCAAAGAAGGATGCTTGTGCCACCCCTTTCTGCATCGCCACTGAGTGAAATGCAAGGCTCTAATTGTAAGTCTGTCAGGGTTATGGGAGGAGAGCCAGAAGATGGCCCCTGGTCCCCTGATTCATTTGATCCTGGAGGGTGATGCCCGAAAGGCTGGAAATAAATCCTATAGACTGGTGTCTATAGAGCAGATATTTGTTTATTGCAGCACTGGTGATGAGGGGGATATCTCCATCTAACTCAGCCATCCTTGTCAGGTGCTGTGGTATATTTATACCTTAAGTATTACTTAGTATCACTATGTAGCTATAACATCATCATATATGCGTCAGATCTAATTTACATAGTATTATCTCATGGTTATTAGATAGTTCTTTTGAACTGTGCTTGCAACTCCCCAATTCAGGGGTCGTCGGGGGTCTTTGTTGAAGGCTTCCAAGTTCTTCTTTGCATCTGAACTTTTCCGTTGCAATAATAAGCAGAGGGACTCAGTTTCTTCTTGCAGAAAAGTCAATTCTTTATTCACAAAACTCATATTTATACAGTTTTCACAGATCTCGTGTGCAACTTTAATTGGCTAGTAGTTTTCTTGCCACATAATTCATTGGTTAAAAGATGTTTTGTGTGTATGTGCTAAGATTCTCTTTCACTCAGGTGTTTACATATTTCCTTTGTGGATTCTCATGGGACAGATATATTGTTTATGCAGGTGCAGACTTATTTTTCTTTCCAAGAATAGGTTGCTGTGTTAACAGACTTTTCATTGCCAAGATTGTTTTGCATGGGAACTTACAAACTAGTGCTAGCTTAGCTAGGGTAGCAGGGTGTCCTAGGTTACAATGTAAGATGTGCCCAAAGTATGTATTCTATCCCCATCTTCATGAGCTGTTGAAACCAGGTGGGGCAGTGTTTCCCTTATCTTCTGTTAATGGGCCCATCAGTGCCTTGCTGCATGACTCATAGATAACTCCCTCTGGGAGCTACCTCTGTTTAATGGGCCATCAAGGACCCACTGCATGACTCATAGAATGAGATCATCCCATTGTGAGATGCTCCACACAGGGGGAGGAGCCAAGCATTCCCACCTGGATATAATCTGGGATTTGGGACAGCACAGTAGCCTTTACCCACTGGACTCCCAGAGAACAAGAGCTACCAGACCTTTCTACAGGATCACTGCTTCGACAAGACCATTTCATCTGGACTGCTACTACCACCCTAACTAACAGGGTGTCAGGTTGTATTCTGACTCTGTCAGTGGTTTTTTGGTACTATTGCATTTATTTTATTTTACTATATTTTACATCTTTTCTTTTCCTTCTATTAAATTGTGTTTCTGACTTGGAGTCTTTCACTGGTTTTGCTTTCAAACCAGCACACAGGATCTAAACCATATTTTATAAAACCTTTCTTTTATAACATCTTTTACCTGTCTGCAACACTTTTCAACTGTCTTCAGAGCAGTTACAGTGTTCCTTGGTCTATCTGGTCTTAACCAGTCTAAATTCTTTATTTTGTGGCTAATTGGCTTTACATTTGCCAATTTCTCATTAGTACTATACTTATCTATCTCTAAACTTATCCACCCGGTGAATTTTTTTCCTTCTATTTTTGTCTATTCAGCATTAAGCAACTAGTTAGCTATATGCTAGCCATTACATTGTATAGAAAGTTATTTATATCAAATTATATAGGTATAAAAGTCATGATTTAGGTTATATTGATATCAGGTTTTATAGACATACCAGGTTATATTGACATCTTATAACTCAAGCTATGGAAGCACTTTGTAACTTTGACCTGAGTTATATAGCCATCAAGGGGACCCAGATGGATAGAGGCCCCATGCGGCATCAACTGAAGCTATGTCGCGGCAAGTGGCTGGAGCTGGGGTGCCCCTTCCCAACAGCATGTTCTCTCTTCTCCTGCCCTCTGCGAGGGTGTAGCGGGGGTGAGCACATTGCACAGCCGGGGGACAGCGGCGAACATTACGCTGGTGGCACAGCATGTCCGGTGGGGCGAGTGTGGCACTCTGGGTCTGGGCAGTGAGAAGGAGACCCAGAGAGCCCAGCAGCACCGGCAGGGGCAGCGCCAGCAGGGGCAGGGCTGCGTCCCTGCTCCCTGTGCACAGCAGGATTTGCCCAGGGAAGTGCGGACGCCATGTTTTTTGCCAAAGGAGCCCTGCGAGCCGCCCCAGCATGGCTGCCCAACTCGGGCCACTCCCGCTACAGCCAGGGCTCCTGTCTCCTGCGGACCCTCGTGAGCTGATACTGTGCTGGAGAAAAGACCTGGGTGGACAGGTGGCCCTTTCCTCTGGAGAAGCTGCAGCATTTGCACTGGCTTGTGCGGGAGCAGCTGCAAGCTGGGCATGTCGTTCCTGCAGCTTGTCCTTGGAACTCTCCTGTTTTCGTTATTCAGCATGCTGCCACTTAAGTTGCAACGCAAGATGTAACCAAAAGTATGTATTCTATTACCATCTGTTAAAACCAGGTGGGGTCGTGTTCTTTATCTCTTCCATGACCCATCCTCCACCCAGGGAGATATCTTCTGTTAATGGGCCATTGAATATTGCTGCTTGACTGATAAAAGTACATCATCCCATTGTGAGATGCTCCACCCAGTGGGAGGAGCCAAGCATTACTACCTGGATAAAAATCTGAGAGTCAGAACACCAAGGCAGCCTGTTTCCACTGTATTCCCAGAGGAAGACTGGACCCATCTCACCACCACTGGACTTTCAGAGGAAAACTACACCCTTCTACAGAATCATTGCTTCAATAGAACCACATTTGTCACTCCAGGAGGACTTGACTGGACTGCTACCAACACCCTGACCAACAGGGTGTCAGGTTGTATTCTGACTGTCAGTATTTATTTTTGTTTGTTTAGGATTTTGTACTACTACATTTTTATTTTAGTTTTCCTAGTAAAGAACTGTTATTCCTATTCCCATATATTTGCCTGAGAGTCCCTTAATTTCAAAATTATAATAATTCAGAGGGAGGGGATTATATTCTCCACTTCAAGGGAATCTCCTGCCTTCCTTAGCAGACACCTGTCTTTCCAAACCAGGACAGTGAGAAACAAGGCTCACTCTTTAAAATTTTTGAAAGTTTAATGAGGGATTAAAAGGAACAGTATCCAGTGCTGGGGTGCCTAGCAAACTGCCAGAAGCACACCAGTTAGTTATAACAACTTTCCTTATATACTTTTTCAATGCACTGATCAGATGCATATTCATGAATATTTTACATATTCAAACATTCCTTTGAGTTCTTTTACATGTTCTGGGAATGCTTTAGCTTTGTTCAACCCCCAACTCATTGTGCAATAGTGAAGATTTGATTTTTGGGAGTCGTGTATGTCATTTCCTCACAACGTATATGCCATTTCTTCACAATGACAAACGGGAGGTTACTGATAGCTGCAGGGTCAGTGGTAGAAGTCCTTTTCACATCCTTTCTTTTGATGTTATCTGTGTGGATCCTTCAATGTTATCTAATCATACAAACAGTTTTAGCTATTTCCACAAACTTTTTCAAGTTGTTCTCACTATTGTCAGTTAGTTACAAAAATAAAAGAATCCTGCAGAAGTTAAAATAGTCTCTCATATTTTGTGGAAGCCTAAATGGCAATATATGTTTATCACACTAATGCACAGATAAGATACACATGACCAGGGCACTGGCCACAGAAGCTGACAAATTTTATGCGATCTTTTTACATGGAAGTGGTTTTTTCAAGAAAGTTATAGCAAACTCATTCAGGGACTACATTTGAATATTGACATCTGGTGTAGTCATGAGAAAGGTGACACACCTCTGTGAACACACAGGGTTAAAATCGGAGAAATCTCAGGAAAAGCCTTTTTTCTTCCGTCTTTGGAACAGGTACCAGGAGCCTGTGGGGCTGGCCCCGCTCTGCTGTGTGGCCCCCTGGGCCTGGCACGGCCAGCCGGGTCCTACTGCTGCAGCAGTCCAGGCTGGATCAGGCCCGATGGCTCCTGGGCAGGAGGAGGGGAGGAGAGTATACCCTGTCCCAGCCAGATAGGGCCTGAGCAGCTGCTAACATCTGCCGCTAAAGCCATGGCCCAGGAGGCCTGGCAGGGTCGGGTCTTCCTCGAGTTGCCCTCCCCCCACCACTACCAAGACCTCTTGCTGGCCCCTTCCCCCAGCCGCATGAGAGATCATGCAGCTGAGACCAGGGGCGGCTCTGCAGCTACATAGAGTGGCCTCACAGCACTGCCTGATTTTACCACCTTCAGCCACTGTCTGGAAGAATCATCATGCCTTCTGCAGTCTGTTACCTCTTTCCTTGCACAGATGAAACTTGCAAAGCACTAACCTTTCTCTGAGTGAGAGAAAAAGCCAGAGTGGGGACATGTAAAAAGACAATATGAAGATATCAAAGTCAGTTAAGGAAGAGTTACATCTTAGATGGAGGAGATTGAGAAGATGCCTTGGCTTTAGGCTGAAAGTCTTTTGTAAACCATGGTAACAGACTGTAATATACTAGAATACCCCTTTAAATTGTGGGAAAAATATTTGTTGGGGAGATGATGAGAGTATTCAGATTGCAGATATAAGCAAGGACATTTGTGATGGACTAAGTAAATAATAAAGTAGCTGTGATCTTACGAGAAGCTTGAATAGAGAGAGAGAGATGAGATGAAGATGAGGATCTGCCCCTAGAAAGAGAAATGTCTCTGTTCTTAGAGATGAAGAAAACCCTTTGCTTTTGGAACCATTCATCTTTAAAATGATACCCCATGATTATGCATGACCCATATTGCAGTGGTAGGAGGTTGTGTAATATGGGAGGGACTTCACAACTGCAGATTTCTGGGGCGGCTGCTTTTGTGAGAGTTAAAAGCCACAAGTGGACTGTTCTTTTTTCTTGTGGAAAGTTCCATGGTAGAGTAAAAGAGACTTCTCTCTCTAAATGAACTGATGAAAGACTATTTTATAAGTGGTAAAACTGACCTAGAGTTCCAAGTTTTGTCTTTATATGTTGTCTGTGAGAAAGAAAATAAGCTGTTGGGGGAGAGGAGAAGTGTTTTGAAGGTTTTATTCTGATTCTTGTTAATTTTGTCTCTCTTGTAGTTTTGTTAATAAACCTGTTTTTGTTCCCTTTTAAGTTTTGAGCCTGCTTTGCTTTTCTCCTAATTCTATCTCACAGCAGAAAAAGAGTGAATAATTTTAGTAGGCACTTAAACCACTACACTAATTTTAGGAAACAGAAATTTGCAAACATGAAACGACTACATTATACTATATCAAAAACAGTTAAAAAGTGATTACAAACTGTTCTACATCCAAATTGTTGTGATTAATAATAATTTGCAAAAGCCAACACAACGGTGAAAGCCAACAATTACACAGATATTTATAACAACTGTTAAGATTACTTTTTTACCATACCACCTTGTGACCCCCCACATTGTTATGATTGCTTTTTGTTATGGATGCTCCTGTAATAATCCTGATCTGTAAGACATCCTTTCAAGCTGAAATTGCACAGAACCAGTAACTTTTATATATCGCATTTTTTCAGTTCCTGTCTGTAGGCAGAAACACTCCCTTGTAATTTTAAGTTGTTTCCCAAGGTTCTGTCTGTTTGGTCACTGTCTCCATTCATGGGAAGGGGATGTGTGTCGTTACCAGTTAATGGGTGTTTTGATCTGTCCCACTGTAAAGTGGGGAAGATAAGCTCTTGTGAAGTCAGTATGTTTGCAATCCATTTCATAGTTAGGAAAACTTATTTCATTTTGAGCTTCTGGGAAATACTTAATTTGTCCCAACCTTAGTGTCTTTATGAATGCAAATTATTCATGTTAAAAATAACATTTTTGGCTTTTGTTAAAACTTAATTTTGCATTTTTACTAAGCTGTAGATTTTGACATGACTTAATTAGAGAAATTTAGGGTTAGCTGTAGGATTGTAGTATGTTTCTAGATCTAGGCAGCATTAATATATAGTGGTTTTATAAAGGGATTTAGCTATTAGATAATTATTTGATGTCATTTACATGCATTCCTTTGGTTGTTCATAGGTCGTTCATGTTACCTACTTTTCTGCAAGAACTTTCCCAATTGATATTAATAAAGGTTTGCTTGTAAGTATTTTAGAGAAACCCTCCCAGTCAAGGCTTGGGCCCTGGCCAAGCCCTGGCCCTGGCTGGTTAGGGAAGTATACCATCAGACCCAAGTGTTTATGCACTAAAAGTGTAATCAAGTCACTTTGACTTGCCGAATTGGTCTTATAAAAGCTGGACTCCCTTTTGATGTAAATTTGGATGCCTTTTCTGGAAAAGGTTTCCCAGGTCCTCACTGGGAAATGGGGCTCCCCAGAGATTGCAAACTCTGTGTGATGTTTAAGTATTTAGGCAGTTGAAGATACTACCTTGCTTATCTTTTCTCAGTGTGTGCTGCTTGTTTTATTAAATGTATTGTTTTACTGTTCATAGTAAGAGAAGCGGATGTTATGTTACACACTCTCCTGAATTTGGTAGGTTGAAATATGTTCATGTTAGTTGTTAAAACAAAAAAGAGGGAGTGCAGGGATGGGATATATTCCCTACAAAAGCCTTATATGTTCTTAATTTTTTGAATTGCATCCAGAATGACCTAATCCCCATCCAACGGCATTTTTATGAATCACAAACTCACTTAGAAAAAGTTCAAATACTTGTTAGGAATCTTGAAAGTGGGAAATGGGAAAAACCCTTTCCATTGGTAACCTGGGGGCGAAGATATACTTGTATTTCAACAGATTTCGGTCCACAATGGGTACCTGCAGGAGTGGTCAGACCAGCCTTGGTTGCTCTGGCTTCATCATCACCTGGTGGGGAACAAGATGAATGGAACTTGTTTGGTTCGGGTGGTGGGCCAATCATGTTCTAATATTGGGAGTGTTTTGTTTTGTGATTCTTGTTTGTACAAAACAAAAAAGAGGGAATTGTGGGAAGAGATAGGATAAAATTGAGCTACAGGCTGTGGGATGCGCCTGCAGAATGCCATGGCAGCACAGAGAAGCACACAGCAGCACAGAGAAGCTTCTATCTGCCTGACCTTGGGGGGAGGAGGTGCCACGCGTCAGAGACCTGCAGAGAGGAGCCTGCCAGAAGCTGTCTGACAGATGAACAGCACGTGATCACCCCATATAAGGACATTAAGAAAGCGTATTGCTGACATGGCAATGTGTGATAGGTCGCTTAGTGAGAATTGCCATATAGGGAAATACTGTGTCTTGAAGTATAGAAAACCAGCTTGTTTCTTTGAATAAAAGATTCAGATTCTCTGCTGGTCTGAGTCCATGCCTCAGGCTTCAACAGAATACAGCAGAGGAGGTTTTTGAGAAAGGGGAGAAAATAATCCAGATTTTCTTGAAAGTCGGTTTTGCCATCAGACAAAGTCAAGGAACCTGCTCAGCAAATTCAGTTCCTAGGAGTGAAAAGGCAAGATGGACACCAACAGATTTGGACTGAGTTGATTAATAAGATAGCTGCTATGCCCTCATGGACTAGCAAGACAGAAACACAGGCTTTTCTAGGTGCTGTGGGTTTTTGTAAGATGCACATCCCAGAGTACAGCCAGATTGTAAGCTCTCTCTGTCTTGTGACATGAAAGCAAAATGACTTCAAGTGGGGCCCTGAAAAAAAGAAGCCTTTGAACAGATCAAACAACAGATTGCCCATGCAGTAGTGATGCCTCAGGGTTTGGGGTTTCAGTGTCTTGTTCTAGTGGGTAGGCTGCTTGATAGTCAGTGGTGCTGGGCCTTGAGCACAGGGTGATAGGGGCAGGGTAGTTTGGGTTTCTGCACAGGATTCACCTCTTCAAGGACACTCTCTCCGAGCTCCGAGCCCCAAAGATAAACAACGTAGAAGGATGGAACACCGTCATTTGGAACTGTTGATTGGACAACGAATGGGGCATATGCAAATGGACTGAAACCTAGAAAAGGGGGGGGATTTTGTAACCCGCTCTCCTTTTGCTGGCATACAGGGAGCGACCCAGGCAGCCACTGCTGTGGCTGCCGGGGCTGGCCTTGAAGGCCTAAAATAAAGTTCACTTCAATCTTACCCCGACTGGCCTCTGCCTCAGTTTCAGGCATCAGTAGCCCTTGGACCAGCCAGGCAGGTTTGAGGCTGCTGGGAACCCTTGCGGACCGAAGCACTTTTCATCTTATCAGCGGAGGTCCTGAGGCGCCGGCACCAGAGCCCTTGAGACAGAGGCGTGAGTGATTGGGTAAAGGGGCGTCTTGTTTAGCATCCGGGTTTGTTGTTGAGATCTTCGTAAGGCGTGATTTTGTTGCGAACCTAGGCAGGGCTTTTGGAATCTCTAGCCTGACCCGGGGGAAGGGCTACCTCCCTATCAGGGTGCTGAGCGTCCTGAAGCCGAAGTGCGGCGCAGGTGATAGCTGTAGTTTTGAAAGTCCCGAGTTCTAATCCCAGGTCGGGTTTGAGTGCTTTTGTTTACGGGATATCGGAATGGGCTGTGTATACTCTAGCGAGGGTGGTAGCAAAGCAATCCCCAGGGACAGCCCTCTCGGGCTAGTACTGAGAAACTGGACGAAGTTGGTTGGGGAAGAGTCCCTGCTTGTAAGACCCAAACTGATTAGGCTTTCGGAGACATTGTGGCCAGCATATACATTAGACAATGGAGAGGTGTGGCCTCAATTCGGGAGTTTAGATAAAAGCCTGATATCTAGTTTAATGTCGTGTTTGCGTGGGGATAGGTGCTTTGAGGAATTACAGTATGCCCGCTTGTTTCTGGTCCTGGCTTGCGAACAGGCTCGGGATAGCAAAAAGGAAAATATTATGGTTGTACGAAAGAAAAAGGAAAAGCCGTTTCTCTGCAGCATGTGTAGTCAAGACCAGCCAGAGGACCTAGTGGCCCCTGCGCTGAGAGCTGGGTCCGGCTACGGTGCAGCCGCTCCCCTGCCCCCACCACCCTACTCGCAGCCACGGGGCTGGCCCGGGCCTCCGGCAGTGAAAAGGGAGGAGGAGGGGTTTCGGCAGCGCTGGACACCGTCTCCGTCCCCATCCACTTCACCCCCCCGAAGGGCGGGAAAAGGGGGGAGGGGAAGCCAGCAGCAGCAGCTTCTGGCCCCATCCCGAAAAAGGGGGGGTAGGGCCAGAGAATCTTGCAGAGAGGGCGCAGACTGTATGAGCCGTGGGGGGAGGGATCCCTCCCCCGATCTCGGGCCCGTCCGTTGCCACAGCAACCCCGAAGGCCAAGGAGCTGTCTCGGGGGATGATATCATCAAAGGCAGACGGGCAGCAGGGACAGCCAGACGCAGGTCTTACAGTTTATCCGGGAGTAGAACTAAGCTGCTAGTTACAACAGAATCTGAGAGCTCTCGCTCAGACAGCTCTGAGGACGAAGAAAGTGAGGAAATAGACGAAATTACAAATAGGCATGGGAGGGGAAGAATTGCGAGGAGGGCTATCAGAGAACGGAGCCCAATTGCCCACCGTACTAGGAAAGGGAAAAAAGAAAGGGAGCCAGTTCTTCAAGCTCCATTAAGACAAGCAGTTGGTAATCAAGGGCCAGTGTATGTGAAGGTTCCGTACTCCCTCATAGAGTTAGAACAGTGGAAATTTACAGTGGGGAAGTACAAAGAGAACCCAGACAAGGTAGCCCAATTAGTGGAGAGGGCTATTAATTCCCAAAATCCTGATTGGACTGACTTAAATTCCATGCTAGATACATTACTTGATCCCACAGAAAGACGAATGGTCAATAAAGCTATCACTACTTTTGTTGAAGGGGGCATAGCCAGTGGAATGCTTCAAGGCACTGTCACTCAGATCTTCCCCCAAGAAAACCCAGAGTGGAATCCGAATACTCCCGGGGAGTTAGCGAGATTAAAATGATATCAAAACCTCGTGGTGTATGGATTGAAGCATGGTGTCCCTAAGGCTATAAACTGGTCAAAACTTTACGAAGTTAGGCAAAATTATGATGAGTCGCCTACTGATTTTTTAAACCGATTAAGAGAAACTGCTATCAAATACACAGATCTAGATCCTGAGTCAGGTGATGGTAAAGCACATCTGGTTCTGCTGTTTATGGACCAAGCTTCGAATGATATAAGAAGGAAACTGCAGAAGATGGAGGGGGTCCGAGATATGGATAAATTGTTAGAGGTGGCTTGGAAGGTGTTCCGGGATAGAGGTCCGACGGAAAGGGGCAAGTCCCAACCTGTTAAGAAGGCAGCACAGGAAGGGTCATTTAGGAAGACTTCCCCTACGGAGAAGGACCGGTGTACCCTCTGTAAGAACTTAGGGCACTGGAGAAGAACGTGCCCACTGTTGAAAGAAAAATCCTCGGTTCCCCAGCTCCCAGTGGTACGGACCTCGGGCGGTTCAGGGTCCGATTGATGCGGACCGAGGGCTACCCCCCCAGCAGAGCCCTCGGTTATAGCTAAGCTGGGGAAAGAAGATATAGAATTTTTGGTGGATACAGGAGCGGCTTACTCTGTGTTGAATACTTTGGAAGGGAAACTGAGTCACGATACCGTACATGTTATTGGGGCAACCGGGGTAAGTGAAACTCGACCTTTCTTTCAGCCCTTGGACTTCAAATTAGGGAAGCATTGGGTGACTCATCAATTCCTTTATATGCCCAACTCCCCCAAACCATTGCTGGGCAGGGACTTATTAGAAAGATTGCAGGCAGAGATTAAATTCAGGAGGGGGAAGGGTGTACAAATCATAATCCCTGAATCTAAATTTGTCCAAGTCGCTGCACTCTTTGTACAGGAAAAACACGATGAAATCCCCGCTGAAGTCGAGAATGTAGTAAACCCAATAGTGTGGGCTGGTGATGTCCCGGGAAGATCTAAACGAGCAGAACCGGTGAGGGTTACACTCAAACCAGGAGCTACACCAGTAAGACAAAAACAATATCCCTTAAAATTGGAAAGCCGTATAGGACTAGTGCCTATTATTGAAAATTTCCTACAACATGGTCTGTTGATGCCATGTGAATCCAAATTTAACACCCCTATTTTAGCTATTAAGAAAGCTGATGGTAAACGCTACCGGTTAGTGCAAGACCTAAGGGCCATTAATGGAATCACTGAGGACATACACTTGGTGGTAGCTAATCCTTACACCCTTTTGACCACACTAACAGACGAATTGGGGTGGTTTACTGTAGTAGATCTAAAGGATGCCTTTTTTTGCATTCCCATACACAAAGATAGCCAAGAGCTTTTTGCTTTCGAGTGGGAAAACCCTACAACAGGGAGGAAAAGCCAACTCACTTGGACGGTTTTACCGCAAGGGTTCAAAAACAGCGCAACTCTCTTTGGGAATCAGCTGGCAAAGGAACTGGAGGACTGGAGAAGACTAGAGCCGGAAGCAGTTGTTCTTCAATATGTTGATGACATCCTGATTGCAGCTGGATCCAGGGAGGATTGTGTACGATTTACTGTGAGTTTGCTAAACTTTTTGGGATCTAGTGGATATAAGGTTTCGAAAGACAAAATGCAGATTGCTAAAGAAGAAGTGGTCTACTTGGGACTGGAGATCTTCCGCGCACACCGACGGCTTAGTAAGGAACGGAAGGAGGCCATCTGTCGGCTCCCTGAGCCCCACACTGTAAGAGAAATGCAAGCCTTCCTGGGAATGGTGGGCTGGTGTCGATTATGGATAGCCAATTATGGATTGTTGGTAAAACCCCTGTATGGAGCCTTAAAAGCAGCTGAGAGAGGGATTATTGAGTGGACTGAAACGTCCAGAGCAGCTTTCAAACAGTTGAAGCGTTCTCTCATGTCAGCTCCTGCACTGGGATTGCCAAACTTAACTAAACCTTTTGAACTCTTTACACATGAAAGGCTGAATATGGCCCTGGGGGTACTGGCACAGCGCCTCGGGGATCAATGGAGGGCTGTGGCTTACTTTTCCAAACAGCTGGACAATGTAGCCCAAGGCTGGCCAGGGTGCCTGAAGGCTGTGGCAGCTACAGTTATCCTGATCCAAGAAGCCTGAAAGCTTACCCTTGGGCATCACATGGTGGTGTACGTACCCCATGCTGTAGCCGCTGTGCTTGAGCAGAAGGGGGAACATTGGTTATCGGGTAATCGGATGCTTAAGTATCAAGCGCTATTGCTAGAGCAGGATGACGTTACCTTGAAAACAACTTCTGTCGTTAACCCAGCCATGTTCTTGTCATCCACCTTAATTGATGGAGTGCCTGAACACGACTGCTTGCAAACAATTGAGGAAGTCCATTCTAGTCGACCAGATCTAAAGGACAGGCCTCTGGAAGATCCAGATTGGGAACTTTTCACGGATGGCAGCAGCTTTATGAAGAGTGGTAAAAGGATGACTGGCTATGCCGTGACCACGCTGGACAAAGTGGTTGAGGCCAGGGCCCTGCCAGCAGATGTGTCATCGCAGAAGGCTGAATTGATCGCCTTGACGAGGGCCTTAGACCTGAGTAAAGGGATGAAGGTAAATATATGTACCGATTCTAAGTAAGCATTTAGTGTTGTCCATGCCCACGGAGCCATTTGGAAGGAGAGAGGGCTTCTGAACACTCAAGGCCACCAAATTAAACACGCTGAACAAATACTCGCTCTCTTAGAAAGCATCCAGAAACCCAAAGAAGTGGCTATTATGCACTGCAAAGGCCACCAAAAAGGAAAAACCGTTCCAGAATTGGGAAATCGTTTTGCTGATAAAGCAGCTAAGGGAATTGCAGAAAAGAGCATCCTAGCAGTAATTCCATCAAAAGAGATTGATTTGTCTAAGTTCACCCCAAAATATGATCAAGCAGATCATAAGTTAATTAAGATCCTTAAGGCTGAAATCACAGAGAGCGGATGGGCTGTTACGCCCGCAAATCAGGTTGTGGTACCACCCCTGATCTTGTGAGAGTTAGCCCAGAGAGAGCATGAGAACACGCATTTTGGGGCTGAAAATCTCTTGAAACATTTAAAAAAGGTAGTGGTAGGCAAAGGAATGGCTGACATCGCACAATCGGTAGTAAGTAAATGTGAAGTGTGCTGTAAGAATAATCCTGATACGAGAAAAAGAGTAGTGTTGGGAGTAACAAAGGCAGGGGATCTCCCGGGAGATTATTGGCAAATAGATTTTGCAGAGTTACCGCGTAAAGAGGGGTACCGGTATCTCCTGGTATTGGTTGATACTTTCAGTGGATGGCCGGAAGCTTACCCCTGTTGTACCAACACAGCTAAAGAAGTGATAAAAGTCCTCCTTAACCATATAATTCTGAGGTTTGGGGTTCCCTTGGGAATGTCATCAGATAGGGGGCCACACTTTGTCGCAATGGTAATTAAAGAAATCAGCCAAATTTTGGGGATCACTTGGGACTTGCACACATCGTATAGGCCCCAAGCAAGTGGTAAGGTGGAACGCATGAATGGGACTCTTAAGACACAAATTAGTAAAATTTGTCAAGAGACATCTATGACATGGGTTCAAGCATTGCCTATAGCTCTGCTGAGAATTCGTATTCAACCCAGGCGAAGGGATAACATTAGTCCCTATGAAATATTGTATGGGAGGCCCTATCAGATTCCACATATTCCTGGTGAAGTCCATATGAGGGGAAAACTTGATTTACAAAAGTATTTAATGGCTTTCAGTTCTACCTTGCAGAGGCTTCAAACCCACATCGTGTCATCGAGACCCATGGGATTGGATACGCCTGTACATCCGTTCCAACCTGGAGACTGGGTCTATGTTAAGTGGTGGGACAGTGATCCTTTGCGAGCCAGGTGGAATGGACCATTTCAAGTACTGTTGACGACTTTCATCGCAGTCAAGGTTGCTGGTAAAGGACCATGGATTCACTACTCCAGAGTCAAGAAAGCTTCTGCCCCCAATGATAGTAAACCTTAAAACAGCTCTCTTTTCGTATTTGTAAGCATTGTCATTGTATTTAGGTAAAGACTCGCCTTGTCAAGCCTCTAAAGGGGGGAACTGATGCCTCAGGGTTTGGGGTTTCAGTGTCTTGTTCTAGTGGGTAGGCTGCTTGATAGTCAGTGGTGCTGGGCCTTGAGCACAGGGTGATAGGGGCAGGGTAGTTTGGGTTTCTGCACAGGATTCACCTCTTCAAGGACACTCTCTCCGAGCTCCGAGCCCCAAAGATAAACAACGTAGAAGGATGGAACACCGTCATTTGGAACTGTTGATTGGACAACGAATGGGGCATATGCAAATGGACTGAAACCTAGAAAAGGGGGGGGATTTTGTAACCCGCTCTCCTTTTGCTGGCATACAGGGAGCGACCCAGGCAGCCACTGCTGTGGCTGCCGGGGCTGGCCTTGAAGGCCTAAAATAAAGTTCACTTCAATCTTACCCCGACTGGCCTCTGCCTCAGTTTCAGGCATCAGTAGCCCTTGGACCAGTCAGGACAGGACAGGACAGGACATGAAGAATGTGCTCTGCACCACAATCAGGGAGAACAGTCCTTCCTGAAGCCTCTGCCAGAAGGTACCTGAAGAGTATTGAGGACATCTTCTGGGGTTCTGGAGTTGGGCATACAGAGGATGTGAGGCCAGCTACACCCCAACTGAAAAAGAGATCCTAGCAGCTTATGAAGGGGTTCGAGCTGCCTCAGAAGAGATTGGCACCAAAGCACAGCTTCTTCTGGCATCCTGACTACCAGTGCTAGGCTGGATGTTTAAAGGAAAATCCCTGCAACACATCATGCCACTGATGCTACCTGGAGTAAGTGGATTGCTCTTATCACACAGAGAGCTTGAATAGGAAATCCCAATTGCCCTGGTGTCACAAGATGAGTGGGAGCCTCAGACAAGCCCTGTCTTAGCCACAGGCTTTTCACAACAGCTTAAATTTAAGAAATCACTCTGGCCCCCAAGTTCTACAGATGGCAGCTCAGGTCTATTTATTAAATGAATTATTTATTAAACAGACAAGAGAGAACACACAAAAGATCTTAATCAGAGTAAGTACTACACAGTATAAAACTAAAAAGAAATACTAGTAGATTATAGCATAACATAAAACATTGCATGATATCAAGGTGCCTATAATAAAGCTAGCAAAAGAAATAGTATTGATTAGGAGTCAAATGTAACTTACCACCAAAATGACAATAATGTACACAGATTCATTTCACTTAACCTTCAGGGGAGTAACCGTGAAGCAGGTGTGTCTGCTTATGGGAGGAGCCACACATTTCCAGGGAATGTGTAGATTTCTGCTTTGTGAAACCTTGGTGTGGCTTTTATAAAGTCAGTGTCTGTCAGTCAGAAATCCAGCTTATCTCTCCAGATCTCACTTCAACAGAAGATGTTTAATGTAAGCTGGGAGATGCCAGACCAGTGTTAACTCCATGGCACCAAAATAACTCACTACAAGACAGCTTTTCCTGTTTATCTGCCCAGTTAACAAACATCAGATAAACTCTTGTGGGGGGCAAGATGCCCTGCTACACTTGGGATCTTGGAAGTCATCACAAATTGTCCTTGATGCCTTTTTCAACCTAGAACTGAAACAACATACACTTTTGAGATAATATTAGTATAGTAAGTAATATAAAAGTGGATCTTTATTGAAAGCCTCTAAGGGCAGTCATGGAAAAATGTCCACAAAAGTCCACCCCCTCACGGGGGTGCATACAGTTTTATAAGTTTGGTAAATTAGCATAATTGACAAAAAGCAACAATTAGGAGCACAAGTGGTGATGCAATTCCCCCCTGGGCCAAGCCCCTTCTAAGTCTTCCCCCCCTTGGATGGGACTGTACTTTGTTGATGAAAATGTGTCTGAAGAGCTGTTTTTTGGCCTTGGTAGCCAGGGAGAACCAAGATAGGATAGGGGCTTTGAAATATGTTTTGTCTTTCTGCCTAGGGAAAGGGCATGGAAAACTACTGGAACAACTAGCCACTAACACAATAGGTTACAAATATATGTGTAAAGAATACAAAGAATATATAAAAGAAAAAAGGTAAAAACCAAAATGACATCATTCTGAAGTTTAGAGTTTTGGACTCTCATCAGAAGAGGAAGAAGAGCAAGTGACATGCTGAGGAGGCCCCACCATATAACCAGCTACCAGAAAGTGAGAGGTGATACTGATGCCTAAAGATTTTTGCTTATTATATATCTGTATCTTCATAGATTTTAATATATAGCTGTATAGTTTCTAACACTAACACTTTAGCATAGTAGTTGCACTTTCTCACATATTATGCTACCTTCTTGGAATTCTGTTTAGTCTTGCTTTTTAGTCTAGCAATGACACTTTTTTTTGCACCATACATAATAGACATAATAAAATGTAGGGCTAAAAGATTGGGGGGGGCAGTGGGGCAGAACTCAGGGGGAAATTACCCACTCAATTGCTCTTCTAATTGGACAATATTTGTTAGAGGTGCTAATTTGTTAAACTTAAAAAAAATTTGTTGAAATCCAATGCTGCATGTGCCCATTGCCATGAGGGTACATGAAAGCTTGCAATAAAGACCTGATTTTCATATTATCTATATTATTATTGTCTGGAAAATGTTTTTTCTCTCTCAATTGAGGCAAAAATATGCTCTCTTCACTAATGGATCCTGCCATATCATACGGACTAATCAAAAAAGGAAAGCAGCTATATGGAGCCCTATGTGTCTAGGGACAAGGTGAATTGAGTCAGATTGCAGAGCTGAAAGCCATCCAGCTGGCTTTGGACATTGCCAAGTAAGAGAAGTGGCCAACACTCTACCTCTACACTGACTTCTGGATGGTAGCAAACTCTCTGTGAGGGTGGCTGCAACAATGAAAAAAAGGCTAGCTGGCAGAACAGAAGAAAACCCATCTGGGCTGCTCAAGTGTGGCAAGACATTGCTACCTGGGTAGAGAAGCTGACTGTGAAAGTCCATCATGTGAGTGCGCATGTGTCCAAGAGTCAGGCTAATGAGGGGCACTGCAACAATGAACAGGTGGATCACGCTGCAAAAATCAAGATGTCACAGGTCAATCTGGACTGGCAACACAAGGGTGAATTAATTCTAGGTCAGTGGGCTCATGATACCTCAGGTCATCAGGGAAGAGAATGCAACATACTGATGGACTCCTGACTGGGGGGTTGATGCCTTTTCAGTGGACCTAAAGTTAAGAGCCAGACACAGTTAGGTTATAAAAAGAGGTTACCTTTATAAGGATCCTTATGGTGCACAGCATGCTGGATGGAAAGTGCCAAAGATGCACGTGTAACATAAAGCAGATACAATTATTATACGTTAAGGAAATTAGCATAACTGACAAGAATCCCCAATTAGAGACATAAGTGATGAGGTAATTCTCCCCGATTCTACCCTTTTCGGAATCTCCCCCGCTGCTTAGACAGGAACTAAACTTTGTTCATGAAAATGCATCTCGGAGAGCTGGTTTCAACTTTGGCTTCCCAGAGAATCTAACCTTAGACCCCAAGGGCTTGGAGTCGCTGGGGAATTTATTTTGTCTTTTTGTCTAATAGAGTAGGTAAAATGCTAGCTATAAATACAATAATAGGCTACAGAGCTACAAATATATATGTTAAGAATATAAAGAATATATAACAGCAAAAAGGCAAAAATCAGTTTGGCATCAGGGTGGACTTGAACACAGACACTATATCCCAGGTTATCCATGATTGTGAAATGTGTACTGCGATCAAACAGGCCAAGCAAGTAAAGCCCCTGTGGTATTGGGGGTGGTGGTCCAAATATAAGTATGGGGAGACCTGGCAGATCGATTGCATCACACTGCTGCAAACCTGCCAAGGCAAGCATCGCATGCTTACACTAGTGGAAGCAACCATTGGATGGCTGAAGACTTACCCCATGCCTCATGCCACTGCCCAGAACATGATCCTGGGCCTTGAAAAGCAAGTTCTGTTGTGACATGGCATCCCTGAAAGAATTGAGTCAAACAATGGGACTCATTTCAAAAATAGCCTTATGTCTTGGTTTGAAAGACAGGTGTCTGCTAAGGAAAGCAGGAGCCTCCCTTGGAATGGAAAATACTACTCCCTTCCCTCTGAATAGTTATACTATTGAAATTAGGGGCTTTCAGGCAAAGATATGGGAAAAGGAATAACAGTTCTTTACTACTATGTATAACAAGGCAAACAAACAACATCAGTGTCCGCAACAACAAACAAAACCAGAAACCCAGTAGCAGCCTTCTCGACTGCAGACACTTTCCCCTTTGGTGTAGCAGGGGCACTGGTAGGTCACAGTCGGGCAGGGCGAGTGCAATTATTCCCCCGCGGCTGCAATGGGCGCTGTGGTGTGAGTTTCGGCCGTCTCCCTCCAGGCGGTAATGGTGGACACAGCTGGCAGAAATGAATGGAGAAAGGACTTCCTTTACAAACTCACAAGCTCACAGGGGGAGATGATCCTGGTGCCCCCTCTGGATAGCAAAAGGAGCTGTAGCAGGGACCTCAGAGTAGCAAGACGGGAAGACAGGGATGAGAAAAGTCCTGGAGTGGTAGATGAGATGTATCAGAAACTCGGCAGCTGTAGCTGGAACTGCAGAACATCCCGGCTGGCAGGGGGTGCAAGGGCTACAGTGTAGTGAAAAAACCAGTGCTGGAGAAGTGGGGGGGGAGGGGAGGGGGCTGAGCAGTGGCAGCCTGGCTCCCGAACATGGCAAGCTCCCTTGGAGGGGAAAGTGGCTCGGGGATCCTGGGTGTGAAAAACGAGGTTCACTTTCTTGGAAAAATTTAGAAGTTTAATAAAAAAGATAAAAAGAAAATAGACAATTAAGAGAGATAAAAGCAAATTACATTTCCTCAGCTGAGGGTGCCTGGCACAGAACCAGCCAGCAGCACACCCTTAACAAAGAGTTTTTCCCTTTAAAAACATCAGCTTGTTGCATATTTAAAAATTCACATGCATGATTCAAACATTCCTTTTGAGTGTGAATTCCTTTGTTTAGTTCCAACTCCCCCCCAACCATTCCATCCAGCAGACCATCTACGGGTGTCTCCATTCCATCTGATAACACAAGTCCATAAATTCTTCTCTTGGGGCTCTGGTCATTTTCATCTGGACAAGATACTTGATAACAGAAGTTTAATAGCTTTCTTGGTCAGCAATCTTCATGCAGGAAAACAAAAGACCCCAGTCTTCTCACACTAAGTTACAATCATAAGAAGTATACATTGATCACATTTCTAAATTCTATTAATAAAAGAAAATACAGTACAATCTTCTCACATTCTACATACAGTATTCATTTTAATATTTGCGAAAAGCCAACTATATACTATGCATTTATAACACGGAGTTTTCCCTTGAGGCACCCCAGCAGATGGTCAGGGGTCCTTTGTTTAAGAAGGGTGTTAATAAGGTCCCAGTGCAATGTCTGTTCTTACGAAAGAAAGGCAGCAGGAGACAGAACCCCGCAGTGATGGTGAATTCTTCCTATAGCAACTGCAACTTCCTTCTCCTCCAAATGTCAAGACAGCAAGAAAAAGGCTAGGAACTGCACCCAACCCCTATTCCCCAGCCTAATTCTCACAGTATCTCTGCCCCTCCATGAGAAAACCCCCAGCTAAGAGGGCAGCCAGCCACACCCTTGCAAGGGAAACTCCTTTTTTCTCTCCTAAGCACCCAGTCGTTATTGTCTCTTAGCAACAAAAAAAATAGGAGAAAATTCTCTGAGAGAAAGAAACAAAAGGAGAACTCCTAAACCCCAACACCTTATAAACACCTGAGCTAGAGAACACTATATTGAGTGGGTGTATCATATTCCCTATCATACACCAGCTGCTGGGAAAGTTGAGCGGTGCAGTGGACTGTTAAAAACTACATTTCAGAGTTGCTGTTCTGGAAATTATGATATGTGATCTTGTTGAGTGGCTGTTTTCTGAATGACTTTAGGGAAAAGCAATAATGTGAAGAAGAATCTTTTTACTTTCTTCAGTGATCTTCATTTGGACCAAGTGTCACATAACCTTCTGGGGTCTCTGTGTGTGTACAGTGTTGACACTTTACTTGCTATTACTTTTTGCAATTGTTCTTGATAAACTGAAGGGTTTATTTCCAGAGCTCAGGAGTGCTGTTCACAACTCCTCTGTGACTGCCTACTTTTTGCTATCTAATATTCAGTTGCAAAATTATAGGCTTATGAATAGCTAGCTATCATTAATAGCTTCCTACTCACCCATTAGCTGAAATGCCTTGAAAAATGTGTAAAAGAACGTGGAAGGGCAATATGGGACATTACAACTCCACTGGATCACTGCTGATTTGTAAGAGAAATGACTGCTTGTATGACAGGCAACTTTCACAAGTCTAGTTTATCCAATATATTCAGACATCTGTTTGGGCACCTCTTTCCTTCCTGTGTTTTATACTCAGGATTTGGGATGTCAATACCTTTACTAACCTGCTTGTACGGTCATTGATATTTGTCCCATTCCATTGTAAGAGGAGTTGGGGAGGATTCCTTTTGATAGATTTTTCAGACAAAAATAAAGCGCAAGTGCATTAATATTATATCTCAAAACTGTTTAATGATGAAGAAAGGTAAGTGTACCTACTAAAGGGGGATAGAAAAGGGACCAGATAGAGGAAAAAAGAGATGGAGAGAGATACAGAACACCAGGAGAGATCATTACAGACGGAGTGTGTGTGCTGCAAGCTGCGATGAGTCTGCCTGGCTCCTGTGGTGGGTTAGGCACAATTTCCAAATAGCAATAGGCTGCGTGTCTCTCCCATCGGCAAAGAACAGGTTGCCCCTGATTTGCATAAAAAAAGACTCCACAACTACTAAGTAAGTTGATGCCTTGAGAAGGCTGACCTGAAACAGAGACTGGACAGAGCTAGAGACTAAAGTAGGTATTTGTTGAAAGGCCTCCAGGATCCACCTTGGGCAGGAAAGGAGCCTGACCAGGGCTACACACAAGGTGGACTTAAAATGGTCACAAAATGGCTAATTAGTCACAAGATCTTACATTTTAATAAGTTCTGGTCCATTTGCATATTGGGGTTTAATTGTCCAGTTACAGCTTCAGGTTGTGAGGTCTTATCCTTCTTGTTTTCTCTCTTCAGTCCACCATTGTTTATGCTGTTGGGCCTGAAAGTTGTCCTTGGTCCTCAGCAGGAAAAGGATCTGTTTTGTCTACCTACTCTGTGAAGAGAGCTTACTAGCACTTAATATGAGGCTCAGAACTACACCTAAGCAGCACAGAATCTGGTAAACATGAGAGCTAAACTTAAGGCATCATTTCCCCCCCTTTAGAGGCTTGACAAGGCCTTTTCCTTGTAGTCTGTATTCTAAATATCTACTAATAATAGGTATTCAATAACAAATAAGTATCTAACAATAGTAAACAGCTAACAATAATAAACATCTAACCTTAGATAAAGATATGGTACTAAATTGTTTTGTTTGCATTCAACTTTGTAGATTAGAATCTTCCCTGATTTTTTAAAAAAAATTTCTTTTGTATTCCTTTCTAAGAGCAGGAAGATGGGGACTATTTTTTTCTTTGTGACTTACTGTAACTAAAAATGTTATAGCTTTGTACTTTGTTTGGATTTTTGTTGGGGAAGATGAAACAGAAAAGCCTTATAAGTGTGATTGCTTGGCAAAAGATTTTGAGAAACCTATAAGCGAGGTAGAAAAGAAAGCCAGTTTCAATATTTAAGATGCCAAGCCAGTTAGTTACTGAACAACTGAAGAAGACAATGGTTTAGCCAGCTGAAGGAGGATCTCTTTTGATTGAACAATACCCTTAACAAATAAGGGGATGCCAAAGGTCCAAAGGTCAGAGGGACCCTGCCAAGGTGGCAGGGAAGAAAAAAGGGTTTAGAAAGTAGATTTTAGGGTTTAAAATGTAACACAGTATGGTAATGTAGTAATTCTTATAGGCTATATGTAAATTCTATAGGATTTGTGTCTTGTACTGATTGGTTAGTGTAAATTAGAATATTTAGCACAAAAAGAGATTTAATGTATTGTAACAGGAACTTTTAGCGCTCTTCGGGCATGCTTTTAGCTGTGGCTGACAGCTGAAGCAAAGCTCTTGTACCCACAACCTATGCAATAAACCGCCTGTTTCAAGAGCTGCCCTGGACTCCAGAGATCTCTCGTTGCC
The DNA here is from genome assembly GCA_910950805.1 of Acrocephalus scirpaceus scirpaceus. Classification (NCBI taxonomy): domain Eukaryota; kingdom Metazoa; phylum Chordata; class Aves; order Passeriformes; family Sylviidae; genus Acrocephalus; species Acrocephalus scirpaceus. Next base: position 416,288 of record CAJVGK010000019.1, on the reverse strand, counting down.
ATCCCTATACTCTCCCACAGGTTTTTAAATGATAACATGATGCACACTACACTTTTGCTAATAGAGCTCTACGATGCTAACAATTTTTACACTTTTTACATTGACACAAAACTCAAGGTTTACAGTTTTTGTACATGGGACAAAAGATGTCTGCTATTAGCTACAGTCTTTGTAGTTCACATTTGTGTGCTTTTTTTTTGTTTTTAGAGTTGTTAGTTGTGTTTCTGTGTTTGATGACTTTATGCCTTTTGCTGGAATCTACTTGTGTTCTGTATCTGCGCAGAAACACAAGTAAGCTCTTTGTTACAGGTTAATAGAGAAAGTGTACTTTGATGGAAAGATGCATAACTTTTGTTAAAACTGAAGATAATTAGGAAAAAATTTAGATATAACAACTAAGAATATTTTAGATGACAAGCATAATGAATGACTTAACAATAACACATGTGGAGTTGAATGATTACTAATTACTAAAATACTGTACTATCATTTTAGAATCTGTAACAGCTGAAAAACTTTTTTCTAGTGAGGACTTGGATATCCTTTCTTGGGTAAGGTTTTTAGGTTCACTTTAAAGATCGGTTTAGTTGTTATATTTATAGGGTTAAATTTCTAAGTTAAAGTGACTTGTGTTTAGTTTTAGTGCAGAAAACATTTGAGTTTGTTGGTAAAAACATTTGTGTTGGGAAAGATGAAAAGTTTGACAAGAAAGTTTTACAGATATGTAAGTTTAACAGAAGGCTCTCTGAAGGTGGAACCTTAAAGCAGAATAGAGATGGAAGCAAGTTTCAATATAGAAGAATAAAAAATGTTTAAGTTAGGGATTGCTGAGTTAGTTGTTACTGGACAAAGGTTAAGATGAGTTAGAAGGAAACTTTTATGGCTAAGAGCAAAGGATAAGTTGTTTACAAACAAAAACATGTTTTTACCAAGTAGAAAAAAAGTCTAAAGAATTTTCCACTGCAAGTAAAACAGAAAAACAACTTTAAAGTGTAACATACTAACTCAATGTGATTGGATATTACTAACCATAATATAGTAAGAATAGTAGTTGTGATAGGCTATAGGTAAATGTAAAGGTATTGTGTATGATACTGATTGGGTGTTGTGTTAAGATGCTCAGGAAAGTATATAATGCATTGTAACCAAAATTAAAGCGGCTTCAGGTTTTGCCAATAGGCTGATGCTGACAGCTATAGGCTTGGCTCTGTATACCCATTACCCATGACTGCTGCAATTTCAATCTATGAAATAAACAGCACCTCTAAAAGAGCCGCCTGGAGTCCTTATCTCTCATTCAGGCTCTTACACATTTGTTTAGAGTTAAGGTTCTGGCTAGGACTCAAGCTTTATATTGGAGCAATGTCTCTTATATTTTTAAAACAAGGCTTTTAACAACAGCAGTTATGAGATGCTTAAGCAATTAGAGAACAAAAAAGAAGGATCTTGAAATGATACATATCTTTTGGATAATTAGAAAAAGATGTTAAAGCATTTAAGAAATCAACTATTAATATCGAAAGTTAACAAATTTGTATTTTAAAATTAATATATCAGCACTAATTATCTTAAGAAGTTGAGATAACACTTTTTTAAACTATTATGTACCTATGACTAAGATAAAACAAAAAACTCACTAAAACAGCTTACAACCAAGAACAACTAAGATTTAAAGATTGTGGTTTTTTTAATCTATAAATAAGTTTTTTTAGTGTTTCATCACAGCTGTTTCAGTCAAAGCTGTCTTGTAGAGGAGTTATATAAAAACCTGTGAGGGTTTTTTTTAATCTTTGATCTGCAGCTTCTTGGTGTTTTTTGAATTCTCTTAAGACGTTTGCTTGGATTGCTGCTACATATGTAGAGGTGTTTATTTTGCTGTAAGCTTCTATTATTTGAAGCAAAGTTGGTTGTGCACTAGGTAAGGTATGATTTATACGCTTGTATTTTTTATTGGTGTTCACAGAAGCTAAGTTTTGAATTAAATGTGGTTGTGCTACTTTATTACTGCATTGCTTTTTAATTTTTTGAGTGAAACGATTCATGAATGAGGTGAACGGCTTAGTTGTTCTTTGCTTTACTTTTGTGTAATTGCTTTTTGGAACTTTTGCAGGTTGGATTTGTAGAATAGCTTTTTGGGCTGCTTTTTTAATATTGGTGATCACGTTTTGAGGTAGATCTGTAGCTTGGTCTTCTGGTTTATCGTGAGGTGGATTACTGATTAGATGGGCTAATGTAAGGGTTGTATGTGGGCTTTTAGTGTAGGAGTCTAGCAATGTGAAAAGAGCTCTTTTTTATTTTGTTGTGGTTTGTTTGAATTTTATTGGACTGTTGTGTATCCACTTGTTTTGTCTGTGTCCTAAAAGTTGTTTTCACCCCCTAAGCTGTCAGTTATACCTGCTCCTACCTCTTTTTCCTGAAGATTCTAAGCCAATCTTTCCCTGAACCAATCACTGTCAAAACCTGTTTTGGGGATTCCCCCAAACCACAACACACCATTTGTCCATATAATTTGTTTTCTTTCCACTGGTTTCCTATTAGTTCCTAAAATCTTTGTTTCCCTTTCACATTGGTCAAAGTGTTACCTGCCCCTTGAATCCCCTGTTTATAAGCTGCTGCACAGGGTGCTCGGGGTCGGTCTGTCACTGGCTGTTCAGAAGAATAAACCCTTCTGGATCACACACAGATGACACCTCTCTCATTCCTTGCTCCCAACCTGCACTGATCAAAGACCTCCGTGCCGTAGAGCAGAGCGCTCTAAGCCGCGCCTCCCGCCGCCTGCCCGGGAGATACGTCCCACTCAAATCGCTGAGCTGCAGAGGCTGAGCTAGCTCAAAGACTCCGGCACAGCGATATTATCTGACTTCTTATAGCAGGTATTGTGAGTTTGTTAAAATTGTAGTAACAATATATTTGTATTTTTAAGGTATTAAGTCATAAGTACTAAAGATGCTTTTTAATAGTTGCTTGAAGGAGAGAGAACTTAAACTACTCTTTTTAAGTGCTTGTCTTAGGTTTTAAATTATATTGTGTGTTAGTGGTACTTATTTGGGATTTGTATTTTGTGTTTTACATCTTACTGGTATGGCTATTATCTGTGTTGGTGTTATGTTAAAATCGTTTTCTTTTAATGCTTTTTTCCTAATTTTTGATTAATTAGTAAGATTTAGTATGTTTCTTGAAGGATCTTTTGTATTATTATTTGAAATTATTTTTAGAACAGGATGGAATAAAACTAATTTTCTGTTTGTATTTTTTAAATTTGTGTTTTGTAAAGATGCTTTATGGCTTTTCTCTGCCCCGTGGGTCACTTTATCAGTGATCCCTTGCCTTGCCCGGCTTCTGGCAGCAGTCGGTAAAGCCACTGGACAGTTCTGCAGCAATACCCACGCGGTGGGCTTTCTGGCTGGCTAGCACTGGATGTAAATTAGTGGCTAATGGCGGAGGAAAGGAAGGCTCTCTTCTGAGGTTTCACAGCAGATGTTTATTCCTCATAGGTGGTGTGTGAGAGAGAGAAAGCCCCGCCCACGCCCCCCTTAAGTAGACAGGCACCAGGGGGCGTGTACATAAACTTTCCACCAATAGGGGGATAGAAAGGGAGGAGTTGGGGGGTAGATTGACACACAAAAGGGCCAATCTCTGGAGAGGAGGGGGGGAGGGGATTCCCAGAACCTGTTCCAATCAGAAGCCCGGTCTCCCCGAGATTTCCAGAAGGGGGAGAGGCTTCCCTGGATGACTGGCAGGCTCCAGGGGAGGGGATAAACATGGATAAACAGAGGGGTTTAGAAAAGACCTTTTTCCCAACATAAATAACATAAACCCAAAACTTGTGAGCACCGCTCATGCACCGCTACAATGCTTCTTTTTTAGGCTTTACTGTTGTATTTATTCCTTCTCTTTTTGCATGGAGAACTGGTGGTTGCATATGCTGTATATTATAAGTATTGGAAGGTGTAATAGTAGAAGCGGATAGTGGTGGTGCTGTAGTAGGAGGTTGAACGCTTTGTTGATAAAAAAATGGTGTTGGTGGAAATACATGGCACTATTTATGGAAGTGTACAGTGCATTGTTATGGCGGCGGCGTAGCATCTTTGGGTGGTTGCGCTCTGCCTTGTTTTCCCCCTGCAGGGGGGGCTGCTTCTTTTCTTCTTGTTTTGTGTGGTCCTTGCTTTTTTGTAAGCTTTTCTTGCCCTTGTTTTTTTTTTGCTGGAGTTTGCAAGTTGGCTGAAGGCAAAGATGTGTTTGGTAGTTTTAAAACTGATTGCGGAATTTTTAGGGTAACTGTGTCTGAGTTTTGGTTTGCCGCTATGCTGTTTTTGTGGGCCTGTGCCACTTGCGGGGGGGGGATTAGCCCACCCGCTCTGCCTGACTTGTATGGCGGGGCCGCTCTGCTCACTTTGGGCTGCGGGGCTGGTTTGCCCGCTTCAAGTGAGACACTAATTTTGAAGACTTTAGAAAAGCTATGTATATTGCTGACTTAGCTGAAAAGATAAGCTTTGCTGAAATCAGTTAAAACTTAGAGGATGGTTAAAGAGAGACCGGATTTTAGATAAGCTATCCCGGATCTAATAACTCATTGCTTGTCAACTCTGTGTTTGTGTAAAGCTTCCTTGCAGAAGCTAATCAATACCCCAGGAATACAAAACAATTGCAAACCTCCTGTTTTCAGAAACAACCTATTGAAATAAGCCTGGAAAACAGGAAACAGGGAGTCCTACCAAGGATCCATGAATCATGACACAGCAAAAGGTTGAAAGGTTAGAACGAGGAAGACTAATTTTACTTTCTCATTTCTAGTGACCCCTCCCCAGAATAGACCCCTCCCCGACTCATTTCAGGCAACAAACTACGCATGCTTAATAGCCTTTTTGTTAATTAGCATACGAAGCAGAGAAGAGGAGGTGACAAGAGTATGAATATGCATTTGTATTTTGTGTATTCAACACTTTTGTGGATAAAAGGCTTTGTAATCACCTGTGATCTTGGTAGCGCGCATTAGGGAAATATCCCAGTGCTGCCTGGCGTCGCAATAAACATACACTTTCTAACTTAAGCTGTTAGATAATCTTTTGTCCGTCACAGTTGGGTATTGATATTAGATCGATATTCATATTTTAATAAATCACAAGTTGCACTGCTTTGCAGGGCTTGTGTGAGCGGGCTGCACTGCCCCTCTTGCCTGTTTTGCTTTGTTTGAGCGGCGTGGCTCTTGTTGCTCCCCACTGTGGAATTGGTCTGCTCGCTGTAAGGTATGGAGTTGTTTTACTCCATCTAAGTTGTCCTGCTTTGCTGATGTTGTGCGAGCGGGTTTTACTGTCTGTCTCGCTTATTGTGCTTGGACTGTTTATTCTTTGCTGTGCGGTGCTGGAGGTTTGTGTTGTTTGCAGTAGTGCTTGTGTTGTTTGTGTAATTGAGGTGGTATGTGCAGCTGCTGGCTGTGCAGTTAGCATTAGTTGCGAAATTTGCTTAATAGCTGCTTTTTGTGTACAGATGCATTTGCTTGGTTTTGCACTGTTCTCTAGTAATTTATTGGCTTCTCTGTCTTTAGGTAAAGCTTTTGCAATGTTAGGGGGTTCTTTAACACTTGGGTTTGTCTCTATGCTCAGTAGTTATCAGCGATTTTTTAGGTGGCACTGACACTGCGGATACTGACGGGACAGGGGGAGAGATAGCCCCCCCTTTTTGTATTTCCTGTTTTTTGCTGTGTGGACTTAGTGTCCCTGAAGCAGATTTGTGCTTTATGTTTGGTGGAAATTGCTTTATATATTACCCTATATTCAGGGAAAAGCTTTGAAGCTGTGGTGTTTTTAAGAGTGGCTTGATCATAAAGCTTTACACTGATGGAGTGTTACAGAAATGGATGAAGAAGCAGTTCTGTATTTGCTTTTGGGAACTGTTCCTGTACTTAGCTTAGGAGGTCTTTTATCTGATCTCTTGAGACAGAGATAGGGTGATTTTTTATCATGGACTTTAGCTTGTCTAGACTTTTTTTGTGTGTTTTGGACATTAGGTTTTTCATTTTTACACTGGATTAGCTTTGAAGGAAATTTTTTTTAAAAAGGATATTTACCTGACTGTGACCGTCAGCTTATCTCTCAGTTCTGAGGTTCCCGTCTCCCACTAGCAGACATGAATTCCTGGACCTGAGCTGTTTTTTCTTTTCCTTGGGGATATTTTTTCTTCTTTTCTTCCAGCTTTCGTCTGCTTTCTTTCCTTCAGAGAGGTCTTAATCTTGGCAGGAGTTTTTCCTCATGCAATAGGCACCATTCGTGACGGTTTTGGCTTCTTTTCTCCTCTGCTAAGGTCGGGATAGAGACACACGGGAAATGTAGATTTTGAGTTCGGACTTGGTTGTTTATTATATCTTATCTATTTACAGTATTTACAGACTCAGAAGCTGTGAGCTACAACTAGCAAGCTAGAAAAATGAGGTAAAATGGAGAGCTTCTCTATCTTTACTAAGTTTTTTCAAGGACAACCTGTCCAAATATGAAATGCCACTTAAATTATTTTCACTTTAAACCTAATAACTAACTACTTGAAGTCTGCAATGCAGACTCCATCAACCAATTACAGAAAACCACCTAAACCCATGAAGAAGAAGGAAGAAGAAGGAAGAAGGAAGAAGGTGAAGAAGAAGGACTTAGACAACACCCAAAATCTTCTATCTTGACTTACACATATTACTATATACTAAAATCTTAAATCTAAGTTTCTAGCATTCCAACAATGTAAGATTCATTCCGATGAGCGTTAGTAATAACTTTTGATACATTGTGTAATTTGATTTTATCAGCTGGTGGGATAGAGCTGATACTTGATATATGAAGTCACACCTGACAATCATAAAAAATAACAAATACAAAAGTTAGAATAATTCTTAACAGACAAAGCTACATTGTCATTATCTATTTCTATAAAAGCACAAGCAGTTCTTAAACATATGCAGCCTTGACCAGTATATACAAGCACAGTCTTTTGAGTAGTATCTGGATGTATTTCAAACTGACAGGAGCCTTTCTCAGTGTCAAGACATGTCTTGAGCATCAATTATTACTTTCACAAATAAACCCTTGCTGTTCTTGGGCAATGCAAGATTCTAAATTTATGGTTTGCCATTTCTCATTCACCCTCCAGGACCATATGCTATGTTCTGACAGGTAGAGTACTGTCCCTTCATGATTTAACCCTAGTGCAATGATGAGATGAATAACATAAACTGTGGCATTACATATAGTAAGCACAAAGGCAGTAGCGATGTTAGCAGTAGGGTCATAGGTAAAATTTACTAGGGTCCACCAAGACTGAAATTACCTTTCAAAGTTGGTAGCATCGTCCCAAACAGTTTTTCGAATCTCAATCAGAAAAGCGCCTTCACTTCCTTGTCTTATGATTAAGGCAGCTGTTGACTGCAGCCATAATTGTGCTTGCATACAACTGAAAGCCAAAGACACACTACTTTGAGCCATACTAAGTGCATCTATTATTTACCTATGGTCTTGGTCCTCTGTTTTTTCCCATCTTGGTAATGCTTTTGAAACCTGCCATTGACTAGTTGCTAATGCCAATAAGGATGACTGTAGGGGCTGTTTTAGTTGTGTTAAATAATTTTTTGCAGTGGCTAGCTTATTCATTAGTATTTCTGAATCAATTCAATTTAAAATTCCCAGTCCTGCTCCTAATATTCCAATTAAATCTTCACACTCTGCCTGTAAGGTGTGCTTGCTTTTGTTACCATGTTGCTCAGCTCTCAAAGGATGTCTTTAGGAAAGAAGAGCAGGATGGCTGAACTTCAGAGATATTAGTTTGCATTAGTAATTCAACATGTTTGAGAGACCATTCTGGGTCAAACAACAGTTGTTGGCCTTTATTTCTTATTACATATGGGCCAACTTCATAAATTTTGAATTCAAGCTTAAATGGCGTGAGTTGGGTTCAGGCTTGAGTGCTGGCGTATGTTGTAACTGGCCCAGTTATGGCATTTATTTTAAATTTGAATGAGAGCCCAATAGTATCAAGGGTCCAAAGACAAATGACCTCAACAGTTTGTACTAATGTAAAATTATACCAACAGTCTAATTCATTCAAATGATTACAAATCTCTGGGTGCTTATCTATAGGAGTTGTTGAGACACCAGTTTGAGTTGCTTTCTTATGGGAAGTTGCATTAATCATCTGGCATCCTATTCTGATTACCTCCCCTGTAGTCTCTTGAAGTGACCACAACCCTTGCTTTCACCACTCTTGCCTTTCATATACTTGGTTTTCGTGCATGATGTCTTGGTTTTGAAAGACAGTTGTCTGCCAGGGAAAGCTAGAGCTTCCCTTGGAATGGAGAATGTCACCCCCCTCGCCTCCAAATTATTATAATTTTGCAATTAGGAGCTTTCAGGCAAAGATATGGGAATAGGAGTAACAGTTCTTTAATAGGAAAAAAAAAAAGAACAAAATACAAATGCAGTAGTACAAAGACAAGCAAGCAAGCAAAACAAAAGTCCTAGAAAAACCCTGACAGTCAGGGATACGACATGACACCCTGTTGGTAAGGGTGTTGGAAGCAGTCCAAATGAATCCTAGATGAGGTTCTGTGGAGTACAGATAATGGAGTAGGAAAAGTCCAGTGGTGGTGAGATGGGTCCGGTCTTCCTCTGGTGAAAAAACCAGATGCCTGCTGTTCCTGAGTCTCAGTTTTTTTCCAGGTAGGAAAGGTTGGCTCCCCCCACACTGGGTGGTGCATCTCATAATGGGATGATGTAATGTGTCATGTCATTGGTGACCCTCAATGGCCCATTAGCAGAAGATATCTCCCTGGAGGATGGACTAGTGGTGAAGGAGATAAGAAACACTGCCACTCCTGGTTTTAACGACTGGCCTATTATCAGAAGGCATCTGCCCCCCTCCCCCCTGGAGTTACAAGAGAGAAAGAAATATCTGCTTTTACAACAGATGAAATAGAATACAAATCTCTTGGCTACCCAACCCAAGACAGGATGACCACAGTTGATAGGTTTAGATCTTTTATATCAGAATATCTTCCTATGGATCCAGTGTACCAAATAAAAGCTTGGGATCAAGGCCGTTCAGCATTGTTCTGGCAAGACATACTTTCCAATTTTTGGATTATAATTATGATTACAAACAAAACAATTTTCTCAATTTAATTTCTGCAAGTTGAATTACTAAATATTTGCAGCCATAATGCATTCATTTTGTGTGAGTAACTTTTAGTTTCAGTTCATCATCACCTGGTGTTACTTTCCAGGGGGATTCTGGAGCCTTCTTCACTTGAGTGTGATAGATCCACGCACTTTGCTCCTTGATCTTAACTGCGGTGAATGTGGTAAGAAGCACCTGGAATGATCCTTCCCACCGTGGTTCTAGAGTCTGTTCTTCAAGAGACTTAACATATACATAATTTCCAGGTTGTATGTCATGCACTGGATTGTCTAATCCTATACTCTGAGTTCCAGCCACATGTTTCTTGATTTTTCTGAGTTGTTTGCCCAGGGCCACCATGTAGGTGGTCAGTGTTTCTTCCCCAACTTGGGTGGACATTCCTTTTTGCACCCCATGTGGCCTAGCATTTCAAAAGGACTTAGCTTTTCTTTGGTTCTGGGTTTAGTATGAATTTGTAACAATGCCAGCGGGAGAGACTGGGGCCGGGGCAGATTAGCTTCTTGCCCTAGTCTCACAATTTGCTGTTTAATCAAATGATTAATTTTCTCCACTTGGCCACTTGACTGAGGGTGGTATGGAATGTGAAGTTCTCTGTCACAGTAGTGCAGGCAATGGATACACAGAGACAGTTGTCAATGGTGATCAGAAGGTGACTTTATTTTTCCCTCATCCCTTTTTATAACATGTTTCGCAAAAAGGGACATGATTGGTCAGAGAAGGACTCACTCTCTTCCCCTTTCGTAAACAACAGGTGATGGAGAGTATTTTGAGAAAAATGCTGAGAAGAGTTGGCCCACATAGAGAATGTTTACAAATAACAAAGAAAGTGTTATGAAAATGTATGAGAATGGGAACTTGTTTCCCATGGGAATCAGTGTGCAATAGTTAGCAGCAGAATTCCGAAGCCCAAAAATACAGAGCCCACAGTTCCCAGCCTATATCTAAGTGACAGCTAATTTACCACACTATTTTTGAAATAAAACATGGCCCTCTATGTGAGGATATTGTGGCTGGAACTCCAAAGCATGATATTATTTCTTGTAACAGTACTCTGGTTACCTCCTGGGCTTTGGCAGTTCTGGTGGGGAAAGCTTCTGGCCATTCTGAAAAAGTATCCATTAACACCAATAAATACTGATACTCCCCTTTTCTTGGGAGTTCTGAGAAGTCAATTTGCCACTGCTGCCCAGGCCCATGGACCCTCTCAATTAGACCAAGCTTTGGTTTGGCGATATTTTTGGGTTTAGTCTGGAGGCAAAGGTCACACAACTGAGTCACTTGGGTGATGGTAGCATATAGGTTCCTAGCAGTAATCTTTTCAAGTAAATAGTTATGCAAGGCATCAATTCCCCAGTGTGTTTTCTGATGTTCTTCTCTTACTAGTGACCATAGTAGATGGGAGGGGATAACCAATTTTCCTTTTGCCGTAACAACCCATCCCTCTTGTTTATATGTTCCCCCTTGGTTCTCAATTAGTTTTCTATCTTGTTTATTATATTCTGACTTACCTTCAAGGGAGATCTGACCATCTGGAATCAAAGTTCCCATTTCTGTCATCTCACCTTTTGCTGCTTCTTTTGCCTCTCTCCGCCAGCTCATTTCCTTCTTCCAATTCTGAGCTCACCTTCTAGCGTGCCTTAATGTGCATAATTGCTACCTTCTCAGTCAGTTGAACTGCTTCCAGTAGTTGCATTATCTCTTGTGCATGTTTGATATTCTCCCCTTGGGAGTTCAGCAGTCCTCTTTCCTTCCAGATGGCTCCATGTGCAGGTACAACCCCAAAAGCATACCTTGAGTCTGTGTAAATGTTAATTTTCTTTCCTTCTGCTCTTTCTTAAGCACAAGTTAAGGCAATTATCTCGGCCTTTTGTGCAGAAGTACCTGCTTGCAAACGTCTGGATTCAATTACTCTCCTGGAGATGGTAATAGCATACCCAGCATGTTGTTTTCCACCGATGATGTAGCTACTTCCATCAGTGAACCAGGTTTCTGCATCATCAAAAGGAGTGTCCTTCAGGTCTGGATGGCTGGAGTAGGTTGCTTTGATAGTCTCAAGACAATCATGGTATACTGGCTCTCCTTGACTTCCGCTGAGAAAAGAAGCTGGATTGACAATGTTAGTTACCACTGTTTCTACATAATCCTGTTCTACCATGATGGCTTGGTATTTCAGGAAACTGTGGGGAAAGCCATTGCCTGCCTTTCACTTCCAGCACTGGGACACTGTGTGAGACACTAGCACAGTCATTTTCTGGCCCAGGGTGAATTTGTGTGCCTCTTGAATATTCAGCACAGGAGCTGCGACAGCTCTGAGGCACCCCGGCCATCCCTTGGTTGCGGCATCTAGTTGCTTGGAAAAGTAAGCAACTGCCCTTCGATATGGGCCCAGGTCTTGTGCTAGTATTCCCAGGGCTATCCCCTGTTTCTCATGGGAAAACAGAAAAAATGGTTTACTCACGTCTGGAAGTCCTAGAGCCAGAGTTGCCATGAGAGCTTTCTTTAGCTGGTGAAAGGCTCGTGTGGCCTCCTTTGTCCACTGGAGGTCTCCATCTCCATTTGTAATGAGCGTATAGAGAGGTTTTACCAGTAACCCATAGTAATATATCCATAACCTACACCATCCAGTCATTCCCAAAAAGGTTCGCAGTTCTTTTATTGTCTTGGGTTTTGGGGTTTGACATTTTGCTTCTTTACGATCTTGCCCTAGAGTCCATTTTCCAGCACTGACCTCATAACCCAGGTAGATCACTTTCTGTTTTACGATCTGGGCCTTTTTCTTCGATACTCTGTACCCCTGGAGTCTGTTAGAACCCTAGAGGCTGAAAATTTCAGGCTTTCCGATCTGAGAGGTTCTGACCCTCAGAAAAGCACAGCATTTGACTTGAGGCCTTAGAACAGGCTTCTGAGATTGTGTGATAGCACAGAAGTTGTGGATGTGTGATTTCAGTGGTGTTGTGTGATCTCACAGGGGGAAAACCTAGATTTGGAGTTTTAGTATATAATAATGTATATAGGCCAAGACAGAAGATTCAGGGCATTGTCTGAGTTCATCTTCTTCACCTTCTTCTTCCTTCTTCTTCACAGATTTGGGCAGTTTTCTCTCATTAGGTGAAAAGGGCCTGCATTGCAGACCTTAAGTAGTCATTATTGAGTCAAAAGTATAAATAATATGTGTCACTTTATGTAGCGGCGTGTTTTATACCTTTTTATTTATTGTTAATATTAATTTGTTCTGTAATGGTTTCTCCCAAGTTCCCCCCTGTATTTCTCCCCATTTGGTTTCCCCTTGCCTTTGTTCTCCACAGCCTGTCACTCTCTGGGAAGCCTCTCCTCTTCTTCCAGAGTGTTCAGAGAGACTCGGTCCCAGATTGGAGCAGGCTGGGGAACCCCCACCCCTCGTTTCCCATTCGCTGTCTGTGTGACATCCATATTTCCCTTATTGGCTTTCCCTCTTGTGTCCACCCCCTTCTCCCAACCCCGTATAAGTTGTAACCACGCCTCGGGCGGGGACTCTCGAGAGAGAGGCTCAGAGAGAAGCGTGGCTCCCCTGCGAATAGCAGGTGACAATAAAAACCATCTAGCCACAAAGTAGCCTCCTCACTTCCTACCTTCGTCAAGCCTCACCGACATCTCTCGTGCAGCTTTGACCCACCGGGGGGGTGGTAGCCAGTCCGCCTGCTGCTACCAACCGAGTTTGGAAGTATCCCAAGCCAGGGCTAGCCAGGAACAGCTGGAAGCCACTTTCCAGCCGGGCTCGAGGGATATTTTCAACTTTAGTATTGAGTAATTATCTCTTAAATAGCCTTAGGAAGAGAGAGAGAGAGAGAGGCTCGCCATTTTACCTCGTTTCTCTAACTTGTAAGAGCTCACACCTCGTGAGACTGTAAATAGATAAGATATAATAAATAACCAAGACCGAACTTGAACTTGGCATTTCCCAAGTGTTATTCATCCTGACTTTAGCAGAGCAGAAAAGAAGCCTGAACCCTCACAGGAGTCCTAGGAAGTTTAAAAGGCTTACCATCCGTGCCACACACATTTCTCTTGTCTGGGTGGCTATGAGGAGATTGTCTCCATACTGCAACAACCTTCCTTCTTCTGATGGAGCTTTCCAGCACTCTAAGTCTTTTACAAGTTGTTCTCCAAACAAGGTGGGCGAGTTCTTGAACCCCTGAGGCAGAATCATCCATGTGAGCTGAGTTTTGCATCCACTTTTAACGTTTTCCCATTCAAATGCAAAAATTTTGTGGCTGGCTTCATGGAGAGGGAGGCAAAAGAAGGTATCTTTCAAATCTAAAACGGTAAACCAAGTTAGCTCTGGTGTTAGACATGTTACAAAGTCTATGGATTTGCTATCACAGGATAGAGATCCTCAGTTATCTTGTTGACAGCTCGTACATCTTGTACTATTTGATATGACCATCCAGTTTTCAAACTGGCAAAATGGGTGTGTTAAAGTCAGATTGACACTCTTTCAGCAATCCTAATTGTAAAAAAAATTTCAATTATTGGGCTAATTTCTTCCCTGTGTTCCTTTTTCAAGGGGTATTGTTTAATTCTAATTGGTTGTTTCCCTTCCTTAAGTTTAATCTGTATAGGAGGTGCGTTTTTCTCCCCCCTGGGACATTGGAAACCCACACTCCAGGACAAACCTGGTTAATTATTTCTTCACTAATTTCCTCTTTATTTTCCATAGCTGTTAACATTAAGCTCAGCACTTCCATGTATTGTTGATCATTTACCTCCAGAGTAATGTCCCCATTTTTATAGGCATTGGTTGCTTGCAATTGTTCTAATAGATCTCTACCCAAAAGTGATTGCAGTGATTTGGGCATATATAGAAACCTATGAATGCCCTACTGCTTCCCAAGCTTGTATTTTAATGGTTTGCAAAAATATGCCTTTTCAGACTGGTCAGTTGCCCCTTGACCACAACATAATCTTTTCCCATAGGCACCAAAGCTTTGTTTAAAACTGAATACTTCGTTCCCCTGTCAACTGAAAATTTCAACTCTTTCCCTTCTTTCCCCAGCTTCATTTTTATAACCAGTGGATCCACTGGGGTGGAATCTGCCAGTCCTCCTCAGTCTTTTTTCACCTGTGTGATCAACTCCTTTTTCCTCCAGTTCCCTCTTTCCTGTCAGTCACTTTGTCTTCGTTCTGGGCACTGATTTTTCCAGTGACCAATCTTCTTACTAATTGCACACTAATTCCTACCCAACCTGGTTGGGCATTGTCTTGGTGGTCCCTGCCTGCGTCTACCTCGTTCACTCACAACCGCCACCAGTTTTCTCATCCCTTGTTTCTATCCCTCTTCTCGATTCCTACTCTCCATGCCTCATCTAATAGGGCTTCTAGGTTTCTCCCGTCTGTTCTCCAAAGCTTCTGAAGTTGACGTCTAATGTCTCCCGTAGACTGTCCCAAAAATAAACTAACTGTTGTATTCCTACCTCAGATCCAGGATCCAGTGGGATGTGACAGCGCATTGCATCTCTCAGATGCTCCAGGAATTCAGATGTAGACTCAGAGGGACCCTCTTTGATTTCATATAAGGCTGACCAGTTTATAGTTTTGGCAACGGCTCTTTCCGCCCCTTTTGCTATCCATTCCTGATAGCTTTCCAGCTTTTCTCTTTCTACTGTTATATTTGGGTTCCACTTTGGTTTTTGAAGTGGGAAATAGTCCTTTACATCTAATTGCTGAGTTTTATAATAGTCTTCTGCTAAATCCCCGGCTGTATTTAAAACCAATTATTTTTCCGTTTTGGTCAGGGCATCTAAGAATAGTTGCATATCACTCCAATCTGGGTTATGTTGTTTTATTATGTATCTTAAATGTTTGGCAGTGGCTATTGGGTCACTCCAATAATTTTTAGCAACCTTTTCCCATGCTTCTAGGTCAATTGGGGAAAAAGGTACCTTAATTTACATTCCTTCTCCATCTGGCCCCACTGACTCCTGTTGGGGTATTTGCAATACCTGCTTTCTAGTCCAAGAAGAAATCGGACTACTAGAAGGGGGGTGGGCTGGAGCTGCTGGAGCTACTGGAGCTGATGTCTCCTCCGAGCCTTCATCCTCCTCCTGTTCCCCAGGGGGAGGCCTAAGCAAGTCAGCTAGATCTTGTTCCTGTGTTACTGTCTGGTATACCTTATCTGGTTTTGTACATCTCTGACCAATGCTACAAGCTGAGCAGCACCTCTTAAGCTTCTTTTTTTTTTTGCTTTGTGGTCTTTTTCAAGGGCTAGTACCAGGGGATCAGAAGGGGCTCTCATTCCACAATCTCTTCCATTCTGTGTGGTTACAAAGGGAGAAAAACATATCCACATAAGAAACCTCGTCCCACTTTCCTTTCTCGCCTTAAGAACAACATCAATTGTAATAAGGTGTTGTATTCTAAAGTTCCAGTAAGTGGCCACCTCACTCCATCTTCCAATCAATACAAAGGCCACCACTGATTGCAATACTTGATAAGGTTTGCTCTTCATTCCCTCAGAATTCACAGTATCTTTCCAGTGTGCCAGGATTCACCCCAGAGGACTAGCTTTAGAAATCTCCTTGCTCTGGCCAGTCCCCATTATCTCCTTCTCCTTTGCCACCCAAACCTTCTTTTGCAGGCTATTGCACTTTCTGCTTCCTCCTGCACTTCTCAAGTTTCAGGAACGAAATGTGATTTCTTCACACAAGTTTTAAAATCTCAGGCTCAAAGTCTTTTTGGCTAAAATGTTATTCCTTCTCACACCAGGTGCACACTGTCGCCTGGCAGAAGTGTAATACTAAGCCCTGAACCTCACACTGTATCAGCACCTAAGCAAGATGTCACCCTCTCAAACTAAAAGCCCTAAAATTACTACAAAAACAAACTATCCCGCTCCTCTCTTTACTTAAGCACACCCCTGCTCGCTCTCCCGCTTGGGAATGGGAGCAGAAGCAGAGACAGAAGCGGCTTGGCCTGGGACCTCTGCTGCCCGCTCAGGAACGGGGGCAGAAGAGGAGGCAGAAGCAGCTTGGTCCAGGACCTCCGCTGCCCGCTCGGGAATTGGAGGGATGGAAACACATGAACAGAGCCAAAGTGGTTCAGCTAGCACTCCCACCCAATCCCCTGATCGGGGAAGAGGAAGAACATGAATGGGAGATCACACAATCAAATGTCAGGACTCAAAATACACAGACAAAAAAACCCCAAGCGTTCACACAAAGACAAGGGTTAACACAAACAAAAACTAGGATTTGCTCAACTGACCCCCAGAATTGCTTGCGGCTGCCCTATCAGACAGCGAATCCCTTAATCCCAGGCTGCTCCATCAGTCCATGGATCCCTCTGCTAATCACTCCATTGATTAGCAACTGCTTGCAAGCCCTCAAACTTTACTTACTTAGGGACTATGTTGTGCACCAGACGTCTCTAGCGACTTATCAACAGCCCTCTGGCCCCACGTATGACTTATGGATTTCTCTACAATTGATACATACCGTTTTTCCCCAGTGCCAACAGTCTTTTGTCTGTCCCCACAGTGAGAGAGCTGGGAGACGGAGGTCCCTCCAAGAAATCCCAGGGCGTGCAAAGGGAGCCAGTTCCCCGACCACTCCCGCAGGGGCAGAAAAGGGTCCCTTTGTGGTCGCCAAATGATTTGCAGAAAAAAGACTCCACAACGACTAAGGGTTAGTTGGAGAGTAGGTATGTATTATCGGTGCCAGGCACGATGCAGGATCTTTCCCAAAGGCATGCAGAACTCAAAAAGTCACCTTTCTCTACTTGTTCTCTAAAATGTTACATATGCATTAAGTTGTATATACATATTTATTACCTAACCCCATCTATTCTCACTTTGTCTTAAAATGAACTGGTCAGTCTTTTGTGCCTGTGTAATGCCCTCTGGTGGTCATCGATGGTCTTCATGATGAAGTAATACAAGTCTTCCTCTGGTTTGAACTTTTTACCCCATCCTCTTGCGCATGCTCACTGGCTTCTTGGTCACAGTTCAAGTTGCAAGGCTAGCCTTGGTCATAAGAGTCTTTCCTATCACCGCCTCAAGCAGACAATTTCTTTCTTATCCGCTAGCCTTGCATTCTTTTCATCTTGTTGTTCCAATCAATGGCCTTGCCTTCTCTTGCAAGTCCAGCAAATGTTGAGCGAGATACATTGTTCAGACTCTTACCCCTAATTAATCACCCTTTGACTTTTAGCCCCCTTGTTTCAGCTGTGGCTACGGGCAAACTCGTGGTGCAGGTGCAGGTTGTCAGGTTCGGGACATGGCAGCTGCTGCTCCTTCGGGGAAACAAAGGAGCACTAAGTTGTTGCAGTGACAAGCTGCCATGGGGAAGTGGAGAAGCAGGGCAGATGGGCAAGTGTGGACAGGGAAGCAGGACTGCAGAGAGAAAAAGGTGAGGGGGGGAGAGGGGCCAAGCTTACCCTCCAGGCAAGCCCCCAATCCCTCCAAGAAACCCAAGGAAAAATGGTCCAGGGATTTTGCCACTGTTAACTGCTTTTTTGTGCTAAGGCTCCTCCCATAGCCTGATTTCCCGGGCATCTGGGAATCTGCCCCACCAGTAAGGCAGGAGGTCCCTTGCAGCACAATTGTGTAAGCTTTCTCTCCCCTGACTGACTGTCAGACAGAGTCTCCCCAGGGACAGGGCTGGGGATGGGGATGGCGTCCATCACATGTACAGCCCCTATAGTAATTTTTCACCTTGCGTGTAACACATGTTGAGGCATAAACAAAAATCAAGTTGGTCTGACTCAATATTTTTGCAGGTTTTTTTGTAAAAGCAAAGAAAAACCCCAAAATGCAAACCTGCAGCATTTTGCTCCCTTTGCATGCCTGTAGTTAGTAACATGAGCAGTTGAGCAGTAATCAAATGGACTGTTTATGCCCAAATCCCATTCTTTTCACTTAGATTGTGAATTTCATCATCTGCAAACATCCATGACAAAATCTATCACCTGGATGTTTGTAATTTGAGGACTCAGAGCTGTACAGACTTCTGTGTAGAGGTGAGAGGGAAGATGTGTGCTGTCTTTACAAACAATTTGATGGATGTTAACATATTTGAAATGGGTCCTAATGTTTCTACTGACTTTGGGCAGCAGGTTGATTGCCAGGCCCAGACAGTTTAGTTCCTGAAATACACAAGGGTCTGCACAAGCCTGAACTTCTGGATTTTGGGGAGAAATGACAGGTTCAAGGGGGGATATGGGGTAGACAGTTTGGGAAGGCTGTACCTTCCTAGTACATCAGCCAATGGGGAAAGGAAGAGGGCAATATGTGGCTGGGAGTTTAGGATAAAAAGGGAGGCTGCGCCCTCCGAACCCTCGAGAGACAAAACCCCATGGGCATGTGCCCCGGTAGAGTCTCTCCCTTTCAATAAAGTTGAAGGACTCCTCTGTCTCCATTTTGGACATAAACCTCTGGCATTTGTGGATTTTCCTGACAACTGGGGACTCGGTCACGGACCCTTCCACTCTCTGGGTCTGGCACGCAGAGAGAGGAGCTGGAGGCGCGCCTCACCCAGTTTTGGTGACCAGCTCCCTTTGGTGCTGGCTGGCATCCAGTGATTGATTAGGTACCCAAGACTGTCCAAGAGACAGCTGAGAGATGGACCAGAGGGGTCCGTGAAGAGGTCTGCAGAGGGAGGCAGACCAGGGTGTGTCGGTGAAGAGTCCATAGGAAAGGATCACTGGTCATGGATGCCCAGAGGGGGCAGTAAGGGAAAGTCAAGAAGGGTCTCGGCAAATCTCACCAGTGAGTACAGCTTCAGGGAGTAAAACATGACAGGACACCCAGGGTGGGCAGCAAAGGAAAGTTTAAAAAGGGTCTTGACTACAGGGATGACAATCCCAAAATACCTCCAAAGGGTCCTTTAGGAGAATATTGGGATGGTTTGCACATTCTCCCATAGGTAGTTAAAAGGACATGGACGCCCAGAGCAGGCAATACAGTGTATGCCTAGAGTGGGTAATTTGAGGAACGTGGACACTCAGAGGGGGCAATAAGAGGCGCTGAGAAAGGTTCTTGGCAACCCACGCTAAGAGGGGGCAATTAAGTGTTGGTTTGGGAAAGGATTGGTTGGAGTGTGGAGAAATATGGTTAAGGCAAATAGCAGCAGGAGGCTATGTGATAAGCAAAGAATGGGAAGTTAGTTCTCTGCCTTATCTTCAAAATCTGCAGTCTAATACAAGGCCAGCTCCAATACTTTTGTATTCCCGGCTTCCAGGATAGGGAAAACAGGGACGTAGTCTTCCTACACCCTCACCCGATCCTGGGTCATTATGGAGCCAGGGTCAAGGATTTGGTTTTGTCCGGTTGCTATTCAGGACTTAGGGGGGTTTCTGTCTGAGGCCACGTGCGACCGGCAGCACAGGCTAGGGGACCTGTAGGGGAGGTGCAAGATCGAGCTGAGGCTGTGGGACAGCCAGGGCTCAGCTCCAGGAAGTGTCCAAAGCCACTACCCCTGTGGGCAGGGGCTGCAGTGGCTCCCCGGCCCTATAAAGTTGCAGGACACCCTGGCTGCCCACCTGTCCCTGTAGTACCATCAGCTGTGCCTGCCTGCTGAGCTGAGCCAGCATCTGGTGCTTTAGAGAGCTTGTAGTGCTGCAAGAGCGGCCTGGGGGTCCAGATGGGTGTGCAGCGGGGGTGTCCGGATACTGCAACTGGACGAGGAGCAGCTTTGATGTGCAGTGTAAGGTACAGTGACCAGCTTTGGTATACGGTATAAAAGACAATGTGTCACCAAAGCCTGGCCTGATACACAAAGGGATTTTGCTTGACTCACTGGAGAAATGAGTGATTTTGAGCTGTGGGAGAATGAGCACCCACAGGAGGACTAGAGGAAGGGCAGAATAAGGCCCTGGATGAACTGGTTAGAAAGCCTATGGAGGAAGGGATGAGGAAAAGGTGAAAGCAAAGGCAAGGGTGACAGCAGTTTTTACAGTCCCAGAGGGATAAACCGCAGGGCCAAAGGGAATCCCCCGGGAAAGAAGGGACAGAATTGGCCACAAGAACATAGCAAAAGTATTCCCTCCTCTGCAGGGGAGAGTCGACCCTGATGCCTTGAGTTTTAGCTTTCATGTTTTTCAGATTCTGTGCTGCCTAGGGGTGTAGTTCTGAGCCTCATATTAAATGCTAGTAAGCTCTCTTCACAGAGTAGGTAGACAAAACAAATCCTTTTCCTGCTGAAGACCAAGGACAATGAGTACAAGGTTCAGGCCTAAAAGCATAAACAATGGTGGACTGAAGAAAGAAAACAAGAAGGATGAGACTTCACAACCTGAAGCTGTAATTGGACAATTAAACCCCAATATGCAAATGGAACTAAACTTATAAAAGTGTAAGACCTCGTGACCGGTGGGGCATTTTGTGACCATTTTAAGTCCACCTTGGGTGTAGCCCTGGCCAGGCTCTTGTCCTGCCCAAGGTGTACCCTTAAAGGACTTTCAATAAATCTCTACTTTATTCTCTAGCTGTGTTCAGTGTCTGCTCCAGGTCAGCCTTCCCAAAGCATCAACCCAAAACAGCGGTTGGGAAGCAATCTGCTATTGTACCGTGGGCTCAACCAAGAAGTGAGTTTCCTAGTAGATATGGGAATTTATCTATGCCAAAGGGGGAACAATTGTTCAAATGTTCTTTTCATATGTGGGAAAGATGATTGGTGAATGCGTGTGTATATGGGAACACCTGTGAGAGTTTGCTGAATGTGAGATGAGTTTGAAAAGCACAAGTTTCTGATTATTTCTAGTTGTGGTTTGCTAGGAGGGGATTTGATGGCTGGAATTGGGAATGCGAGTTGGTGTTGTTGGGAGTAATGAGGAGGCTAACACTTGTGAATGCTGGACTGAACCCTGAGGCGTGGGCAGTGCCAGGGGAATATGGACAACTGGATATGGAGCATCTCTACACTACTCTAATGCGACCTGGACAACTGGTGTCTAAAAAAACAATACTCTCTCAAGGGAAGGATAGAAGGGGTTTCAGCCTCTTGCTGACCTAAAGGTGGGTCTTTTGGAACCATGTATGTCCCCCTATAACACTCCTATCCTGCCAGTTCGAGTGCAAGACCTGAGAATAGTAGGTCAAACTGTTAAACCCAGGCATTCCAGGGTCCTAGATCCTTGTACTGTCTTGAGCAGGATTCCCTCCTCACACTGATGCTATTCAGTACTTGATTTAAGGGATGCTTTCTGAGGATGCCCACTTACAGAGCATAATAAACAATATTTTGCCATTTACTGGGAACAAGATGGAGAAGAAGTTAATTTATTTCATCCCTAGGAATTAGGTTATTGCAGTGTGTGAAGGACTTGCTCCTTTTGGGAGAATGGGAGAAGGTGGTAAGGGAAGCCACTGTGAAATTGTTCAGTTTTCTGGCTTGAGGGAAGGCTTGGAGTATCTGAAGGGAAGACACAGATGATGAAGAGAAAAGTTGAATATTTGGGGCACATTTTTACTTAAGGCTTGGGGTATGTTAGCCCAGAAGGAGTCCAGGGAATCTTGGAGGTGCCATTGTCCAGGACTGAAGGGGAGCTGTAACAATTTTTAGGATTAATAGGGTATTGCAAGACCTGGATTAAGGACTTTTTATTCTGTGGCTTTCTAACCCAGGATAGTCCTAATATTGTTGTATAGACACCAGAAGGAAAGCAGAACTTTAGAAAATTAATATAAAGGTTGAATAATGTGGGGACTGACAGTGGTCAGAAAACAGATTTCTAGGCTTCAGGCACTAGCTTGATGCCTTTGGGAAAGCTAAGTACATAACCCTCTCAGCTCTGGCCTGAGAAATCATTAGGAGGAATCCAAACAATCCTTGTAGATACTTTTTCCCTGACACCTGGTGTTTTTCCAACTTGTTTACTGACAAAGATGTTTAGAAAGAGGTGTTGGCTCTAACAACCAATCATGTTGCTTGTATCGTAACATTGTATAAAAGATTCTGTCTTTCAATAAACTTTTGCTATATGCCCTCCGATCAAGAAGCCTCAGAGTCTTGTATCGTTACTCCTGCCATCCCAAATCGTAACGATATATGGTGGACCCGATGTTCATTGCAGCCGAGAGCTCAAGAACACAAATCTCCCTCCTCCTCCCATTGAGGGGTAAGGAGTTTTATCCCCTGTGCCTTCCTGGAAAAGGTTGGTCTTCCTGACAGCGGGGTAGTGGAGTCAGCCTGAGAGCTGACTCTGAGGTAGTGCCCGACAAAGCTATAGTCTGGATCCTGGGACAGACCATTGTGTACAGCAAATCGCGTACGCAGGCCTTTGGGAAAAGTTCCCGACTTGAGGAACCAATCCTCTACTAAAGAGGACTAAGTATGCCATCTGTGAAGCTTTGTTTGCTGGCCGGCAGCTGGATTTCTCTGCTGCAGGTAGCTTAAATCGCTTGGGCTTCTACTCCTCCTTTCTCTGCCTTGCGAGTGGCTGTGAAAGACTCTCAGCTGCAGACAGCTTCCTTCACCTCCCCTGGCTCTCCTGGTTCCATCTGTGAGGTCAGGGCAAGCGTCTGTACTGCTGCCCTCCCTGCCGGCAGGGTTGGTGCTCAAAGTGCAGCCAGCTGGGCTCGTTCCGCCCTCAGCATTCACTGTTGCTGCCCTCCCACCTTGGCTTTCCAACCCGGACCTCTGAAGACATGAGACTGGACACCTCTGGTGTACTTCAGTTTTCCCCTCAGGAGAGCAAGTAGGCAGTGTTGGTGTGCTGGTTTGAAAGCAAAACCAGTGAAAGACTCCAAGTCAGAAACACAATTTAATAAGAGGAAAAGAAAAGAAATAAAAGAAAGGAAAATAAAATAAAAGTAATAGTACAAAAAAACCCCTGACAGAGTCAGAATACAACCTGACACCCTGTTAGGGTGGTAGTGGCAGTCCAGATGAGATGGTCTTGTCAAAGTAGTGATTCCTGTAGAAACATCTGGTAGCTCTTGTCTCCTCTGGGAGTCCAGTGGATAAAAGCTGCCCGTGCTGTCCCAAACCCTGGATTTATGCAGGTGGGAATGCTTGGCTCCTCCCCCTGGGCGGAGCATCTCACAATGGGATGATCTCATTCTATGAGTCATGCAGTGGGTCCTTGATGGCCCATTAAACAGAGATAACTCCCAGAGGGAGTTATCTATGAGTCATGTGGCAAGGCATTGTTAGGCTCATTAACAGAAGATAAGGAAAACACTGCCCCACCTTGGCTCCAACGGCTCATGGGGATAGAATACATACTTTGGGCACAATTTTACATTGTAACCTAGGACAGTGGGCCAGCCCACTTTCGCTCAGTGAAGCTCTGCATGGAACACTGTTGCCCGAAGATGAGAGGAAGTTGGACAATGCATCTTGTGACAGAGGTTTCTCCCTGTGACCCTGCCTTCACCCTTTCTTTAGTGTACCTATGGATTTCGGGGCGGAAGGTTCACCTTATGAGTGGTTTATGACTTTAACTTTCTTATGTCTGTGTTTGGGATTGCCCCGTGTGATTTTGGGGCTTGCTTGCTGTGTTTTCTCTTTGTTTTTCCCCTCCAGAGATGCTTGGTACAGGGGCTGATGCAGATACAGGCGGCCCCGAGAAGCTGTGGCGGACGGAGACAGGAGGGGCTGCCCATGTGGCTTCCCCACTGCCTCTGGCCATGGGGGCTGTGCTGCAGGCTCTGTCTGCATTCCACCCCATGGCAGCTCCGAGTGACTGGCAGTTTTTCTCCATGCCCACGGGTGGAGGCTTCCCCCTCCTCTCCGATCTTGGAGAGGGGCGGGGCGGCCAGCCAAGCGAAGGGGGTTGGGAGTGGGTGCAGGATCTCCTTCTTCCCCTCTCTCCATGATTTCCCCTTTTGAGCCCCCTTCCCCCCCAAACCCCCCGTGGCACTGCTGAGCGCTGCAGGCAGAAGCTCCACCGCTGCGATGGCCAACCTGGGACCGGAGTTCTGGGGGCAGCCCTGCTGCTTCTGGGCTCTGTATGGGGCTGTGGGTGTGTCTTGGTTTTGAAAGACAGTTGTCTACCAGGGAAAGCTAGAGCTTCCCTTTGAATGGAGAATGTAAACCCCCTCCCTCCAAATTATTATAATTATTATAATTTTGCAATTAGGGGCTTTCAGGCAAAGATATGGGAATAGGAATAACAGTTCTTTACTAGGAATATAAAGAAAAATAAAAATGTAGTAGTACAAAAACAGCAAGCAAGCTCTCGGATCCCGGGCTGGTAGCCATCCGAGAATTGCGGGTAAAGTCCTTTTCTCCAAGCCCCGTGCCAGAAGAAAGAATCAGGACGCGTCGATTCTTTTATCAGAGTTGTTTATTCCATCGTGTTCTTAAATATTTTTCCTTCAGCCGGCGTAGGTGTCACCTACACCGCAGCCGAAGGCTATCTGCTCCGCTCCTGGGCGGTCCTAATCTTTTATACTAATTATTACGTCCCCATTGTTTTCATTACTATACCAATATCTACTGCTTTTATTAAACTGTGCACTTTTACACTAAACCAATAAGAAAATGCCACCACCTCACCCAAAGATGGAGGACAAGAAGAAGAAGGAGAAAGACAAGGGACACACCCAAATCCCTCCATCTTGTCTCCTTGAGTCCCCTTTGTGAACCCCCAAAATCCATATTAATACACAAAAATAAGTTATTTAATATCCTAACTACACACCTGTGACTTGTAATTCTTCATATAACGTTGGCAATCGCTCCCAGGGGCTAAAATCAAAGGCACTGGTGTTTTTATCGCTGTTCCAGGGTCTCTGGACCCCCTCCTGGGGTCTCGGACCGCCCGGGACATCCAAAGGGATGTCTTGGGTTCCGACATCTCCCCCTTCTCTTTGAACTAAAAAGACTTCTTTTGCAGCCTTGCTTATGGCCCGGCGCATGCATTGGAGGATGCATGGCACAAGGAGCAGAAGAATTACAAGTCCTATTATAAACCCTATAAAAATATAAAATATTGTCTTAGAAAATTCTCTCCACAATGGAGAAAGGTTGAAAAAATCAAGAACACCATCCAGCCAAGATCCCGTAACTTCTCCCAGCTTGGCCATACCTTCCCGCAATTGCCTTATGTCCTCATGGATCGATTTTGAATGATCCGATAGGTTCATACAGCACATCCCCTCGAATTCATCCCATCCGTGCCCATGGGTCAGCAGCAGATAGTCGACTGCCGCCCTGTTTTGAAGGGTTGCCCGTCTCACACTGTCGACGTCGGTTAACATGTCGCTCAGTGCAAGAGAAGTGGCACGGGCATATTTGCTCAACTAGCACCCCATTTGGTCTAATTGAGTCAAGGCCGCTGCCGATGCTGTCTGTGGCGAGAAAATTGCAGCCGCAATTCTCTGGGCCTTGGTCCAAGTGTGAACGTTATCATCACAACTCGGATCATATTGTTTGATTGATCTTATTTCCCTCTGCTTTTGTTCTCTTAACGATGTTATGTTCGGTGTTAGCAATGAGAGTCTCCCAATGCTGCATGGACCTCCTTTGACATTTGCAGGGATAGCAGGCCAAATTCTGTCCCCACAAATGAAAAAGATTACCCATGGCAATTGCGCTGGAGCTTGGTGGGATGGTTTCTCGGACACCTTGGTGTAATTGCACCAATATGATGCATTCCTGTAGATGAGATGCTTTGGGGTTACATCTAATGTGTTTTGTTCCCCCTGTGTGATCTTTGAGTGATTAAATATAATACAATATGTCATCTCCAGTGAACCAAGAATTTCCAATTCCTGAGGTTCAAATGGAGCCACAGGGAGGAACTCCGTCCATATATACCACTCATCTACAGGATTTGAAATGGCCTTTGCAATAGTTGCAGTGATGTTCTCTGGAATTGGCCATTCCTGCACCGGCAGACCTACCAGGCATGTTGAAAATGGCTTTCCTGGTCTTGAGTGTATCAAGCAAATAGTATCTAAACCTGCTGCATTTGGCCAAAGTTTCCCACACGTTCTCTTTTGGTTGGATCATGGGCAAGTCTGCTGCCTTGTCTGAGGCAATCAGAGAGAGAATGAAGCACATGTGTAACATCTGCGCGTACTTCATGCTCGCCCTCCTGTGGGAATCTCTGAAGCACAACCACACTCAAACGCCAAAGAGAACACCCAAGTCTTTGGTGTTTTCACACAGTCTTTTTGTTTTCCCGCTTGGTCACATCTGCGTGCTCTTGTCTTTGTTCTTGGAGTCCGTATCTGTTTGTATTTGGGCCCGATCAGCGTCTGCTTGCGCCTGGACTCTATCTGTATCTGTTCGCGTCTGGACTCGGTCTATATCTGTTTGCGTCTGGACTCGATAGGGCTTCACGTGTCTCGCCGAAACCCACTTCGGTCTTCGCCCTGTAGAAACACAAGCATATCCCTTGCCCCAGGTTAATAGAAAGTGTACCTTCAGTTCGTCCTGTTTCTGGGTATATCTTTATGATTACCTTGTCTTGATACCTGGAAATACAAAAACTACATACATGCATTGACACTCAAAAGATGCATGACTTTGTCGACAGCAACTAGGAAAACTTCTAATACATACTTTGAATGATAATATAATTGATGGCTATCAATGATGACACGTAAGGAATTGAATAATTATTAATTCTTTGAAATACTGTTCCATCATCTCAGAGTCTGCAAACAGCTCTTGGAACCGCCTTTTTAGGGAAGACCCAAACACTCTTTCCCGGGCAAGGTGCTCAGGTCCACTCCAAAATTGGTCCAGCTCTCATTTTATAGGATCGAATTGTCAAGTCAAAAGCGACTTGAATTTACTTTCAAGGCAGAAAACATCTGAGCTTGTTTGGCAAAACATCTGTCCAGATAAAGTCAAGAGTCTGGCCAGGACTCAGGCTTTAAACTGGAGTGATGTGCCTTCATAGAAAACTCAACAAATTTACATCAAACAACTGACATCTCAGTCCTAATCATCCTAGGAAACTGAGATAATACCTTTCTAAATTATTATATATTTATGACTTTAAGATAAAATGCTGAAAAATTCACAAAAACCATCTTACAACCAATAACAACCACAATGTAAAATTGTCACAGATCCTTCCATGCCATCCATGGAAGACAAAACATTAGCAGAGACTAATGAACAACAAAACCTTTCTGGAAATCAAGGGTTTAGCAAATTGCATTTTCTTCCATCCACAAATAACTGGAGTCTATCAGTATTTCATCCCAGCTGTTTCAGTCGCAGCTGTCTCACTTCTAAGAAAAACCCAAACTTTGCAAGTTAGACATACATACTTTTAACAAATCTAGATCAATTTCAAAACCAAACAGTGCCCACTTTGATATGAACAAACCTTGATAAAAGAATCCCAAACTGCATTAACTTAACAAAACTTACATGTAAAAACTTTAAATTAATAGAATATAAATCTATTATAACTTAAACTTTATAAATGAAACTTAAACTTAACTTATGCTCAACAGGTCCCAAACTTACACTAAACCATACAGAAATTACTCTTTAACATTATTAAAATACTAAAATATAACTTGATTCACATGTGAATATATCAAATGACTCCCACTGGAAGCTCACTTCTATTTTTCTCTCCATTATGATAATAATCTTTTCTCAATTGCTCTGTATTTTTCTTGCCGAGATGCAGCCCCCTCTAACCTAGGGCTTACTGACATCCCAGGCACTCCTACATTTCATCAGAATGCAGCCCCTTCTAATTCATCCCAGGGTTACTAGCATTCCAGGCACCCCTCCCCCTCCTGGCTGAGGCATGGGGAGATACAATTCCTATGAAGCACACCGAAGGGAAACCCATGGCTGAAACCACCATGAACCCAGCAGGTAGCCGAGGCATAGACACGTAGGGAATACTTACAAAAAATGTGGGAGTGGGATGGCTACTTCCTGCTGAAAGGGATAATTGGGAAATTGTGCCCTTTTCAAATGTGGATGAAAACCCGAAGCGCAGTGTGATCAGGTGCGATGGTTTGAACTTTTGTTCCAATGTGGTTGAAAGTAGTTTTGGATCTCTCCGCTGCTTCGCTTGCTGTATCTTCTTTCCCAACACTGCCAGGTAAGGGGGCAGTGAAGCTACGAAATGATGTGCTTGCCTTATTTGGATGATCCTTGCAATCCTGTCAAGGTCTCTCTGTGCTTCCGGTGAGAGTTCTCGGAGGCAGGATGTTCCTGTCCCCTCTCAGAAGGTTGAGGAGTGATGCAAGGTCGTCATTCGTGATCCTCAAGATTGGTCTCAGGAAGCTGATCTCTCCCAAAAGCTGATGCAGATCTTGTAGGTTGTTAACATTCGAGCTGACCTGAATTTTCTGTGGCCTTATTATTTGATTCGTGATCTTCCATCCAAGATATTTCCATGGCGCAACCTCTTGTACCTTTGAAACACTGATTTCCAATCCTGCTTTTTCCACTTCTTTGATGACACATTCCCAAGCCTTTTGCAACTCCTGTTGGGTTGCTGCTGTGATGAGCAAATCATCCATGTAGTGAATGATGACTGCTTTTGGATGTTTCTTTCGCGCTGGTGCCAAAGCTCGAGCCACATACCACTGGCAGATGGTTGGTGAGTTTTTGAGGCCCTGTGGAAGAACCACCCAATGGTATCTTTGCAAGGGCTCCTGCCGGTTGATACTTGGAACGGAAAAAGCAAACCGAGGTGCGTCATCTGGATGGAGCGAGATGTTAAAGCAATCCTTGAGGTCGATGACCACAAGCGGCCAGTCTCTCGGGATCATTGAGAGAGAAGGAAGGCCCAATTGGAGCGGTCCCATCTCCTCGATGACCACGTTGATCTTTCGGAGATCATGAAGCAACCTCCATGCACCTGAGGCTTTCTTGCAGAAGACAAACACCAGAGAATTCCAAGGACTGTTTGTCGGCTTGATATGACCTTTCCATAACTGTTCTTTGACTAAATCTTTCAAGGTACTCAGCTTCTTCTTTGGAAGGGGCCACTGATCCACCCAGACAGGCTTGTCTGTTTGCCAGGTCAGTTTCAAAGTGGCGAGTGCCGCAGTGACCCCCACTAAAAATCCACTTCCAGCTTCATTCTCCACTGTGCTAGCAGATCTCTGCCCCAAATCGTGATGGGCTTCTGCACGATGAATGGACGGATGATGGCTGTTTTTCCTCCTGGTCCTGAGATGACGATTGCGTTCTCACTCTGCAGACATACAGAACTTCCTCCTATGCCTGAGAGAGAGCCCAATGGTGCAATCAACTTCCACTCTCGGGGCCAGAAGATGTATGAAAGGACGGTAACATCTGCCCCCGTGCCAAGCGTTCCTTCAATGACGATTCACTTGTCACCACAGGTCAATTGGCATGTGATGATGGGCCTATCTCGACTGAGGTGCTTCACCCAAGAGGCGTGAACTTCCACGTGTTCATTTGCGGGGAAGTTCTGTACGTTGAACACTGGCATGACCTGTTCTGCTGTGTGAACTGGCAATGTGATTGCTTTCGCTATTGGAGTGTTCTCTGAGATGACTAGTGGTGATCGAAGGGGCTTGGCCAGCACCGTCAACTCTTCGTTGCGGTCTGCTGAAACAATCGTGGGGTAAACAATGAGTCCTAGGATGCTGCTCCTGTCTTTGCCGATAATCAAGAAATCCTGTCTCTTCCGAGACGCTCCAGTGACACCCGTGGGTATCACTGCATGGTTCTCATCTAAAAAACATATCATTTTGGAAGCTGCCAGATTGCATTGTGCTCCTGGTGGCAGCAACTCCGGGTCGCTGGGCATCCTGCAGATTGCCCTGCTGAGGGGATCTGACTGACGTTCCCCAATGACTGTCCCACTGGCGCCTGTTACTGCACCATCGCCATTACTTGTGTCGTGGCATGATGGCGGTCCGCGCTCTGCTTCAGGTTTCCCGACAGAGGTAGAGGCCTTCCATCTACATCCGTCTGTGCTCGACACTCGCGTGCTAGGTGTCTGCCTCTTCGGCATCTTGGGCAGACCTCTAGAGGTTTTTCCATTTTTTTGTGCGCTGTGGACAGTTTCTTTTCAAGTGCCCGTGTTGACCGCACTTATAACACTGCCCTTCCACGTATTTCCGTGACTTTGAGCCTGAGGAACTGCTCTTCTGCAAAGCCGTGTTTCTTTTAGATTGTCACTCTGCGCTTTGAGAATCTTTTCAAACTGTTCTCCCCAAATAGATGCCACATGTTGAGGAGTCCCCACTTTGCTGCACGCCTCCACCATCTCCGACAGAGGGTTGACCTGGCAAGGCACTGATGACTCGCTTGCATTCTGCATTGCATTTGCATATGCAAGACTTCGCAGCAAATGTGGTTTGGCCCTTTCATCGGTCACCTGTCTATCTACTGCCTGTGACAGGCGATCGATGAATGAGGCGAATGGCTCATTAAGTCCTTGCTTGATGTCAGTATAAATTGAGTCGGGCACTCCTGCTGGCGGAATCTGTATGATCGCTTTTCGGGCTGCCTCTTTGATGTCCCTCAGCACATCTCGTGGTATATCTCTCGCTTGCCGAGCTGGGTCATCATTTGGAGGATCGCCTGCCATCTGTGCTACTGTGAAGCCTGCATTCGGACCTCCTTGATATCTGGTCCTCAGCTCTTCAAGGGCTCTCCTCCACCGCGCATCCCACATCAGGACCTGCGCATCTGTAAGGATCATTGAGGCAATGGACCTGAGATCATACGGTGTTAAATCATATATGTTAAATGTCCCCTTTAAAAGCTGTTTGAAATAAGGAGATTCCGGTCCATTTTCCCTAATTGCTTTCATTAGATCTTTGATCACTTCGTGATCTAATCGCTCCCACCTTGGATTCTGTCCTTGTGCATCATAATTCACTGGCATTGCAAAACCTCTTGTGCCAGTCATCTCAAAGTCCTTTTCCCTTAAGGCTTTCTTTTTAATCTCCGCCCAATCTGTCATTGTGGGCATTTCTGTTTCTTGGCTTGATGGGCCTGCAGAAATCGTCACCGGTCTGTAGAGTGGAGTCACTTGCTGTGTGGGATGCCACACTCCCATCTCTCCTCTCATAAGATCCGTCGGCATTTGTGGTGCTCCCACGCCTTGCCGTGGCGGTGACGCTCCTCCTCCAAGGGAGAGTGACACCCTTTGAATTCTTCCCTTTCCTGGATGAGGCGTAGCAACTTGTGACCCTGGTGCAGCGTATAAATCCTGCAATGGTGGAAATCCAGCAGGCAGCGTCTGTCCAAATGAAGAGGGCACGCCTGTAGATGTTGGAGGAATGGCTTGTTCACTTGGCACTGCACCAAAGAACTGAGGAAGTTGGGCCCACACATTCTGGATGCGATTCCAACACTTTACCTGCATACTGTAAAACAAGCTGCTTCATGTCATCCGTGGGTATTAAAATTGTTTGTTCCTGGCTTGAGGAACCTGCAGCTTCTGGCTTTGGAATCGTCAGAACCGCAATTACTTCGATGCCGTGATATAACGATATCATCCTGTTGTTGTTCCTCAACAGGACTCTCTGGAGCTCTGAGCTTCAGGGGTTGATTGAAATTCAGCCTGTTGTTGACTGTAACGTTGTTGCTGCACTGGAGCTGGAACTGGAATTTTTGAGCGAACTTTTCTTTTGTAAGAAACTGGAAAGTACTGTGGCGCTGTTGTCTCCATGGCCAGGCGTGGCATTGTGCATGCTGCACCTAATTGTGACAAGTCCTCTTCCACCTCAGGGATTTGTGTGCTTGATATATTTTTGACTATCTGATTTAACATTTGCAAAAGGTGTTTTTCCTCAGCTTGGGCCTGCTGGGCTTGCTGAGAATTTCTGGGTTCTGGGCTGGCATTTGCCCGTCCCCCTTTGGCGCAGGGGGGTGCAGGCAGGCTGTCTGCAGGCTGCTGTGGGCGGGCGGTGCCTTGGGGGAAGCGTCCGGCCTGACCACCCCCCGTTCCCGCTTGCATCATCACGGGGGTGTGGAGAGGAACGCCTTGGCCCCGCCCCACCTCGGGCTGCTGTGTTGCAGCCAGGCCTGATGGAATGCCCCCCTCCGCCCCGCGGCCGTGGCCCCACCCCACCTCAGGCTGCCCAGCCGCAGCCGCATCTAGGGGAACACCCATCTCTGCCTCGCGGCTGGGGCCGGGCAGCTTTGGTCGTGTTTGCGATTGGCCCCGCCTACTTTCTCCCATTCCACGCCTGTTTCCGGCATGTGCGGTATCCGCTGCGCAGAAGCCCGCGCCGCAATTGCGTCTGCGCGTTGATTCGGGCTGCACTCCGTTTCGCCTTCCCCGACTTGCGTCGTCATCCCGCGCCTGTCGCGTCCCGTGATTGCCGCCGCAGTGACCGCGGCCCCACCCTCGCCGGGGCTGGCCGCCGCCGCCGCATTCCCGTGCCCGCCCGACAGAGCGCTTCCGCCGCACTATGGCGTGCCACTTCCTGCCGCCAGTTCCGCCGCCGCTGCCGTGGCTGCGCGCGATGTCTTCAGGTAGCCGCTGTCTTTCCCTGCGGCACCCCCACCTCCCGCGGTGTCACACGCACTGCAAAGTATTCCCTTTTGTTCCCAGGGCGGCCCTTTTTGCCCCATCCGTCCCGATGCTGTTTCCACCCTCTCCCCCCGTCCCTCTGCCTGTGTCTCCATGTCGGGAGGAGGGAGTGGAGCAGCGATTTTATTCTCCGGGCTGTTTTCTAGACCCGGTGGAGAGACGGAGTCAACTCCGACCTCCGCAGCTCTCCCTGTGTCGGTGCCTGTGGAAGACACGCCTCAAAAAAGGCTAGATCCATGTCTTCCAACTCGCTTGGATGGATCATAAGTTTTAGCTTTCCCAGGACAGGTGACGGACTCTCGGGGTCCCTTAAAAGTGGCGACAGCTTTTCCCCTCCCCCCAGGGCGAGAGGAATTCTTGCTTCCCGCTGGTGGCGGGTTGCTGACTCCACCCTCTGGGTGAGTAATTTGAGGAACTGTCTCGTCTCCTGCACCCAACTGTGCAAGACCAGTTCCCCCCCCATTATTTCGGGAAATTGCCTCCAGCATTGCTCTGGCCAGAGTCAGAAGTTTCATGGCCATTGCATCTCTCATTGCAGCTACACGGTATAGTTGTCTGTTGTCGTCACCACGCTCTGAAGAGCGGGTAAAGTATTGAGCTGCTCTTGGGATAGGGAAGCTCCCATGTTCTGTATTTTTGACCGGTCTTACCAAAATCCTAAGGGGTCAGGCTCTGCTGGTCTCTCAGAGTCGATCTGGCTGCGTCCCAAGCACCAGCCCGCGGTCTCTCAGGTGAGGAAGCTCCAGGCGCCTTGGAGGTCCCTCCGTCCAGGTCGAATTTGAGGCTGCTCAGCAGAGGTCAGGCTGTCTTCTCCTGAGATTAACCTTCTGGCTCTGTGTCTTCTCGGGCTGGGTTTTCTGCTGCAGTTCTTTCCACGCAGCTTTTGCCCACTGGTGGAGGTCCACTGGTGAATGCCCACTGGATAGGCCCACCCAGGGACACCAGAGATCTCGGATCCCGGGCTGGTAGCCTACCGAGAATGCGGGTAGAGTCCTTTTCTCCAAGCCCTGTGCCAGAAGAAGGAGTCAGGACGCGCCGGTTTCTTATCAAAATTGTTTATTCTATCATGTACCTAAACATTTTCTCTTCAGCCGGCGGGGATGTCACCTACACCACTGCCGAAGGCTATCTGCCTTGCTCAGGGGGGGTCGTAATCTTTTATACTAATTGTTACGTCTTCATTGTTTTTACTATTATACCAATATCTACTGTTGGAAGAAAGCCGCGGGAGACAAGTCTCAAGCTATCATGATCAACAAGCCTCATTTATTGTGTTCAATGTTATCGCATTTATACAGGCAGTAATCAACTCATACATATTGCAAAAGTATAGCTCATGATTGGTTATGTCTTTTATAATGCACGTATTTTTTGCAGTTAGCCTTGCAGTTGCAACTTTCTCAGCTTTGTGTACTTTCCCACATACAATGTATTCTCGACATCCCCGTTGCTATGAAACATCTGTCCTCAAGGGCAGTGTTTTCTTGCTGTGAGTCACGTAGCTATGGGCTACACTTTAACCGACTTGATATTAACATGGCCTTTTCTATGCAGCCATTCATCTGCTAAACTCTCCACACTTCCCCGTTTTCTTTTTGCACTAGCAAAGAGGTGTTCCATTTGTCGTTTACCAATTTCATCAAAGCGTTTTGCAAGCATTTAAAAAGACAAGGTAACAATAATACTAACACAAAAATCACAATTCCTACTGTGATTAAATGCTGTAACAAAGAAGTTAGCCAGGGTCCTAAACCCAACCATTTTAGCCAGTTATCAAGCCCAAAGCCAATGTCTTGCCGCAAATGTGTGGTCAATGTGTGCAAAGTGTGCAATTGTGCATGTATAGAGCTGGAGTGGTCTGATAGGTTCATACAACACATCCCTTCAAACATTTCACAACCATACCCTTGTGCTAATAATAGGAAATCAATTGCAGCCCTATTTTGTAGCGTGGCATGTCTTACCAAGTCTACATCTATCAATAATTGAGATAGTGCTACTGAGGTGGCATTTGTCTGTTTCGCCAACCAACAACCTAACTTGTTTAGCGTAATCAAAGCTTGGGCTGCAGCGACACCTGGAGGAAAAAAGGATGCTAATACTCTTCTTCTGTTGACCAAAATTACTTGGTCCCGACATTCTGGCTTAAATGCATGCGTCATTCTCCTTATTATGTGATGTTGCCTATGCATCTGGAGAATCATAGAAGTTTTTGGCGTAAGCAATGTTAATCACCCAATGTGCATGGTCCTCCTTCTAACTTTGAGGGAATTCCGGCCCAAGCTCGATCACCACAAATTAAAAATACTCCATAAGGAATGCTATGGGATTATGGGATGACAGAGATATGTTGGAACTTGTATAGTTGCACCATTGAGTGTCATTTCTATAAATGGCTAATGTGGCGTTAACATTTATGGGTATGACAGATTGACACCTTTTCGTCCAGGTCCGGCACGATATACACTTGTGCAATTGAAATATATGCACCAATCCGCTTTTAAGGAACCCAATATCTCAAGTTCCTGAGGCTCCAAAGAGGCTATAGGGAAATAGGGCATCACTTGATCCCATTGATCAGCATAAAGACTTGAGTCATTTGATTTGCAATTATGTGCCGACTGTGGACAGGGTAGCTCATCCAAGGGCACTCCTACTAAACACGTAGAAAAGGGATTACCGGGTGAGGATAATGCCGAACATATTGATTCCTGTCCTGTTTTGTTTGCTAAGGTTACCCAGATGTTTTCCTTGGGCTGCGGGGGTATCCAATAAGGGCTAATAACACCAGGAGATTGCAATGCTACAGAAAACCATATTAGGCTAAACATTGTGGCCTTCATTGTTGCATTTTCTTTTTGTCTTTTTGTTTGTGCCTCCTGACCGTCAATTGTCTAAACCTGAGGCAAAACTCTTCACAATCCTGTGGGCGCACCACCCACTGTCGTGGGATTTTACAGGTACTGTCACACTGTCTCCTCAATATCTGAGAGTTGCTAAGAGCCTTAGCCCTCCAGGTAAGGTGGTGGAGTTCCCAGCGGGTGTATGCTAAGGCTTGTTGTTCTGGACTCTCAAACAGCTGTATTGCCAAGGTGAACGGTAACCCGGTACTCAATTCAAGAGCTTGTTGAACAGTCTCATGTCTCCACTTTTCCCTACACCCGGGGCACCAAAGTTCCCCATCAGCTCTTATCTGGTGTACCCAAATCTTCCTGAGTACAGCCTCCACAATGTATTAACAACCAAGCACAATGATTTCTATCTCAACAGTTTAAGCATGCATGGAGTTTTAAGTCCCTGTCACGATATGAAGCTAAGCAAGCAAGCAAGCAAGTAGGCCAGTTGTTCCGGTGTTCATAAGTCCACCACTGATGGGCTAAAGATGGTCTGTAGAAAGGCACGATGTGGCTGGATCAGTAGCTTCAGGTGCAGCTGTACGTTCCTGATGGTCTCCACCTTGAGGCGGCTTCGCTGGCTTAACCCAGCACGCAGGGATCCACTCGGTGCCTGTGGAGGTAGAGATACAAAGGTAACCCCTACCCCAGTAAAGAACTTTAGCCGGGCCTTTCCACATTCCTGTCTTAAGGCATTTATAATTAACCCACATTTCAGCCTGTTCATCCTTTTCTGTAATGGGCCTGTCGATGCGATGAGACACGGCTGCTGGAACTTCTGATGACCCAAAAATACGAAGGTAATTTAACACAAACAATGTTTTGGACAGCCTTTCCTGTACATCCAAAATATCCTTAAACTTCCCCAAATACCTCTTGAAGATGCATGTCAGCGTGCTAGATAGTGAGATGTAAAGGCAATTCAGGATCCATCCGTGACACAAAGCCTTTTAAAACACAGTCCATAATGTGCTGCAAGGTTTCCTGTTGTTTTTCGGTAAGTGTCACAGGAGCACAGGGATCAGTGCCCTTTAGCAAGGGCTGCAGGTCCTCCAACAGGTTGTTGGGAATGCCTGTGACAGGCTTTAACCACTGCAAGTCACCCAAGAGTTTCTGAGCCTCATGTAATGTGGTGATTGTAGTACTGATTGATAGCTTCTGTGGTTTAATCATTTGTTCAGTAATCGTCCAACCCAGATATTTCCAAGGTGCAGTCCTTTGTACTTTTTCAGGAGCAACGATGAGGGAGAATTCTGCTAATGTTGCTACAATGTCCTCTATTTGCTCATCTGTGAATGGTACCTCCTGAGAAAACAGAATATCATCCATGTAATGATACATGATAGTTCTGGGCATTTTTTGTCGTAGCGGTTGTAGCGCAGTGTTAACATAAAGCTGACATAGGTGGGTGAATTATGCATTCCTTGTGGCAGAACAGTCCATTCGAACCTTTTATCAGGTTCTCCTCTGTTGATTGCAGGCAAGGTAAAAGCAAACCGTTTAGTGTCTTGTGGGTGCAAGGCAATGGTAAAAAAGCAATCCTTTAAATCAATGATAAGGATGGGCCAATTCTCCGGAAGCATAGAGGGGTTAGGAAGTCCTGGTTGCAGTGCCTCCATGGGTTCCATTGGCGATTGACAGCTCTCAAGTCATGTAATAGCCGATATTTTCCAGATTTCTTTTTTATCACAAATATTGGAGTGTTCCAAGGGCTGGTAGACAGTTTCAAGTGTCCTTGTGCATATTGCTCCTGGACTAACTGATGAGCTTGCTCAAGACTTTCCCGTTTTAGCAGCCATTGCTTAACCACTACAGGTTCCTCAGTAGTCCAAGTAAGTGGTAGCGGGAAAGTCCAAGCAATGGCCGTTACCCTAAAGGGTGCTCATTGGTAAGGACAAGCCCCAACTGAGATAAAACATCCTGGCCAATCAAACATGCCACTGTAGGAGGAAGTGGAGCAATAGAAAATGATGCTGCAGCCTGCTTGCCATCTATTTCCACCTTGAGTACGGGTGTGCGGTTTGCCAGTGTCATTCCACCAACCCCTGTCACTGTGATAGCAGAGGGCTGCACTGGCCAGTCCGAGGGCCACTCTCCAGGGGTGATGATGCAGGTGTCGGCCCCCATATCTAACAATCCGATCAATGTAATGCTCCGATTCTGAAAAGAAAGTTGACATGGCCTTTTTGGACGAGTTGTCAAATCAATAGTGAGCAAGGTTAACCCTCCAGTTGAGCCAAAGCCTCCCTGCCGTCTGGGATCCTTTTTTAAGGGTATCAATCCCTTTGTCATCTGTGGAAGCGGTATTAATTGAGCTAGCCGTTGTCCTTTTGAGACTTTTACTGGGGGGTAGGGGGTGTGGACCATGATCATAATTTCCCCTTCATAGTCCAAATCTATATATAACACCTGGTAATACAAATAGTCCCAACATGCTTGCAGACGATCGGCCTAAGAGTAGTCCCCCAACTGGTTGTCCATTTATCAGGATAGGCCCAATTAGTCCTGTGGGGATCTTTTGTGGTTGACTGGTCATAATTGTAACGTCTATTGAGGCTGCCACGTCCAGGCCGAGGCTCCCACTGGTGGCTGGTTGTAATTGCTGTTGAGTCCTGATGGCATTGCAGCTGCAATTTGTGTCCCTGCGCGGCCGCTGCTCGCGCTGCTTCTCGAGTTTCCCGATTTCCTGCGGCAGGCGCTAGTGTTGTGCGTATTGGATTGGCATTTTCCACACCAGACTCCTGTCGCTCCACACTCGCGGCGAATATGTCCAAAGCCTCCGCAGCGGAAACATTTCACACGGTCACCGTTGGTTGAGCGAGGGGGAGTTCGCGCAGCTGCCGCTTGGAGGGGCGCAAGAGCTGCCAGGACCTGAGTTTGCGGCTTTTGACTGCTCCTGTAATGACTTTGCCTGTTCTTGTAACCCCTCCCCTATCTTTTGCAAAGCATCCACTAAAAAAGCCTGAGAACCCGATGGAAGGGAGGCTGCCTTCTCTAACAAGTCCGGGATTGTCCAGTCCCCTGGCATAGTATTAATGAGGGTTCTAATTGAGGAATTACAATTCTGTAATACACATTGTTTTAGTAAAGCCCCTTGCATATAATCAGGCACACCAGCTTTCATTATAGCATCTATTACTTTATCTACGAAGGTGCCTAGTGACTCTTCTCTCTTCTGTTTTATCTTCATGTAAATGGGCGTACCCCCTGGCGTTTTAATTTTCTCCATGGCTCTCTTAGCTACAGCCATTATCTCTCTGCATTTGTCCGGTCCAGACAGTGCCTGTGCTTCTACTCGCGAGTATGCGCCCAAACCCATTAATTCGTCAATGGTTATGCCATGCAAAGGATCTCCCTGAGCTCTCTGAACGTTAGCTGATAACGTAGCCTCTTGTTGCCAATGTGCATTAAACAACAACATCTGATGAGGGGTATAGATCAATCGTGCTATGCTTCTAATATCAGAAGGGAGCATCACATGGGCGTTAAAAAGATAATCAATCATTTGCTTAACTGGTTCGCTAGTAACTCCATAACTTCCCACCGTAGCACGCAATTGGGCTAGCATTTTCCAATCCAATGTTGTAATAGCTGCTTGCAACCCTCCTTGTGGATTAGGCGTATAGACGACTGGGAAGCTAAGCTCTCATTAGCGGCTGTTACTAAGTCATTGTCTCCCTCCTCCATCCCCCATTGGGCTAGCATAGTCCACAGCTCATGCCTTTCCCTAGCTATAGCCTCCGCGAGGTCAGATTCAGCCCCTGGGACAGGCTCAGGGTTTCCGGGGGGGTTGGCCGCCTGGGGAGGATGACAAAGAGCTGACCTTTCAGGCTCATTATCCGTGTCGTCTGCCTCCTTCAAAGGGGTGCAGATGGTACCGAAGCCGGCAGATTAACGGTTGTAAAGGCAGGGGGGTTTGGAGTACTAGCATTCCACTGTAATCCATAATCCTTATTCCTTTCTTGTGCAACTTTCACCTCCTCAGCTGCCCTCTTTTCTGCCTGACTCATTAACAATTCATTTTGCACCACTTTCCACAACTTACTCATCTTTTTAGCGGTTTATCCTTCTAATACTAACTCCCAGAGCTTATCCCCGAAGTTTCTCCACTCCCCCAAATCATGAACAGTATGAGGATTAACAAAGAAACCGTAAGAGGTAGCAAACTTCAGGAGAGAGGGGAGCTCCTTGTCTAAGTCTATCCCCTTAATCTGCCTTTTCCTTAGAAATGCTGTGAATAAATCATATGCCGCTTGCCTGTCCATACTCACGTCAGCGCTGTTGCAGCCCCTCCAGGTCTCGGCAGCACGTATCGGCCGAGCCCACCGCTGTGGTCACTCGGGACTCGGAGCCCCTTCTAGTGCTCTGTAGTCGTCCTTCTAGCTGCAGGACCCGAACCCAACGCAGCCTCCAACAATCATAGCGTGTCCTCCCCCGTTTTCTTCTGGCCAGCAGAAACGACAGGGCGACGTCGTCGGGGTCACCATTTGTTGGAAGAAAGCCGCGGGAGACAAGTCTCAAGCTATCATGATCAACAAGCCTCGTTTATTGTGTTCAATGTTATCGCATTTATACAGGCAGTAATCAACTCATACATATTGCAAAAGTATAGCTCATGATTGGTTATGTCTTT
Source organism: Acrocephalus scirpaceus scirpaceus (assembly GCA_910950805.1). Taxonomy (NCBI): domain Eukaryota; kingdom Metazoa; phylum Chordata; class Aves; order Passeriformes; family Sylviidae; genus Acrocephalus; species Acrocephalus scirpaceus. Next base: position 376,157 of record CAJVGK010000019.1, on the reverse strand, counting down.
TATAATGCACGTATTTTTTGCAGTTAGCCTTGCAGTTGCAACTTTCTCAGCTTTGTGTACTTTCCCACATACAATGTATTCTCGACATCCCTGTTGCTATGAAACATCTGTGCTCAAGGGCAGTGTCTTCTTGCTGTAAGTCACGTAGCTATAGCTACACTTTAACCGACTTGATATTAACATGGCCTTTGCTATGCAGCCATTCATCTGCTAAACTCTCCACATACTACCTTTATTAAACTGTGCACCTTTACACTAAACCAATCAGAAAATGCCAGCACCTCACCCGAAGATGGAGGACAAGAAGAAAGACAAGGGACACACCCAAATCCCTCCATCTTGTCTCCTTGAGCCTCCTTTGTGAACCCCCAAAATCCACATTAATACACAAAAATAAGTTATCTAATATCCCAATCACACACCCGTGACTTGTAATTCTTCATATAATGTTGGCAATCGCTCCCAAGGGCTAAAATCAAGGGCAGTGGTTTTTATCACTGTACCAGGGTCTCTGGACCCCCTCCTGGGGTCTTGGACTGCCCGGGACATCTAAAGGGATGTCCTGGGTTCCGACAGTGGATGATCGCCTTGTCTGCGGCTGCACACACCGGGGACAGCAAGGAAGAGACATACCACTGGCAGATCACAGGGCTGTTCTTCATACCCTGAGGTAACACTTTCCAGTGGTACCTTTTCCTTGGGGCCTCTCAGTTGATAGGGGGACTGAGAATGAGAAGCGGGGGCATCGTCAGGGTGCAGAGGAATTTGAAAGAAGCAGTCTTTGATGTCAATGACTGCCGATTTCCAACTTCGAGGGAGCATTGCTAGGGAAGGCCTCCCAGGCTGAAGAGACCCTATGTCTTCAATGACATTATTGTCGGAGGTCGTGAAGGAGCCACCATTTGGTCTTGTTAGCCTTCTGGATGATGAAGACTGGGGAGTTCCACGGAGACATGGTTTCCTTGATGTGTCCTTTGTGGAGCTGCTCCTCCACGAGCTCATTGAGCACCTTTAATTTCTGTTTTGATAGCGTCCACTGCTCTACCCAAACTGGAACATCTGTTTTCCAATTCAGCTTCTGGGTAGGCGCTTCTCAGTGGCCGCCATCAAAAAATCCTGTGAGGGGTCTGGAATGTCAGTTGTGAATACCCCATTGGGCCATCAGGTATCTGCCAAGCAAGTGTTCCTTATAATACAAAATGAATGGGCGGAGACTTGCCAATTGCCCGTTCGGCCCCTAAATTGGCACAATGCTCTTTGACTGTTTGGCCAGTTGAATGCCCCTTACACCTTTGACGTGTCCGGCCACGCTTTGCAAGGCCCAATGTGACGGCCAATCCCGCATGGGGATGATCGTCACATCCACCCCAGTGTCCAGGAGACCCTTGATTTTGAGGGTCTCTCCACCCACCCCCACCTCGCAGTTTAGCTGCGCTGCGGTTTGTCAGATGTGATCACCCTGACCCTACCAACAGAGGGGATGTCCTGTGTTTGGTCTGGGGTTGGGGTAACTTAGGCGATAACTTGTCCCTTTGGTAAAAAGACTGGTGGATGGGTGCAGTGCAGCCAAACAATGAAGCACTCAGAGTCCGAGTTGACAGTCCCTGAAGTGACTTCAGTCTTGTGCGGGGTGTACTTACAGTCCCTGATGACAATGTACTTTGTCCGATCAGAGGCCAGGTGCCCTGCTCACCCGGGTTAATTGACACAAAATGCCAATCGCCATCATTGAGGGGGAGTGACTCGGTGAGCTGCAGCCTGAAGGGCTCATAGCGTGAATTAGTGGTCAGTATAGGGTCCATGAGGTCGTGCTCGCTTGGTGTCGTGTCCGGTGGCTGGGAGTCCTGCGTGGGGACTCGTGGCTTGTTAGGTCTGTGTGGTAAAATAGACATGTCAGGTTCTGTTTTTCTCCTCCCTCTCCCCCTCCTGGTCTGGGCCACCCATCTTCTGTCGTCGTGCTGGGTAGATCCGCGCTGGCCCCCTAGTTTTTTGAGGCCTGTTTCCCCCCCTCTGGTCTCCTCTTTGTCTCCCCCTGATTTTCTAAAAATTTTTGAAAGCCTTTTTTGAACAGGCACTTTGACTGCCAATGCCCGTGCCTATTGCAGAGCCTACAAGGCCCATCATTGCTGTTTTTGAAGGATGGAAGCATGTTGAGGTTCACTGGCATTGGCTGCTGCGGCCCTCGGCGTAGGGCGTGACAGCTGCCTGGGGTGGTGGTCTGCCTGCAGACCCATGAGTGGCACCTTTTTGTCACACATCTGCAACATCTCCTGCAGCATTGGTGGAGGCTTTAGAGGCAGGCTCAGAATGGCGGCACAGCGCCGCTCGTTTGCATTCTGGAACGCCGTTGCCTCCAGGATGTTCTCCTATGCGCACTCCTGCCACACCTGCAATTCTGTGGTTCAGGTGAGCTTCTCTACGAATTGCATGAATGGTTCACTGCGTTCCTGCCTAATATTAGAGTAGAGAGGCAAGGGACCATGTGGTTGCAGGCCCAGGAACATGAGCTCCGTGGCGTCTTTGACAGCATCTAAAATTGCAACAGAGATTCCCACAGCTTGGTCAAATGCGAGAAGCCATCAGCCCTCACCGCAAAGATGATCAAGGGTAATTTGTTCCCCTGACTCATTGGTTGCGGTGCTAGGATCTCTTAACAAGCTTGGAAGGGAGTTCTGAAGCAAATCTTTCCATGCCGCTTCTCAGAGCTTGTACTCTGCGGAAGTCATCAAGCAGGAAAAGAGCTGCTTAAGATTGAGTGAACTGCGACCGTTCCAGCTAGGTTGGCACGCAAAAGTCCACGGAAGTACGGGCTCTTTCTCCCGTATTCTTTGAGGGCCTTACAGAGATCCTTTATAATGCCCTGTGAGAAGGGCTGCCAGTTGGTGTGCGTGATGCTTCCACCCCTTGACCTGCGAAATGTCACAGGAGCAAGGGATGGGAGATCACCCTGGCATGGGCCTTGGGGTTCCGGCTCCTCTCCTTGGCGTCCCAATCGTGGGAACTGGAAGGCTGGGCATGGGAACCAGAAGTCCAAGATGGCTTCCGCGAGGGAGGAGGCATGGTCTGTGATGATGATGTCACTTGGCCTTGGGCGGAGTAGGAGGGAGAAGTTCGGGGAGGGACAGGAGGAGGTGGAGAAAGAAAGTTGTGGGAGAGGTTTGGGACAGGAAGGGGTTGGTAGGGCAGGAAAAGGGATTATGGGAAGAAGAAAGCACCAGTCATGAAGACGACCGCACCATGCGTTCACCACCATGTTGAGCAGGGAAGGAATGGAAGCCATTTTGGGATGCTTCTTTTTCACTTAAACTAAAGCAAACTCGGGGCTTATTAACTGGGTACAATGGGGGTAGGAAAGGTTCCCAAGCAGCCTGGCCAAGGCCACTGCGGAATCCCGAGCAGTCTGGCCAAGACTACCCGGGCGGGGGGATCTGGGCACCTGCGGGGAGCCAGGGTTGGCAGAAAAATTTTTTCCTGCTGTTCACTTTAGAATGCCCATTTTTGGGGTAGAGGGATTGGGACTGGGACAAGGGGAAACTGGGGAAGGTTGTCCAAATTCCTGCCATTTCTTCACTCCTGGTTGTTCCATGAGGGCAGAACGAATCTGCATTGGCCAAAACATAGCTTTTGAAACCTGTCGGTCCCCTGACTGGCTCAAATGAATAAATTTGGCATTGACCGCGTCCCAAAAGGGGATGCTGGTCACAAGGTCAGGGGAAGTTTGAGGAAAGTGGAGGAACAGCAAGCGGACAAATCTTTTCAATTCTCCTTTGGAGAAGTTAACTTTAGAAACTGTTGAAAGTGCAATAACTTGGTGAAACACCCTAGAGAGCCTAGCACCCATGGTGGCTCAAGCTACCAGGACCACACCACCACCGAGGAAAGAAAAAGAGAAAATGAAACGTAAAACGAAAAAAACACGCTTAGAACGAAGTGCAAAGCAGTGCTTCCACCCATTCAGGGTGTTGGTAGAACAAAAACTGACAGATGACAAGGCTGGCCACACGCCGGGGGTCACCAGTCTGTAAAAATGAAAAAGTGGGAAAAAGTGAACAAAAGAAACAAAGGATGTTGCAGTCTGGACTCGTGACAATGGGAGGGCAAAAGGCGTCTCCCAGAGGACTGCGCAGTCTGCCAAGCTCAGGGGTGAGCTTGTCCTTTGAGGCGTAAAGCCTTGTTCTCTCTGCAGGAAGGGAATGCAGGGGTTCCCGAAGCAGAAAGGGAACAGGGGGCTCCCGAGGGAGAGGCAGATACTTACGTGTCCGGTGCCGACAGTGCAAAACGGTGGTGGTGGTACTTTCACTGGAGGAGGACTTCTCCAGGTGCGGGAGAAGCTGTCCTCTCCTGCTGGGAGCGCACTCTCCAGAGGGGAGGTGCTATGACCAGCAGGTGCGTGACAGCCAATAGTCCTCTGCAGCACTGCGTGGAAATTCAAGGCAGGCCAGGGACCAAGTCCACAGGGTCTGGAAGTCTCCTCAGACCAGACTGCATCAGGAGCCACGCTGCCACCCTCAGGCTTGATGGCAGAGATCACTCACAGTTGAGCGCCAACGTGCAGTGGTTTCCCTCTCTCCAATGTGTGGGTGTTTCTCTGTACCTCTGGCTGCTCTTGAGCCTGTCCCAGCTACCCTGGCTGGAAACTGCAACACGCCTCGGTAGGACCTCAGCATGCTGGCCAGCGAGGTCCACCCGGTGGGTTCCAAGCTACCAGAAGCCTGGTGATGTTGGAGGCGGCCTCAGCAAAAGAGAGGGGAGGACTCCGGTGGGGTGTCACAGAAGGCTTTATTGTCTGCAGTCTCCAGGGACTGCCCCAGCAGAGCGAAGTCTCTCTCAGGGAGGCAACTTTGTGTGGGGGAGGAGTTGAGGGGTGAACCGAACGAACAACCAATAATCGACAAGAGAGGTATGGTCAAGGGGAAGAGGGACAGTTTGGGGAACAAACCATAAGAGAAGGGAGGGATTTCCCTTGAGCCTGGCCCAATCAGGGGCTGATCTCCCCAGAACCTTCTGGAACCAGGGAGAGGCCTCACTGAGAGTGACAGGACTCGAGGGCAGGGGATACAAATGAGTGACACTTAACTGTCACTGGGTGAACAAGTAGGGTTACACCAAACAGAGGAAGAGTAGGGGGGAGCAAGGAACAGTCCATTTATAAAACATTAACAATAAAAATGTAAATATAACAGTTAAATCAAAAAGATGCACCAGTACAGAAAGAGTAATAAGTTGTGGCTGATTCTGTAATTATATTCAGTGGTTTCCCTACCTGACTTTCTGAGTTCCACTTGCAAACACACCAAATTCTAAAACAAAGCATGTTTTGGATTCATATCAAGATTTTTTAGCACAAAGACAGATCACTGAACAATAAAATGGCAGACCAATTAATTACTGTGCTATTTATAAAGAACATTAATTAAAGTCTTGGCATTTATTATTCTATACAAATCAGCACCTTAGGTGCAAATCTTCAATATTTAGAAGGAAAAATATGTAGATCAATGTTCAAAATTTTAGTGGATAGTTTATTAACCCTTGTAAACCCTAGTAACCCTTTTAGTGGACAGCTTATGAATGTTTGTGGACTGTTTTTCTCCTCCAAAAACTGGTCCAGAAAGAAGAAATAAT